>CM017761.1:38064238-38664238 GCA_008009225.1 Acer yangbiense
ACGAATAGACCCCTAAGAAGAAAGCAAGAAACAGTAAAAATAATGCAGAATTAATAAGACGTGATTTTTCTGGAAACCCTGTACGGAAAAACCCGGCTAGTAAGTAAGCCACACTCAAACCTCGGGGGGTCGCTGAATCCACTTAAATGTTAAAAACGATTACCAACCTAATCCCGGCAGTAATCACACACACCTACCTATCATCCCCGTATGAGTGACCTATTCCACTTTTCTTGCTATCTAAGCACCTACCCCCGATGCGTACACACAAGACTACTTTCTCTATGGAGAGAATAACACCCCTACGGAAATATGAATATTCCAAAATGCAACTAGAGCAGGAAACCTATAGCTTTCTAAGATGATTAATATGCAATTAGCGCAAGCCTAGATATCAAAACGTAAATTACATGTCAAATCAATATTTGCTAATCAAGAATTAGCACACTAAAACCAATTAGCTATCACAATACACTTTCAAACATACATCATACTAATCTCCAACTGTCTTCCAATATTAAATACCATATCAAGTAATTAAATGAGATTGCTTGTAAGATAAACCACCAAATATTAAGATATAGTGAAACTTACAGCAAAGTATATGAGATCCATGCAAGATGTCATCTAGATGATCAAGGATGATGCTAGATGATGATTGATGATCATGGAAAAGTGTTTGAGTAAACTAAAAATGAGTTCTTTGGAATTTTTCTTCTCTTTGAAAAATCTCCTAAGTATGGAATCTGAATATGAACTCTTGTCATTGACTTAAAGTCAAAGAGGCATATATATATGAGGCCAAAACAAAGTGTGGTCGTTTTGATAAGTTTGCCTCAAAATTGCCTTGGGCGCTGTACGTAGAGTGCCTCTTGTACAACGCTTGTATAGCGCCCCTACTCTGTTCTCACGGGAAAACAGAGTGGCGCTGTACGTAGAGCGCTTTGTACAGCGCTTTGTACAGCGCCTGTACAGCGACCGAATTAAATCGATCAGGTCTGAACAACGCTCAATGGGCGCTGTTCGTACAGCGCTTCTGTAGAGCGCTTTTGGGAGCGCCCAATGCAAAAATGCAATCCTAAGTCTAAGCATGACAATGCAATTGGATATGCAAGATGCAATCAAACTAACATGCAAGAAGAGATGTTAATGAACATTAATGCACAAAAATAAGACACACAACATACAAGTATTAAACATATGCATGAGTTGTGAGTGTGTGCAACTATCTCTTCAAGACAAGTAAGCACAAAGAAATATACCTTCGGTGCTTATCAACACGAGGTCTTCAAAGGGCTTCGAACAATAAACCCGATACCTAGGCTACCCTTACAGAGAACCCCAATATGTGGTTTGTCCACGAAATGAGCCAATCAACAAATGGGAACCTTACAATCTCCCCCTTTGGCTATTTTGTGACAAAACCACCTCTCACATTGATTCCTCACAAAGAAATAGAAACTATGAGACTACAATGATATTCTACATTACAAAGAGATAAGAAAATGAAACTTGAAGTCTTCAACCTCTTGTAGAATAACCAATCCCTGAAAATAAGTTTCTAACATTTCCAATACAAGTAAAGTGTGAGATTAATCAAGTGAGAACAATAACAAGCATTTGCATTTTAAAAGTTTAAGGCACAACATTATGAAATGTATGTGTATGCAATGCTCCCCCTCAACGGGTTACTCCCCCTCAACGAATGTTCTCCCCAATATACACAATTGCCTCTATTTTGCAACTCCCCTTACCATATCCTACTCCCCCTTTTTGTCATGATATAGGCAAAGGAGTAGTCCCCAACCGGGTCACTCATAGCAACGAGAGATAGAAGCATGCAAGATATTTGCATATATATATATAAGTCACGTTATGCACCTCAATTAATTGAAGAGAAACAAGGAGATTTATTTGAAAGAAAATGTGTGAATCAAACATGCTTTGCATACAAGACATGTAGCATTCAAGTCCAAAATACAATGGTATTTGGCAAAGCAAATGACAAAGGTTTCTAATAAGAATTCAAACCAATTTCACCAATGTCATGAGTAAAGCAAGGATATAGAATATATTGATTTCAATTTAAGAACAACTATATCCAACTTTATAAGCGAAACATGGCATGAGCGATTTTGCACCCTTTTTGATTTTTCCGGATAAGATATCCGTATGACAGTAGCCATGTTCAACCAATAAAGAAGGAGAGACATTTGGAATGTAAATTCCTTTGAACGGATACAAGATCCTTTATTCATTTTGAGTCTCATAAGCTTTCACACAAGGTTTTGCATTTTAAGAATATGCAATCATCAATTCATGCTTTTCATGTGAGCATGTGATATGAATTTCATGCCTTTTCATTTGACATTAGCATGTTATTAAAGAATCATCATGTCATGGAGATAATCATAGGTCATTCAAATCATACTTCCTACATACATCTCCTAGTCCAAAAATGCATGTTTGAACATAAATATGACATGGATTGTAAACAAGCAAGGTTCACACTTATTGAATTGAAAACATATATACATATGTGCAACCAAGCTTACTCAAACAATTAAAAGAAGAGGCATAAGTTATTTCAAATTTTTTGCAAGTGACAAGAATGCAAAATAGCTCTCTTTGCTTGAGTTCCCCATATGGGGTCAATCATAGAACATCACTCCACAAGACATATCCCAATAGATCTACTAAGAGTTTTTAATCGAGTAGCATCTAAGGGTTTAGTAAATAAGTCCGCAAGTTGATCATTAGTACCTACATGTTCAAGTACTATGCATTTATTTTCAACAAGCTCTCTAATGAAGTGATGGCGGATGTCAATATGCTTAGTTCTAGAATGTTGTACCGGATTCTTGGAAATATTAATAGCACTCATGTTATCACAAAAGAGAGTGAGAGTACCTTGGTTGAATCCGTAGTCTACTAGCATTTGCTTCATCCATAGGAGTTGTGTGCATCCACTCCCCGCGGCTATGTATTCGGCCTCGGCCGTGGACAAGGAAATCGAGTTTTGCTTCTTGCAAAACCAAGACACCAAGTTGTTGCCTAGAAAGAAGCAACCGCCCGATGTGCTCTTTCTATCATCACAATTTCCTACCCAATCCGCATCACTAAAGCCTACAAGACTAGCATTAGTGTCAAAAGAGTACCAAATCCCATAGTTGGATGTCCCATTCACATAGCGAATGATTCTCTTTACGGAAGAGAGATGGGACTCCTTAGGATCCGCTTGGTACCTAGCACAGACACCCACACTAAAGGAGATATCGGGCCTACTTACGGTTAAATAGAGCAAGCTACCTATCATGCCACGATATAACGTTTGTTCCACACGTTTACCACTAGCATCCTTGCTTAGCTTCAAAGTGGTACTCATGGGTGTATTACAATGTTTGGCATTCTCTAAACCAAACTTCTTCACTAGGATTTTGGCATATTTGGCTTGGGTTATGAAAATCCCATCATCTAATTGCCTAATTTGCAAACCTAGGAAGTAACTAAGCTCACCAACAAGACTCATCTCAAATTCATGAGACATGACATCAAAAAATTGTTGGACCTTGGTGTTGTTGGTGGAGCCAAATACAATGTCATCAACATAGATTTGAGCTATAAATAACTCATCTTTGTTTCTCTTGATGAACAAGGTCTTGTCAACACTACCTCTTGTGTAGTCATTGTCAACAAGAAATTGAGTGAGGTGCTCATACCAAGCCCTCAGTGCTTGTTTCAACCCATATAGTGCCTTCTTGAGGTGATAGACATGGTTGGGGTGGTGTGCATCCACAAACCCCTTGGGTTGTTCAACAAACACTTCCTCTTGCAAGAAGCCATTGAGGAAGGCACTCTTGACATCCATTTGGTGCAATTTGAACTTGTGCACACAAGAAATGGACAAGAGAAGCCTAATGGACTCTAAACGGGCAAGGGGAGCAAATGTCTCCTCAAAGTCGATACCCTCAATTTGAGAGTACCCTTGTGCTACAAGTCTAGCCTTGTTCCGCACTATGTTGCCATCCTCATCGGATTTGTTCCTAAATATCCATTTAGTGCCTATAACATTAGTGGTCTTAGGCCTAGAAACTAGAGTCCAAACCTCATTCCTTTCGAATTGGTTTAGCTTTTCTTGCATGGCAAGAACCCAAAATTCATCATTTAAGGCTTCTTCAACCTTTTTGGGTTCAATTTGAGAGGTGTAGCATGTGTAGCTAATAAGATTAGCAAGTTGACGTCTAGTCCTAACACCCTCATTAACATCTCCAATAACATCCTCTTTGTTATGGAGTCTTCTAACCCATGGAGCGGGTTCATTAGAGTCCAAGAGAGGGACTCTAGTAGTGGGTTGTGTGACTTCATCATTTTCATTAGATGTCCCAACATTGGGAGTCACCACAACCCTCTCCAAAGGAGAAACATCACTAAAAATAACCTCCTCCTCATGATCATTTGACTTGAGCCTACTATCATCAAATACGACATTGGATGATTCCATAACACTTAGAGTTTTTAAATTGAAAACTCTATAGGCTCTACTATTCAAGGCATAGCCAATAAAAATACCCTCATCACTCTTAGCATCGAATTTGCCAAGTTGATCACGGTCATTCAAAATGTAGCATTTGCTTCCAAAAGTGTGGAAGTAGCTAACATTTAGCCTCTTGCCTTTCCATAACTCATAGGAGGTGTTTCTAGTACCGGGCCTTAGGAAAACACGATTCCCTATATAGCAAGCCGTATTGACGGCTTCGGCCCATAGGTTCCTAGGGACATTGTTGCTAAGCAACATCACACGGGCCATCTCTTGAAGGACCCTATTCTTCCTCTCAACAACTCCATTTTGTTGAGGTGTCCTAGGAGCCGAGAACTCATGGGAGATGCCTAAGCTATTGCAATAGCTTTCAAATGAGGCATTCTCAAATTCCCTCCCATGGTCACTTCTAATCCGTTTTATGCTTTTAATATTAGAATTCATCTCATTTTGTATTTTATTACAAAGCATTTTAAACTTATCAAAAGTTTCAGATTTTTCTCTAAGAAAATATGTCCATGTGAACCTAGAGAAATCATCAACACAAACAAAAATGTATATCTTTCCACCCAAACTTTCGGTTTGCATGGGACCCATGAGGTCCATGTGGAGAAGCTCAAGAGGCTCCTTGGTGGTGAGATACTTACCCTTTTTGTGCATGCTTTTAGTTTGCTTTCCTTGTTGGCAAGGTCCACAAACACCATTGGCTTTCTTCCCAAGCTTAGGGAGGCCACGCACACAATTGAACTTTCCAAGGGTCCGTAGATCCCTAAAGTTCATGTGGCCAAGTCTTTCATGCCATAACTCAATTTGCTCATCCATGGACACATGATTAGATACAATACTAGCTTCAAGACAATAACAATTGTCGCTAGATCTCATGCCCTTCAACAAGGTTTGTCCATCGGGTTTTAGGATAGAGCAATAATCTTTAGAAAACAAGACGGAATATCCTTCATCACTAAGATGTGAAATGCTTATTAAATTGGCTTTCAAGCCATCAACAAATAAAGCATTGGATAAGGAGGGTAATCCGGGAACGGAAATGGTTCCTTTCCCTACAACATTTCTTTTGGATCCATCACCAAAAGTGACATTTCCACCTTCCTCCATAACAAGAGTCTTGAAGAAACTCTTGTTTCCCGTCATGTGCCTAGAGCACCCACTATCCAAATACCAAAAATTAGAAGAATTTGCCTTCAAGGCTATTTGTGCAACATGGCAAACATTTTTATTCTTTCTAATCCACTTAGCAACAATTTTAGATTTCTTAGTGGTCTTTGGTACATGTGCTCTACTATTCCTAGGATCATGCAAATCAATATTGTTATTCCTAGGAACATGCATCTTGGCTCTATTCTTTCTCTTTTCTATCATGCTTCGTGTTCTACACATTTTAATATATTGAAAGCAATTTGGTCTAATATAACCATCACAACCACAAAAGTGACAAATATGGATGAAAAAAGGAATCATACCTCGTCTTTGTGCATGTATGGGAGCTTGTCCATGTCTTTGTGGATAAGTGGGTTCAATCCATCTTCGTTGTTGAATCGGTCTAGGTTGCTTCCAAGCTTGAGGTTGCATGATAGGTCTCTTTCCTTTGTGAGCCATTTGTGGAGGAATGTTGGCTTGAGGGACCCTAGAGGGTTGAGCTTGAGGTTGCCTTCTTGGCCCCATCTTCACTTGTGCATTTGAGCATTGTCCTACTTCTAATTTCTTCCTAGGAGCTTGCACCAATGAAGCTTCTTTACTCCCCAAACTCTTAACAAAAATGGTCTTCTTGGAAGTGGAAGTCTCCATATCATCTTCAAACCCAAGACCTCTCTTATCACTTGGACTCTTTCCAACACCAAGTAAATGATCAAGCTTCTTGGTGCTAGAACCTATCCTAGCCAATGACCCTTTAACTTCTACAAGTTCCCTCTTCAAGCCTTCTTCACTTCTCTTGGATAAGTCTAATTCCTCAATTAACTTATCCTCTCTCCTCTTCAATCTTTCCACTTGTTCACTCAAGTGGTCATTGTTAGTCGAAAGTTCAAGGTTCTCTTCTCTCAACCTCTCAATCTTTCTTGTGCTTTTAATTGCTAAATCATTGAACTTGGCATGGTATTTAGCAAGCACCTTTTGCTCCACAAATTTCTTTATGGAAATAGAAAAGGAGTCACTTTCTACTTCACTTGAGTCATTTTCCTCTTGACTCATTTCCTCTTTCTCACTACCACTTTTGCTCTTATGAGAGGAGGCAAAAGCTAGGAGATTAGCCATGAGGTCTTCTTCACTTGAAAACTCATCTTCCTCATTGGAGTCATCACTACTCTCACTCCAAGTGGCGGCCATCACTTTGTCCTTCTTCTTTTCATTGTGATTAGCACATTCGGGGGCAAAGTGACCAATCCTACCACATTCAAAGCATCGGACCCCTTTCCTTTCGGTCCTCTCTTGTCTAGGCTCAAACTTCTTGAAGGAACCTTTTTTCTTCAAGTCTTGTCCTCTTGACCCAAATCCCTTCTTCTTCTTGAACCCCATAACCTTATTAAACCTTTTCACGAATAAGGCAAGGTCTTCATCCGAGTCATGCTTTGCCTCCTTTGCATCCTTAGATGCTTTCAAAGCTATTCCTTTAGACTTTTTAGGAGGAGTAGTGGTGCTAGGAGCCTTCCTAGACTCATATGCAAGGAGACGTCCAATCACTTCACTTGGCTTCATATTCATGTAGCCACTATTTTCTTCTATGGCCGTCACCTTTGATTCAAACCTATCGAGGAGAGATCTCATAATTTTTTGCTTGACTCTCCTATCCGAATACGGGTCTCCGAGTTGATGGCTTTGATTTACAATGTCCATCAATTTGATTTCGAAGTCATTGAAGCATTCATCCTCTCCCATCCTAAGTAGCTCAAATTGAGTTTGGAGGACTTGAAGCTTGGACTCCTTCACCACCTCGGTTCCCTCATGTGCAACTTGAAGGATGTCCCATGCCACTTTTGCAATCTGAGTATTCTGAATAAGCTTGTATTGATTCTCATCCATTGTACACATGATGGCATGCATAGCCTTCCTATTCCACTTGGAATACTCAAACTTTTACGCGTTCCATTGCGCCTTAGGCTTCAAAACTTCTTCTCATCCACCACCGGGAGTCATCATGGGTAGATCATATCCGTCTTTCACCGCCATCCATGCACGGTCATGAATTTGGCATATGTAGGATTCCATCTTCCCTTTCCATTGGGAATAATTTAAACCGTTAAGAAGTGGAGGCCTTGTGCTAGAAGCACCTTCGTGGCCACCACCATTTCCACCGTTTCCACTCATAGTGTTTATGAATGAATGAAATGAATGCAAATGTATGAATGATCAAAAATCACACAAAATGCAAAACACACCAAAAAAGCAAGGATCACCTATGTATGTCTAGGAACCCGCTCTGATACCAATTGAAACAAATTATAGCACGATGTGTATAAAACTATCTAGAGGGGGGGTGAATAGATTTTAAGCTTTTTACCCAATTTTTCGTGTTAGTCAAAATTACGAATATACCCCTAAATAGATAAAGCAATAAATCAAGTATAAAATGCAGAAATTAAATAAGACTTGATTTTTACGTGGAAACCCTCACGGGAAAAACCACGGGCTAGTAAGTAAGCCACACTCGAACCTCGAATCCACTAAATGTGTAAAACGATTACAACCTAATCCCGGAAGTAATCACACACCTACCTAATCCCGGTATGAGTGAACCTAGTCCAATTTGCTTGCGATCTAAGCAACCTAATCCCGGATGCTACACACAAGACTTACTTTCTCTATGAAGAGAATAACAACCCTAAGTGAATATATGAATATTCAAAATGCAACATAGAGCAAGGGAAACCCTATATGCTTATCTAAGATGATTAATATGCAATTAGAGCAATCCTAGATATCAAAACTAAATGACATGTCAAATCAAATAGTTTAGCTAATCAAGATTAAGCACAAAACCTAATTAGCTATCACAATACAACTTCTCAAACATACATCATACTAATCTCAAACTTGTATTCAAAATATATAAAATAATATACAAGTAATTAAATGAGATTGCTTGTTAAGAGAAACACAAAATATGTAAGATATTAGTGAAAAGCTTACCAAGCAAAGTATGATGAAGAATCCATGCAAGATGTCATCTAGATGATCAAGGATGATGCTAGATGATGATTGATGATCATGGAAAAGTGTTTGAGTAAACTAAAAATGAGTTCTTTGGAATTTTTCTTCTCTTTGAAAAATCTCCTAAGTATGGAATCTGAATATGAACTCTTGTCATTGACCTAAAGTCAAAGAGGCATCTATATAGGAGGCCAAAACAAAGTGTGGTCGTTTTGATAAGTTTGCCTCAATATTGCCTTGGGCGCTGTACGTAGAGCGCCTCTTGTACAGCGCTTGTACAGCGCCCCTACTCTGTTCTCACGGGAAAACAGAGTGGCGCTGTACGTAGAGCGCTTTGTACAGCGCTTTGTACAGCGCTTTGTACAGCGCCTGTACAGCGACCCAACAGCGACCGAATTAAATCGATCAGGTCTGAACAGCGCTCAATGGGCGCTGTTCGTACAGCGCTTCTGTAGAGCGCTTTAGGGAGCGCCCAATGCAAAAATGCAATCCTAAGTCTAAGCATGACAATGCAATTGGATATGCAAGATGCAATCAAACTAACATGCAAGAAGAGATGTTAATGAACATTAATGCACAAAAATAAGACACACAACATACAAGTATTAAACATATGCATGAGTTGTGAGTGTGTGCAACTATCTCTTCAAGACAAGTAAGCACAAAGAAATATACCTTCGGTGCTTATCAACACGAGGTCTTCAAAGGGCTTCGAACAATAAACCCGATACCTAGGCTACCCTTACAAAGAACCCCAATATGTGGTTTGTCCACGAAATAAGCCAATCAACAAATGGGAACCTTACAGAGAACTTAGGAGTTGTGATGCACGCCTTAACCCAGTTAATAACCTTCGAAGGAACATGAAAAACAGCAAGGGTCTCTAACAAGAAGTCCCATTCCACCGTATCAAAGGCCTTCATTAAATCAACCTTCAGAGAACGCTTGGGAGAGCCATCATCTTTATGGTAATTCCTCATAAGCTCTTGGACAAGAAGGATATTATCACCAATCCGTCTTCCAGCCATAAAAGCTGATTGCGGAGAGCTTATAATGTCAGGAAGGATGATCTTAATCCTATTTGCAATGATCTTCGCGATGATCTTATAAAAAGTATTGCAACAAGATATCGGTCTAAAGTCTGTCATTCTAGAAGGATTTGGAACTTTAGGAACCAAAGCTAAGATCGTTGTATTGAGCTCTTTGAGAAGATGACCGGTTTGAAAAACTTCTTGAACAGCATTGATCACATCTCCACCAACTATATCCCATGTCTTTTTAAAGAAATGGGCATTAAAACCATTAGGCCTTGGAGCTTTATTAGGGTGAAGCGAGAAGCAAACCTCACAAATCTCTTCATTAGTGACACCCCTATTCATCAAATCAGCTTGATCAGTTGAAATATGATTTTGAATTAAAGTTCGAAGCCTACCAGCTCTATTCAAAGAGGGAATCGAGCAGCCAAGAATATTTCGAAAGTGGCGGATAGCCTCATTTTGAACAGGAACATCACCATCAACCAAAGCACCGTCTTCCCCCAAAATAGAAAGAATTTTGTTTTGATTTTGTCTACCATTGATGGCCTTGAAAAAGTAGGACGAATTCTGATCCCCGGCATGTAACCATTGGATTCTTGACTTTTGCTTAAGAAAATCTTCCTCAGCTTGAAGAGCCCTAGTATAAGATTTAATAATATCCTTTTCTTGCAATCTAAGAGTATTATCAGTGGGATTGGCATCAAGAAGATGTTGACACTCTTCAAGCGCTTCTTTAGCCTCATTTAACTTGACCGTCACATCACCAACCTGGTTCTTATTAAGAGATTTTAAAGCCTTCTTGAGAATACGAAGCTTAGAGCAAAGCTTAAATTGCATAGTACCATGAACCTGTTCCTGCCAACAGCTCTTAACAAGAGGAAGAAAATCCTCCCTCTCCGTTAGAAAATTAAAAAACTTAAACGGGTAGTTCTTCCTTCTTCCTTGTAACCCAAGCTTAACCAAAGAAGGACTATGATCTGAGATGCTAGGGGAAAGAAAAATGGCTTCAGAGTTCGTGAACTTACCAAGCCAAGCATCATTAACGAGCACTCTATCCAATTTCTTAGAGACATAATCATCATTACTCCGTTTGTTACACCAAGTGTGGAAAAAACCCGAAAAACGTAGATCATCAAGTTCAGCAGCTTGTAAACAATCTTCAAACTCATCCATAGCAGCTGATCTTCTTAAAGAACCCCCACTAGTATCATGAACCCCTCTAGCAACGTTAAAGTCACCAAGAACAATCCAAGGGGTACTAGTTGAAAGATTAGCACACATATTCTCCCAAAGAGCTCTCCTTTCCCTATCATCATTAGAACCATAAACAAAAGAGATTCTAAAAGTTTCATTATTATCAAGAAGACAAGCATGACAGTGGATAATCTGATCGGTTTCATAAATTTTGCTCACTTTAAGAATTCTAGGGTCCCAACCAACCCAAATCCTTCCAAGGCTATGACTACAGTAGTTGTCAAGCATGTCCCATTCTCTAAAAACAGATTTGATAACATTGGGTTTATTAATAATTCTCACTCGAGTTTCAACCAAGCAAATCAAACTAAGCTTTAAATCAATCAACATCTTCCTTATCTCCAGTTGTTTAAGGGCAGCATTAAGACCCCTAATGTTCCAGCAAGCCATACTAATCATCTAGAGGTGATGGGAGACTCCACCTTAGCTTTAGAGCTATGAACATCGCTTGACTTAGAGGCTTTCGAATTTCGCTTCTTCTTCTTTCTACTAGAGGTAACGGCGGTGCTAGAAAGTCCTACAATAGGAATCCCATCAATATTCCTGATCTTGGAACCCCAAAGTGATAAATCTGGAGAAGCTATGGCAGGAGAATCTTCATTGCTATAAGCCTCTTCTTCATCTTCAATAAGAGCCAAGAACTTGTGGGAGGTATCAACTGCTTCTTCCTTAGAACTAGCAGCAATGCTATGGACCTCACTTCCCAAAATCTGAAGAGGAAGACAAGTAATACCCGTAACTGGCACATCCTCAGAAATACAAATAGAAAGGGGGACTACACCAATATCTGGAGCTTCATTAACCTTCTTACCAACAGAGGAAGTCTGAGCAAGGTCCTTTGAAGAGATGGATATAGGAGCTGTGGCTCCACGATTGACCTTCACCCATTCTTGCTTCATTTTGGAACTACGGTTCTCATCAAATCTGCCATCCACATGCTTTAGTCGTGGGCAAGTAGCAGCGGAATGACCAAACGATTTGCAATCAAGACAAATCTTAGGTTTCCATTGGTATTCAACCAGAATTTCAACACTCTCCCGTGCTCATCACAATCGCCCATAAGTAAATCAAAAGAATCAACTAACTTGCTAGTAGCATCAATTTCAACACAAATTCTTGCGTACGAAATTCTTTTCATTGTTTTAGTTAGGCTATCAGCATAAAGAGGCTTCCCAATGGCACTAGCAATATAGCTTAGCCCTTTTTCTGTCCAATATTCGTGAGGAATATTAAAAAACTTGACCCATACTGGAACCTTAGAGTAAGATTCCTTCGTTAAAACAAGCCGAGAGTGCCATTTCTTAAGAATTATCATTCTTCCAACAAAAAGCCATGGACCATCCTCAAGAATTTTAGAGCAAGATACATCGTCTGAGAACTTGAAAAAATAGAACCCTTTTTCATTAGCAAGCACCTCTAGAAGACCACAATTACCCCAAATCCTCTTAGCAATATTGTTAACAAGAGAGAAAGGAAGCTTCTTCTCAATAAAATAACCCACTAAGCAGTTCCTCCAAGCCTTACATCCATCATCAGCAACTTTCACAGGTGGGGCGACACATCTCCTATTTCCATTGTTAATAGGCTGATGGAATTTTAGCTTCATGGGCATTCGGTTAGAACCACCTGCGTTTTGAGAAGTAAGAACATTCTGAAGCACATTACTGTAGCTCAGGGGCCTATTTTCAGGTTGAACAATGTCGGAGGCATCCAAAGTTCCTTTATTTTGCTGCTCATTAGCTGATAAACCTTCATTCTCAAGAGACAAACCAGCTCCATAACCAATAATATCGTTACAATCTGAAATATCATCAATTTGAGGACTCAATCCAACCCCATGGGAGAGAGCCTTATTTGAAACCCTACAATTACTCTTGTTAACAACACAAGCTTCCAAGAGAGAAGGGAAACCAGAACATAGTGGATTCTCCATGATAGAACCGGAGAAACCCTAGAGAAAACCAACCAGAACAGAAAACTTGAAACAGACAGAACTTAGTGCCATGAACCCCAAAACACAAAGTTCTTGATTCTAGGTTGTATAAAAAAATACAATCTACAAACTTGAAGAAGGGCAAAAGAACAGAATCTTACCAGAAGAGGGCCAAAAAAGCAAAATGGTGGAGAAACCCTAAAAAAAAACACAAACCAGTGCAGAAACTTGAAACTGATGTAACTCTGAGAGATCAACTTCAAATCATGAGATTTTTGATTCTAGATTGCATGAAATCTCAAAATCTACAACTGTGATGAAGAATCAAAGACCAGAATCGGATCGAAAAAGGCTCAAAATCGTAAAACGGCGCCGAAACCCTAAAAACCCTAAAACCTAAGCACCCAGCCATGCATAGCATTTTTTCATTGTGCTTTGCTCTTGTCTGTTGCTTGCTTTGACCTGATATATTGTTCTTAGCCCCTATTTAATTGCAGAATTACAGTAATGCATTAAACTGGAAATAATAAGAGCTTGATATGAATGGAAAATAGTATTGAATGTGTGTTCCCATCGTCATTTTTTTAGTTCTATTCTTGAGTGTTAATCTCCTGTAACCTATATTATTAATTATAGCAGCATCAAATACGGCCTTAACATTCTGCATTTACAACACAACATTCATTAGCATATGCCAAATTAGCCTTTTCAGGCACTACATTGATCTTATGTTCTTCTCCTTCTTAATAAAGTTTAGGGGTTTAAAAAAAAATAGAATTAGGGTTTAATTAGGGTTTTTTTTTTTTTTTTTAATAAAGTGAGGCCGTTAAAGATATGAGTATAATTAATAGGTGTAAATAGTATTTTTTTTAATTAAACTAATTTGTCCTTATTGGTACATTCCTATTGGGATATTGTTGTAATTAAATTTTTTATTAAAATATGGGTGTGCTTAACATTTTTATGGGTGTCAATATCGGCTCCCATATATATTTGGGCAAAGAATTCGGTGCACTTGATGACTCTTATATTTTAATAGGCAAAGAATTCGGTGCACTTATATGTTTTAATAGGCAAGAATTCGGTGCACTATATAAATATGAGACAAGTGGAATTCGGCTAACCCTAGGTCTTTGGCTTGAGAATATTTTTCTTTTGCTTGAGAAAAATAAAATCCAACTCTAGAGATTAGTGTGATAATTCTACCAAGAGAGAAAAAGAGAAGAGATCGTTTTACTTCGATAGTGCACTAGTAGCTTATACATCAATAGGCTTTGTGCACAACTTCGAATAAGGTTCACGCGAGTATCGATCATTAGATTGAGAATTCAAAAGTGACCAGAACGTTCTTTGTTATCTTTTGGAGGTTTTGTGACTAACGAAAAAGAAAAAGTTTTTGTTATCCATCCTCAGGTACACAATTCAAAGAGAAGGGAGACCACGCTCCTAGGTGATTCACGTTCGTGATTGGATTGGAAGATCTTGGGGATTACCATCGACGCAATGTCAATCGGATCACGCGACAAAGGTATGATATCTTTAGTATTATATGTTTAATTAATTAAAGGATTAAGGTTCAAATTATGGAAAAATTTTAAATTATACTAAAACTCTATTTTTAGTCTCGCTTCCGATGAGTGCACTCGATTTTTCCCTACAATTGGTATCAAAGCCTAGGTTGAACCCTTTTAATTAATTAACGTATATATACGTGAATCTATTTCTTTTTATTGTGATTATGAATGTTTAGAAAGAGATGACACTCTAGGTATTCGCATATATAATTACATGTGGATGAATGGATTTATATATGTTTTTATGTGTATTGTTGTTGCTCGATTTTGGTCCTAGATTTTCAATGTATTTTTTGTTTTGGAATTGTAACAAGAAGGGTGGTCTATCATCGCCATAATTCCTTCTTGGTAGTTGCTAGGTTTTCTTTTATTTTTATTGTAATTAAAAAGTGCAGTTTTTTATGTATTAAAAGTTACTGCAGTTTATTTTATTTTTTTATTGTAATTAATACTGCAGTGATTAAAAAAAAATTAAAAAAATACTGCAGTATTTTATTTGTTTAAATACTGCTGTAATGTATTCGGGTATTGAAGATTCGAAGACATGAAGAAAAGGAAGCAACCGGAACCTAGAACGAGCACCATGCGCACCCTAGGAGTGGATTGGGCTGCACATGGCAAGCCCATATCATGGTGGGCTGCGCACGGCAGCCCCTTTGTGGGGTTGTGGAGTGTGCATGCCTACGGGGGGCAGCCGAGGGATGTGCGGATGGTTGATGGCCACTTGAAGATCTTGTATTCCTAAAAAATTGTAATTTACTTGCTTTTCTAGGATGAACCAAAATTGTGGCTATTTATTTTTTGCATAAATATTACAATATTTGTTATTGTATGATAACATGTCATATAGAATAGGAGTGCCACTAATATATCTCTTTTGGTATGAACATGCATTGAATGATTTAGGTATCTAAATTGGCATCTAGATAACTTGGTAAATCATTCTATGGGATTTAATCACACGCCTTAAATAATTGAGTGGGAGAAGGTGTTTTGTAACACCTATGGCCTCCAAGGTTAGTTGAGCTTTATTATTTATTGGTAATCCCCCCAAGGGGCGTCCATGAATGGAATTTAGCAACATACTTCCTTACAAGGATAGACTAGACAATGGACTCAAACGAGATCTACTCCCCCAATGAGGGATTTTCATGAGAGAAAATTGAGGGTCGATATCTTGGTAACACACTCAATGTAATTTTATTGATATCCTCCCAAGAGTTCTTGTCAGTAAAATTGCAAGGCTAAAATTGAAAACGCTGGTTGTTATGTTAACAATTAGGTGGGACCTAGTTTAACTAGTAAATGGTGCGAACTCCCAAAGGAGACGTAACATTTATGGGTGTTGGATCACCGTTGAATTTTTACGATTGAGTTATTTATTTAATTCAAGATAAATATTTAAAAGTGCTTTATCATGATTATTTACTCATATAATTTTTTGTTTTATTCAGAAATCATGACCCCATCCCTAATGAATATCTTAAAAGATAATATTTTAAATGGAGATAATTATGTCACATAGAAAAGGAAAATTGGGTTGTTGCTGCAAGCTGAAAAACATAAGTTTGTTCTGTCTGCTCCTAAACCACCTGCTCCTACTTATGAATCTCAGATTCATATGGTTGGTAAAGTTGCTACTGTTAAGGCTAGTCAAAAGGTCAAGGAACAACATAAGAAAAAGCAACTTGGGCCTACCAAGAAGGAGACCAAGATCAAAAGGAAGTGCTCCTTTTGTGGTGAAAAGGGACATTGGAAAATAAATTGCCCAAAGTCCCAGAACAAGAAGAAACAAGGTAATATTAATTATCTTGAAACATGTTTTCTGGCAGATTCTACAGATTCTTGGATCATAGACTCTGGAGCCACTAATCATGTTTGTTATTCCTTGCAAGGGTTCAAGGAAAGGAAAAGACTGAATAAAAATGAAATCAACTTGCGTTTAGGCAACGGAACGTTAGTGTCTGCAAGTGCAGTGGGAGATATTAGAGTTAATGTTGATTCTAGTAGGCATTTAGAATTGATAGACGTTTATTATGTACCTCAATTCAAGAGGAATTTAATTTCAGTTTCTTGTTTAAATAAATTTGGATATTCGGTTACTTTTAATAAAGTTTTTATTATTAGTAAGAATGACAAAATTATTTGCAAAGGTACATTGGAAAACGGTCTGTTCTTTTTGTATAGAAATGTCTCTCACTCGTTAGACACAGAATTAACGAAACCTAATCATAAAAGAGTAAAATTATCAATAGATGAAACCTACCTATGGCATTTACGCCTAGGTCATATTAACCTTAATAGGATTAAAAGATTGGTAAGTGACGGACCTTTAAGTGACTCAAAGGTTGATGATCTACCAACTTGTGAATCTTGTTTGGAAGGTAAAATGACCAAAAGGTCGTTCTCGGCCAAAGGTGCAAGAGCCACTGAATGTTTAGGATTGATACACACTGATGTATGTGGTCCTATGAGCATTCAAGCTAGAGGTGGATATGAGTACTTCATCACCTTCACAGATGATTACTCGAGATATGGCTATGTGTATCTCATGAGACATAAGTCGGATGCTTTTGACATGTTCAAAGCATTCAAAGCTAAAGTAGAAAATCAGCTTGAGAAACACATAAAAATCTTGAGATCTGATCGTGGTGGAGAATATCTATATGGTGAGTTTCAGCAATATCTTATTGATAATGGGATAGTTTCTCAGTTTTCTACACCGGGTACACCTCAACAGAATGGGGTAGCAGAAAAGAGAAATAGAACTCTTTTAGACATGGTTGGGTCTATGTTGAGTTATTCAACACTTCCTATTTCTTTTTGGGGATATGCTTTACAAATTGCTATATACATTCTAAACGATGTACCATCTAAGTCCGTTCCTCAAACACCGCATGAGTTGTGGACTGGGCGCAAGCCTAGTTTACAACACTTAAGGATATTTGGTTGTCCTGCGCATGTGTTAAAAGGAAAGACAGAAAAGATAGAGTCCCGTTCGGAAACATATATATTTGTAGGGTATCCAAAAGAAACTAAAGGATATTATTTTTATAATCCTTCAGATCTTAAAGTATTTGTTTCGACAAATGCTAAATTTCTGGAAAAGGACTATATGAATGATTTCATACCTAGAAGTAGAATTGTCCTGAATGAGATGTCAGGAGATACAATTCCACGAGAGGTTACACAACCTAACCTAACCCAATTGTAAGTCCCAATCCAACACAAAATCAACAACCTACCATTCCTTGTCCTAGTGGGAGGGTTAGAACACAACCCGAAAGATACATTGTTCTGGGAGAATCAGTGGAGAATCTCTCGGACGACGATGATCCCTACACGGATAAGGAAGCAATGGAGGATGTTGATAGTCGCCATTGGCAAAAGGCAATGCAATCTAAGATTGAATCCATGTTTGATAACAAAGTCTGGTCCCTTGTAGACTTGCCTAAAGGGATAAAACCCATTGGGTGTAAGTGGGTATACAAGAGGAAAAGAGGTATGGATGGAAAGGTGGAAACCTTTAAAGCTAGATTGGTAGCTAAAGGGTATACACAGAAAGAAGGTATCGATTACGAGGAAACCTTCTCTCCTGTGGCCATGCTTAAATCCATTAGGATACTCTTATCCATTGTAGAATCTTTAGATCTAGAGATTTGGCAAATGGACATCAAGACAACTTTCCTTAATGGAAGTCTTGACGAAAGCATCTACATGATGCAACCAAAAGGATTCATTGAAAAAGGCCAAATGGAAAAGGTATGCAAGTTGTAGAAATCCATATATGGATTAAAGCAAGCATCCAGATCTTAGAACATAAGGTTCGATCAAGCTATAAAAGGTTTTGGATTTATTCAGAATCCTGACGAACCTTGTGTATACAAAAGGATTAAAGGCGACAAGTTGGTTTTCCTAATTCTTTATGTTGATGATATACTACTCATTGGAAACGATGTAAGTGTATTAACATCAGTAAAAGAATGGTTAGCAAAACAATTTGATATGAAGGACTTAGGAGAAGTAAGTTTTATTCTAGGTATCCAATTAATAAGGGATAGAAAGAATAAAACGATTGCATTATCCCAAGCTTCATACATAGACAAGATCTTGTCTAGGTTTTCCATGCAGGATTCCAAGAAAGGTATGTTACCTTTCAGACATGGAATCAAACTTTCTAAGGAACAAGTTCCTAAGAATGAGCATGAAGAGCAATTCATGAGTAGAGTTCCATATGCCTCGGCAGTTGGAAGTCTCATGTATGCAATGCTCTGCACTAGACCAGATATATGTTTTGCTGTTGACATAGTTAGCAGGTTTCCATCGAAACCTGGTCCTGATCACTGGACGGCAGTCAAGCATATTTTCAAGTATCTCAAGAGAACGAGAGATAATATGCTTGTATACTCTGGAGGGGATTTAATTCCCGTTGGGTATACAGATTCTGATTTTCAATCAGATTCTGACTCTAGAAAATCCACATCAGGAGCTGTGTTTACTATTGGAGGAGGAGCAGTCATATGGAGGAGTATCAAGCAATCTTGTATTGCTGATTCCACCATGGAAGCTGAGTATGTTGCTGCATGCGAGGCTGCCAAAGAGGCTGTTTGGCTCCGCCAATTCTTGATTGACTTGGAAGTGGTTCCTAGTGCGAATAAGCAGAACACTATCTACTGTGACAACAGTGGAGCAGTGGCTAAATTCGAAAGAACCAAGAAGTCGTAAGAGAGGAAAACACATTGAAAGAAAGTATCATCTTTTAAGGGAAATTGTATATAGGGGTACATGGGAATGAGAGATATGACACATTTGCTATAGCGCAAGTGGGAGATTGTTAGGATTATGCTCAATAGCAAGAGTGTAATAGTGTTTTTGACAATCTATTCATATTAATAATGTGATTTCTGGTTTAACAAATCTTATAGCATTTATAGTTTAATTATTATAATTGTCAAAAGTAAATAATCATAAGGTCAAAAGACTGTGAGAAAAGAAGAATTGTTCGTACATCTGGATATGTATGAGGTAGACACAATTCTTTAGTTAGTCTTGAATAATGTTCACAACTTAAGGTAAAGGTTGGGCACCTTTATCTTGTTAAAGTTGTAGATTCTTTTACTGGCATTTGAGTGGGATCAAATGTGTTACGATGAGTCTAAAATCATCAAAGTGGCTTTGAGTAAAAGATCTAGTGCACTAGGTGCATTGAACTGGATCACAATGAAATACTTTATCTAGAACCGTCAGTAGATAAAAGTCTTTTCATTATCAGGACAATCGGAGAGTTTATCTTAATCTTGAGATAAATGATGGACTTATGGTTGCAAGTGTTATCATTTGAGTTATCAATGAGTACGATTATATAGCATAGTCTATCCTCGATAGTTTGGTGGTATTCATTTGTTAATCGATAGAGGACTTCATTTATAGATATGGACATCGTGGCTCCATTTATTAAATGAGAGTAGAATATCATCATATGGATGTTTTGAGGTATTGGATATTAAATCTTAACGTTAAGTTTTCAATAGTGTCTATTGAAACATGGCTTCTGGACAAGTCAAAATATCCAAGTTCAAAATGTGGTCATATGAGGAAATATGGTAACTTGAAGAGCTATAGGCGGTCTATAAGCTCTTGGCGATTACTGATATTCTTCACGAGGATACACCATCTCCAATAAGATTGTCTAGGGTAAGAATGAGAAATATTTACTTATTTCATCTTTATTTAAGAGTGCAATTTTAGTTCTTTAGTGGAATGAACTAAAATTAATAGATTGAACCTAAGTAAATCATTTGTTGATTGTGATTGGGTTATGTCTATTGGAGTTTAAATTTAGATAGGCCTACCAAGATCCCCAATCCACACGGACTTGCATGGATCACTTGATATATTCTACCTGACTAATTATGGGTCCATCTAGAATTGTATTAAGGCATGTGGACTTGTTTCTTTTAGTAAGAATGGGCCTAGTTCACATGTGGGCCTTTTATTAAGGTCCAATGGATTTAATAAAATAGAAAAACAATATATAGATATATTAATATAAATGGCACATGGCCGAGATATATATATGATATTATATTGTTTTATTTGTGTTATTTAATTAAATGAGAATTAATTAATTGATTAATTAATTATTTAATTAAAAATCAAAATCTTTTTCTGATTAGGAAATATGTTTCTTAGTAGTATACTATTGTGGTAGTATAATTAAAATAAAAGACTTTATTTGATAAGTAGATAAATAAGGGATTTATTTATCTAGTCAAATAAAGAAGTCTTTTATATGGTCACAAATACACTAAAGAGTTGGATTATGATTTGTATATAATATATATGCATGTGGAATATATAGATTATATATGCATGAATGCATGCGGAAATATATATACATATATGCATGCGGCAGAATATATATTAGATATACACTATTATTTATATGTGGAATGCAGTACCGATATATATATATATTCATATAAAGCATGCAGAATTATATATATATATATTAAAGAGGCGTGCAGGATTTATACAGCAATAGACATATATATATTGGGTACGGATATTGACACCCATAAATATGATAAGCATACCCATATTTATAAGTACACCCATGTTTAAAATTTAAAATTAAAACATTACTAGAAACACCCATCTTAATGCCAATAGTACCCCTTATTTAAATGAATGTTTTCATTTTAATACAATTTATTTATAAACCCTCATAAGTTATTTACTCACCCAATTTTACAAATGCACAGCTCCTACACAAATTTTTAAACATAAATTGACAGATTTTCCTCCATCAAAACCAGATAAAGCACCACAAGAACAGAAAAATTATACAAAAGAAAGAGTAAGAATGGACAGAATACAAGTTGCAAAGAAAGAAAGCATCATCAACTAATAGAAAATCGATTAAAGAACAAAGCAAATCCTTTTATTGAGGATTTTCGGTATTGAGTTTAATTCCATGAAAGAATGTGGAAGATGGAAGTATGTTGTTTAACAAAAGGCTTCAATTGTTTGTTTTTTGAGTAAATTGCAAAAGTGCTTCTTTGTTGTTTAATTTTGACGGTAAAGGTTGGATAGGCTAGAGAGAGAGAGAGAGAGAGAGAGAGGTTTTCAGTTCTCTTCAACCTTTAGAAGTCGACCATTTAAGTAAGCCAACTTACTTACTACAGCCCGATAGATTTTTAGTTTCAGTTGAATACATCAGTCCATGTATAGTGGTTTGAAATCACGGAATCTACTTTGTAGGATCAAAATGACGAGCGACATTATTGTTGGAAGACTATGGAATCACCATACTAACAGATTATCAAACAACTTTTCAAACTTAGAGATCTAATTCTAAGATGATTAAATTTTCAAGTCCATAGATGAATCGTTGTTGTGACCTGATATATTGTTCTTAGCCCCTATTTAATTGCAGAATTACAGTAATGCATTAAACTGGAAATAATAAGAGCTTGATATGAATGGAAAATAGTATTGAATGTGTGTTCCCATCGTCATTTTTTTAGTTCTATTCTTGAGTGTTAATCTCCTGTAACCTATATTATTAATTATAGCAGCATCAAATACGGCCTTAACATTCTGCATTTACAACACAACATTCATTAGCATATGCCAAATTAGCCTTTTCAGGCACTACATTGATCTTATGTTCTTCTCCTTCTTAATAAAGTTTAGGGGTTTAAAAAAAAATAGAATTAGGGTTTAATTAGGGTTTTTTTTTTTTTTTTTTTTTTAATAAAGTGAGGCCGTTAAAGATATGAGTATAATTAATAGGTGTAAATAGTATTTTTTTTTAATTAAACTAATTTGTTCTTATTGGTACATTCCTATTGGGATATTGTTGTAATTAAATTTTTTATTAAAATATGGGTGTGCTTAACATTTTTATGGGTGTCAATATCGGCTCCCATATATATTTGGGCAAAGAATTCGGTGCACTTGATGACTCTTATATTTTAATAGGCAAAGAATTCGGTGCACTTATATGTTTTAATAGGCAAGAATTCGGTGCACTATATAAATATGAGACAAGTGGAATTCGGCTAACCCTAGGTCTTTGGCTTGAGAATATTTTTCTTTTGCTTGAGAAAAATAAAATCCAACTCTAGAGATTAGTGTGATAATTCTACCAAGAGAGAAAAAGAGAAGAGATCGTTTTACTTCGATAGTGCACTAGTAGCTTATACATCAATAGGCTTTGTGCACAACTTCGAATAAGGTTCACGCGAGTATCGATCATTAGATTGAGAATTCAAAAGTGACCAGAACGTTCTTTGTTATCTTTTGGAGGTTTTGTGACTAACGAAAAAGAAAAAGTTTTTGTTATCCATCCTCAGGTACACAATTCAAAGAGAATGGAGACCACGCTCCTAAGTGATTCACATTTGTGATTGGATTGGAAGATCTTGCGGATTACCATCGACTCAATGTCAATCGGATCACACGACAAAGGTATGATATCTTTAGTATTATATGTTTAATTAATTAAAGGGTTAAGGTTCAAATTATGGAAAAATTTTAAACTATACTAAAACTCTAATTTTAGTCTCGCTTCCGCTGCGTGCACTCGATTTTTCTCTACACCCAACTACCCCAGATACCCCGATACCCGAGTATCCTAGTACCCTGCTACTTGAAACCCTGATATCTGCAAACATCACTATTAAAGGAGCGTGAGAGACGCAGCGGACCCCAACCAGCGAAACACTAAACGAAGCGGGGACTCCGCTAGGGTACCCGAAACGCAGGGTACCCCAACCAGGGTACCCGAAACACTAAACCCCAAACGCAGGGTACCCCAACCAGGGTACCCGAACATCACTATTAAAGGAAACGAAGCGGGGACTCCGCCAAAATAGGAGGAGAGAAAGGTGTAGCAGTATGAGGGGATGCTGTAGGAGAGACTGCTGAAACTACAAATATATATATATATATATATATATGTAACATTAAACATAGAAAGAGAGAATGGAAGAAGGATGTTGGCAAAGCACGATCACTCACCCGGTTCAGCGACAGATATCCTCAGATACCTCTTTAGCCGAGATCCATCGAAGGAGTCACAGGAGGGGTACTTCATGTTAATATAACCCCGCTTTTAGATCCTTGTTAGAATCCCTCTGGATTCAGGAGACAACTCCTCTGAGCTCCATTTGTCTCTGGGAGAGAACTGGGTAGGAACGGAATATTCGGTCCCCCCGATGTGCACTAAGCGGCCCCATTCCCCTTCGACTACTATCCATTCGTCCTTCCAGGAGGAATTATATTTCACGTTTGCCTCGGGTACGACGAACTTCATTTTATTACTGGGTCTCAAATAAAACTGACCCCGGGGTGATAGGTTGGCTATCTGGTAGATGTAGCGGATCTCGTCGATGCCCACTTCCCTCTGAATGTTGTCCCTCTCACATTGCTCTCTCCAGAGCACCAAGAACCCTGTCAAGTTCTTCCAGAACCCGGGAGAGATCTGGAGTAGAGCTAGTTCCAAAGCTACAAGTACTCGGCGGAGGGAAGGGTGAAGTAGAAGCCGGACCTCGCATTCAAAGGCGGCTACATGGATCAGCAGACGACCTTCAGAGGGGGTGTAAACGTCATAACCCCGATGAGGGAGAGACAGCGAGAGGTAGTTCGGTATCCTAAAGGTCCTCCTCAATCGAATAAGAGTTTCGGATGTACAAACGGAGTCCGGGATAATCCAACCATCATGGAAGGAGGACAATGGGCCTATGTGAACCCCAGTTAGACCGATAGTCGGGGCATTCCCCTCATCTGTCTCGATTTCAACCTCATCGTCGTCTTCATCAGCGATTCGGGCTGGATCTTCGGGCCTAGTGCCAGAACCCGACCCGATTCTTTGATTCTTGCTAGGACGACGGCGTTTTAGCGGAGTACTGTCATCGACGACGTCGCCCTCGTCCCGACCTCGTTTCGTCTCTTTAGACATCGGGGAATCATCACCTGATCCCATTTGTCCCGTATCAAGCATCTCGTCAATGTTGTTAGGAAGATTCGGAGAAGAAGGTGGAGGATTAGCCAAGACCGCCGGGTTATCTTCTGGGAGGACCGATGTAGAAACTGGTTTATTGGAAGGTGAGGCCATTTGAGTAAGATAAGGAAAGCAAAGAAGGTTCTTAGAGGAGAAAGAAGAAGAAACAGAAGCTCTGAAAGGTTCAAATAAGCGTGAGCATGTGAGGGAAGAAGGAAGGGTGCATTTATAGGCAAAGACGAGTTGATATCGAGGTAGAGGAAGAGACGGAGTCAGAGATGAATCATGACAGTTTCGAGGGTATCACGCCAAAAACGGCCAATTTAAAACTTGAAGACAGACGTTATCTGACACGTGAATCGAGCATTAAATGCAATCAAATCCAAGAAAGATACTCTCATCAATTATGGAAGCCAACCGTACGAGACTAGACAAGTGGACAAGATGAAAAATCCTTCGAGTGGACGAGGGAATCCTGACTCCAACCCCAGCAAGGCACCTGTGTTCAAGTCAGGGGGGACTTCTGTTAACCGCCATAATTGGCAGGGATCAAAAAAGAATTTTCCACTAGCTTACAGAAGAAAGCCGGGATCCAAAGTAGAAGCGAAAAGATGTCCGGATACCCCGCCTACTGGATCCTGATGCCCAACTACCCCGGATACCCCGATACCCGAGTATCCTGGTACCCCGCTACTTGAAACCAAAATATCCACGAACATCACTATTAAAGGAGCGTGAGAGACGCAGGGTACCCCAACCAGCGAAACACGTGACATACACATGGCAAGACATGTACCATGATCCCAGTAAACCGACCCCGCTGAAGCAGAAGGGGGGCACCCCGAAGAATAGACTACATATAAAAACAGACATTAAATGCCACCGTTCAAGATAAAAACTCATGCTACAACGCTGCATTCATTCCCGCCTATTTAATATCCTATTTTAAATAGGAGACAACTCATTCGGGAACTAAAAAAGAAGGAATCACCAGATCTTTTGGGATCAATTTCCCGACGAATTTGTCGGACTCCACAGGAAGACCCGTGTATCACTGAAACCCTAGACCGAGGTTCTAGGAGTGCTCAGCAAGAAAGCGGGCCTATATATACTAATCATATGTTCAGAGGGAAAAGGATCAAAACCCTAATTCACTTTTTCTACTTATCGACAGGCACGAAAAGCTCCATCTCGATCGTTCTCCTTGAGGCTTTATTTTCCTCCATGCTGTAATATTGATGGTTCAAATACCAAATTGTAAAGATCATATTTCAAATCCATGTATACATATATATAAACCCTCTTTCAGTTTTCATACATCCATCGTATAAGAAACTCATCCATCTCATTACTTGTCTTCATCATAATATCAGATTCATGATACCCAGCGGGATACCAGGCTACTAAGTATCTCCCTGGCCCTAGTCAATCCTGATTCGGATCCGTTGCATACATACAATATCTCACCTAGCAGATTCCAGTGAATTGGCGGAAGATCGGGGTACAAAGTATCCCGCTAGCCCAGGTCTAATTAGATCTGGGTCCATCACATACCGTAAATTCTAAATTGCACCCCGGTGACAATTTTGGGTTAACAGATGGAGATGGAGCTTTTTGTGCCTGTTGATAAGTAGAAAAAGTGAATTAGGGTTTCGATCCCCTTTTCCTATAAACATATGATTAATATATAGGGCCGCTTTCTTGCTGAGCACTCCTAGAACCTCGGTCTAGGGTTTCAGTGATACACGGGTCTTCCTGTGGAGTCTGACAAATTCGTGGGGAAATTGATCCCAAAAGACCTAGTGATTCCTTCTTTTACGGTTCCCAAATGAGTTGACTCCTATTTAAAATAGGACACTAAATTGGCGGGAATGAATGCCGCGTTGTAGCTTGAGTTTTTATCTTGAATGGTGACGTTTAATGTCTGTTTTTATATGTAGTCTACTCTTCGGGGTGCCCCCCTCCTGCTTCAGCGGGGTCGGTCTACTGGGATCCTGGTATATGTCTTGCCATGTGTATGTCACGTGTTTCGCTGGTCGGGGTACCCCGGGTACCCTACGTCTCTCACGCTCTTTTAAAAGCGATGTTCACGAATATCGGGGTTTCAAGTAGCGGGGTACTAGGATACTCGGGTATCGGGGTATCCGGGGTAGTTGGGTGCCAGGATCTAGTAATGGTTGTGTCTCCCAGGCCCCCACTTATTTTTTGGCTTACTAGTGCTTTTCATGGTCCCGGGGATTCTGGACCTGGCCGGGGTGGGTAAAAGCTTTTTCTCTAGCCCGTCAGCTAGCAGGCGGGGTACCCGGACATCTTTTCGCTTCTACTTTGGATCCCGGCTTTCTTCTGTAAGCTAGTGGAAAATTCTTTTTTGATCCCTGCCAATTATGGCGGTTAACAGTTATATTATAATATATATTATTATATGTATTATATATTATATATTATATATATTAAATAATATATAATTATATATATAATATACTTTTATATTTTATTATTATTATCCATAATATATCATGTTATTATACATTCATAATTAGGGGTATTTTGGTCAAAATATAGTTAACTCCATTCCATTCCGTTGCTAACCAAACAAAAAACTTAGTGTTAACCCAAAATTGTCACCGGGGTGCAATTCAGAATTAACGGAATGTGAGGGGTCCGAATCTAATTGGATCTGGGCTAGCGGGATACTCTATACCCCGGTACCCCGCAGGTTCTTTGAAATCTGTTAGGCGTGATAGAGGGTTTGTAGGTGACGGATCCGGATCAGGATCCGATAAGGGCCAGCGAGATACTTAATAGTTTGGTATCCCGCTGGGTGTCACGAACTCGATATTATGGTGGATGTGAGTAGTAAGATGGATGATCTCCCATAAGATGGATGCATAAAACAAAAGCTGTTTATATATGTATATGGATCTCGATCACAGTGGGATCTTACAACTTGGTATTTGAACTAACAATATTGCAGTAGGAAAAAGTAAAGCATATGGGGAACCAATGGCGATGGAACTCTTCGTGCCTGTCGATAAGTAGTAAAAGTGTGGCCGTAGGGTTGCCTCTCTTTCCCATCATTCTATCATCAATATATATATATGCCTTCTTTCTTGCAGTGCACTCCTAGAACTTCGGTCTAGGGTTTTAGTGGTGCACGGGCCCTTTTTTGGAGTCCGACGCATTCGTCGGGATATCGATCCCGAAAGGTTAGGTGATTGCTTCTTTCTCGGTACCGACCAAGTTGACCCTATTCGAAATAGGACTCTTTATGGTGGAAATAAATGTCGTGTTGTATCTTGTGCTTCTATCTTGAATGGTGGCGTTTAGTGTTTCCCTTTACGCGAGGTTACTCTTCGGGATGTCCGCCTATCGCTTCAGCGGGGTCGGCGTAAGGGAAACCTCGCTATGTGTATGTCATGAGCTTTGCTGGTCGGGGTACCCCAGGTATCCCGCGTCCTTCCCGCTCCTTTTAAAATGATGTTTGCAGATACCGGGCTTTCAAGTAGCAGGAGTATCAAGATACTCGGGGTAGTTGGGTACCTGGATCCCGTGATGGTCGTGTCTTCTAGGCCTCCATTTGTCTTTTGACCTCCTAGTGCTTTTCACGGTCCCGGGAATCCGGACCTGGTCGGGGTGGGTTAAGGCCCTTTCCCTAACCCGTCAGCTAGCAGGCGGGGTATTCAGATATCTTTTTACTTCTACTTTGGATCCCGGCTTTCCTCTCAAGGCTAGTGGAAAATCCTTTTTTGGTCCCTGGCCATTTTGGCGGTTAACAGAAGTCCCCCATGACTTGAACACCGGCATCTTACTGGGGTTGGAGTCAGGATTCTCAAGTCCACTCGAAGGATTTTTCATCTCGTCTGCTTGTCTAATCTTGCCCGGCTGGCTTCCACAATTGATGGGAGGATCTTTCTTGGATTTGATTGTATTTAATGCTCGACCCACGTGTCAGATAACGCCTGTCTTATGATTTTAAATTGGCCGTTTTTGGCGCGATTCCCTCGAAACCGTCATGATTCATCCCCGACTCTGTCTCTTCCTCAACCTCAACCTCAACCTCAACCTCAATTTCTGTCCGCCTTTACCTATAAATGCACACTTCCTTCTCCCCCATACGCTCACACTTATTTGAATTTCTCAGTGCTTCTGTTTTCTTCAGTTTTTCTCTTTTAAGAATCTTCCTTGCTTTCTTACTAAAATGGCCTCACCTTCCAATAAAACATCTTCCACGCCGGTCTTCCCTGAAGATAACCCGACGGTCTTGGCTAACTCCCCAACCTCTCCTCCGAATCCTCTTGATAGTATTGACGAGATGCTTGGTGCGGGGCAAACAGGGTCAAGAGAGGACTCCCCGACGTCTAAAGCGTCGAAACGAGGTTGGGATGAAGGCGATGTTGACGACGACAGTACTCCGCTAAAACGCCATCGTCCTAGCAAAGATCAAAAAATCAGGTCGGGTTCTGGTACTAGGCCTGAAGACCCAGCCCACATCGCTGATGAGAAAGATGCCACTGAAATCGAGGCGGACAAAGGGGATGCCCTTTCCATCGGCCTAACTGGGGTTCACCTAGGTCCATTGTCCTCCTTCCACGATGGCCGAATTATCCCGGACTCCGTCTGCACTTCCGATACACTTATTTGGTTGAGGAGGACCTTTAGGATTCTAGATTATCTCTCGCTGTCTCTCCCTCTTCGGGGTTATGACGTTTACACCCCTTCTGAAGGTCGTCTACTGATCCACGTAGCTGCCTTTGAATGCGGGGTCCGGCTTCCACTTCACCCTTCACTCCGCAGAATGCTTGTAGCTTTGGAGCTAGCCCCACTCCAGATTTCTCCCGGGTTCTGGAAGAACTTAACGGGGTTCTTGGTGCTCTGGAGAGAGTAATGTGAGAGGGATAACATATAGAGGGAAGCGGGCCTCGCCGAGATCCGCTACATCTACCAGGTGACCAACATGTCACCAAGAGGTCAGTTTTATTTGAGACCTAGCAATGCGATGAAGTTCTCCATTCCTGGTGCCAAAGTGAAGTATAATTCGCCATAGAAGGATGAATGGATCGTTGTTGAAGGTGAATGGGGCCGCTTGGTGTATATCGGGTGAACCGAATACTCCGTCCCCACCTAGTTTTCTCTAAGAGACAAATGGATTTCAGAGGAATTGTCTCCTGAATCCATGGGGATCCTGACAAGGATCCAGAAGCGGGGTTACATTAATATGCAGCATCCCTCCTGTGACCCCTTTGAAGGAGCCCGGTTAGAGAGGTATCTGAGGATATCTGTTGCCGAGCCGGGTATGTGATCATGTTTTGCCAACATCCTTCTTCCCTTCTCTCTCTCTATTATATATTTTCTTATATTATTTTTCTTTTTGCAGTTTCAGCAGTCCCTCCTCCAGCATCTCCTCCTACTGCTCCGGGGTTATCTATCCCGGCTTCTCAAGCACCACGTTCTCCCATTCCTTCTCTGCAAGGCGCAGAGGCCGCCCCGGGGTCGTATTCTCCGGCATCTTCCTCCCTTCGTACCTTGGCGGGGTCTACGCTGCATTTTCTGGATCCTTTGTTGACGAAAATAGTTGCTCGTCCCTCTCTTAGTGAGATGTTGGCGAAGGCCGCGAAGGTAAAAGCTTCTCCAGTCCCCAAGGCTAAGCCGGGTACAAAGGCCGTTGCCTCCAAGTCTGCGGTTGCAGTGGGCTCTCCCCCTTCTCGGATTATTCCAGCCAGGCGGACTACTGGGGTGGAGAAAGACAAACCTGAGAAGGCTAAGGTAACCGTCCTCAAGACTATCTACATTGATCTCCCCTCTGGATCAAGGCTGCAAGATGGCGGGCAAGACGACATTGTTGCTAGATTCATAGTGGCCTGTCCTGGAGGAAGTTTACATCAGATGGCCACTTTGCTGACAGAGATCTTGGCTACTGAAATTTCCCTTAAGTAGTAGTGAAATATACCTAGAGGGGGGGTGAATAGGTATAGGCTCCAAATTCTCCCAATTTAAAAATAATACGGAATATATCAATGAAAATGCACACTTGATTAAATTTGACAAATTAATTGATTTTACTTATATAAGAGTTAATTAATTTACAAGATATGCAATCAATAAAAGATATGGAAGATAAAGAAAAATAAAAACAAAAATGAACACGGGTATTTTTACGTGGTAAAACCTCAAAGAGGAAACATCCACGGGTTGATACCACAACCACCGGCGAAGCAATCCACTATGTGAAAAAGGACTTACACACTCAAGCTATCACTCATGATATCCGCTTAAGCTATCAACTCCTAATCTACCCTCGGGCTAGTGAATCATAAAGCCTACTTCCTATCCGAGAAGTATCCCACACCTCTAGAAAGCAACTTCCTATCCAAGATGCTCACGTCTCTAGGAAGATTTCTTGCTTGCCTATCCGGATCCTCCCGACCCTAGACAAGACTCCCTTGCTTGATTATCCGAGTCCTCCCGACTCTAATCAAGACTTCCTTGCTCTATCCGCAAAGCTTCACTCACTTTGCTAGAGCCTTTAACCTAATGCAAGGCTATGATCTAAAGTGATGCAAATGATGCAAACACAATCAAATTAAGCAAGATGATCAATCAAGCTAAATGTACATGTTCAATGATAAACTAGAATAAGCTTTCAAAACACAATCACTAGATTATCTAGAAATCAAGACATGCAAATCAATAAGAACAAGGTATGATTATTCAATATATCACACTAAAAACCTAGTTCTTAGATCATGAAATAAAACCTAGAAAATAATATGAGACACATCATATATTCATTTTCTAGAATCAATTTCACACAAAATCAAGTTTAGCACATATATGTTCAAAACAAATCACAAAGCTAAATCTCAATTAACAAATGATCAAACACCCCTAGCATATGATCTAACATGCTTCTCAATAAATTTCATCAATCAAATAGTAAGAATCAAAAGAAGATCAAAGATGAAATTGAAAAAGAAGAAGTTGAACAAACAACCTTGACCTCGGACTGAAAATCGATCCACTGGGAAAGATGGCAAAGTCAGCTGCCTCTAGAAATGCTTGGGGTTTGTAGCTCTCTTCAAGACCAACAATTTTGGTTTTTGAATCGATTGATTTCGAGTTCGTATGAGAGAGATATGATCAAAATAAGAAAACGAAAATTGAGAGAATTCTGCAGAAAATTCAAGATGTGTTCTCAGAATTCTTGAAATGTTTAAAGGGAGGGAGAAGTGTTTAAAAGGAGGAAAGAGAAGGTTTTCAGGGGCCAATTGGCATGAGCCATGTCACCCTCCCGTGGGGGGTGCGTGAGGCTCATGGGGGCAGAGAGCCCCTCTGGCCGTGAGCCTCACGGCCTCCCTCACGGCGTGGGCAACATGGCTCACGGCCTCCCTTACCTCTCTCGCGCACTCTCCGGTTCTTCAGCCATATCTTGGGCATCCGAACTCTGATTTCGAATCCCTTTTCGGATTACAAATCGTGACTCCCTCAAGCACGACTATGACTACAAAACTTTGAAAAATGGTTGAGAAATCATCTCAGAAAATGATGATGAAGTCAACTCAACGAATGAGAACGAAAAGTAGCATAGTCACATTGTTTGGACTCGAAACCTTATGAATGAGTAACCGAAATGACCGGAACTCACTAAGGCATTAAATAAGAACATGTTCAAGTCCTAAACACAAAATACACAAACAAATAAACACATATTCACACAAGCATGCCATATCAAAGAGATAGTCACAAAGCATGCAATTCTACAATGTTTGTCTATACAAGATCAATGCATGAGCATACTATGGAGTGTGTGAATGTGTTATACCAAATGTTTGAACCACGATGCAGGGACACACATGTATGGATTGTGCGTGTGTGCTCTAACGCCTTGCAAGAGGATAGAAGTCAAGATTTACCTTTGACGTTTTTCACCTCTTGAAGACGACTTTTGCACTAGAAGTTGCTCTTCATTTTTTTATGCTTCCTTTCTTCAAAGAATGTCCTAAGCAACAACTAATACACACATAGAGTGTTTTGCAATGGAATCAAGCCAATACAAATCATGAACCTTACAATCTCCCCCTTTGGCTATTCCATGGCAAAACCTCAACCTCACCATATAATATTTCACTCAAATAAACTCAAGTTGATAGCATACTCTCAATCTCACATTACAAAGAAATTCCTAGACTAAAAGTCTTCAAGTCTTCAAGAATTCCTCTTTAATCTTCAAGTTACCTATGAGAGAAAATAACAATCCAAAACAAGAGATCTTCTCTAAAGAAGAATGGTGAGTTATGTAGGGAAAAATACCGTAGTACACGCAGCGGAAGCGAGACTAAAAATAGATTTAGTAACTTTTAAAATTTTTCCTTTTTATGAACCTTAAACCCTTTAATCAATTAAACACATATATTATCTAACAAAAGAATAATACCTTTTGTCGCGTGATCCGATTGACTTACGTCGATGGTAATCCGCAAGATCTTCAATCCTAGCACGAACGTGGATCACCTAGGAGCGTGGTCTCCCTTTTCTTTGAATTGCAAACCTGTGAATGGACAAATAAACTTTTCTTTTCTTTGTTAGTCACAAAAACAATCAAAAGAAGACTAAAATTATTCCGGTCACTTTTGAGTTCTCAATCTAATGATCGAAACTCACGTGAACCTAAATCGATGTTGTACACATAAGCTTATTGATGAACAAGCAAATAGTGTACCATCAAAGAATAATTTATTCACTCTTTTATGTTTTTAGTAGAATAAAATTAATGCTCTCTATGAATTAAGAAGAAGAAGAAAAATTGTCTCTCAAGCACAAAGCATAGGGTGGCCGAATTCTATACATATGAATATATAGGTGGCCTAAATTTTCTTCTCTTTTCCTATTAGGGTTGCCGAAATCTTGCTCTCTTTTTCTACTAGGGTTGCCGCAAATCACACTCCTAAAAGGAGTTTGTGTTGCACCCTAATTTCCATAAAAGAATAGACTTCAAACCCTAATCCAACTCATAGATATTTTATTCTTTTTATTGACTAAAATAAAAGACTTCTTATTTGATTAAATAAATAAAATTAATTATTTATTTTCTTACCAAATAAGTCTTTTACTTTTAGTATACTACCAACAATAGTATAAGACTAGGAATCATATTTCCTAATCAGAAAAGATTTGTTTCTTAATTAAACAATTAATTAATAAATTAATTAATTCTTATTTAATTAAAACAATGAAAACAAAATAATATCTTAGGTTAAAATATTAACCTTGCCGCCCCACTTGAATAAAATTGGGCCTAATATTATTTTCTTATTTCATTTAATCCATTGAACTTTAAATAAAAAGCCCACATGTGAACCAGAGCCATTCTTACTAAAAGAAACAAGCCCACATGTCTTTTATTAATATATTAATATAATTGAGCAGCCCATTACTTAAATAATGTGCAAATTATATTCTTAATATATTAAATGCAATTCTAGATGGACCCTTAAATTGGTCCGGTAGAATATATCAAGTGATCCATGCAAGTCCGTGTGGATTGAGGATCTTGGCGGGCCATCTAAATTTAAGCTTCAATAGACATAACCTAATCACAATCAACAAATGATTCACTTAGGTCCGATCCATTAATTTTTAGCTCATTCCACTAAAGAGCTAAAATTGAACTCTTAAATAAAGATAGAAAAGGAAGATGTTCCTCATTCATACCCTAGACAATCATGTTGGAGATAGTGTATCCTCGTGATTAATATCAGTAATCGCCAAGAGTTCATAGACCGCCTATAACTCTCCAAGTTACCATATTTACTCATATGACCACGTTTTGAACTTGGATATTTTGATTTGTCCAGAAGCCATGTTTTCAATAGACACTATCGAAAACTCAACGTTGAGATTTAATATCCAATTACCTCAAAACATCCATATGATGATATTATACTCTCATCTAATAAATGGAGCCACGATGTCCATATCTATAAATGAAGTCCTCTATCGATTAACAAATGAATATCACCAAACTATCGAGGATAGACTATGCGTTATAATCGTACTCATTGATAATTCAAATGATATCATTTGCAACCATAAGTCCATCATTTATCTCAGGATTAAGATAGACTCTCCGATTGTCCTGATAATGAAAAGACTATTATCTATTGACGGTTCTAGATAAAGCTTTTCATTGTGATCCAGTTCAATGCACCTAGTGCACTAGATCCTTTTGCTCGAAGACACTCCGATGATTTTAGACTCATCATATCTCATTTGATCCCACTCAAATGCTAGCAAAAGAATTCTACAACTTTAACAAGATAAAGGTGCCCAACCTTTAACTTAAGTTGTGAACATTATTCAAGACTAACTAAAGAATTGTGTCTACCACATACATATCCAGATGTACGAACAATTCTTCTTTTCTTATAGTCTTTAGACCTTATGATTATTTACTTTGACAATTATAATATTAAACTATAAATGCTATACGATTTGTTAAACCAGAAATCACTTTATTAATATGAAAAAGATTGTTAATTACAACATTACACTCTTGCTATTGAGCATAATCCTAACAAGTTATTAACCAAAAACAACAAATATAGAAGACATCCCTTATCTCATAAGGAAATGCATTATCTCAAGTGATCAAAATGTTTTCTCATTAAAGCATTCCCTTAGTCTCCCAATTCCCAAAAACCAACCATCCTTAACATTATCAAGAAAGAATTCTTTCTCCCTCTTAAGACAAGAATTCTCCCCCTTAAGACAAAGTCTCACAATAAAGCACAAAGAGGAACATTTTCACACAATTGGAACATGTTTTCCACACAAGGTGTGAAGTATACAAAATCTCCCCAATATCAAACATGGTGAGGTATACATTTTCTCCCCCTTTTTGTCAAGGAATAGACAAGGGACACAAGAGATAAAGAACGAGATATTAAGCAAACAAATCGTATAGAAAGCGAAAGTTGAATAAACTAAAGCTCCCCCTTAACATATGCTCCACATATTATCACCAAGTAGATTTGTTCACAAGGGACAACACACAATCACACAATCAAGCAATAAAAGAAAATATTTCATAACTTGTCAAAGTCCAAGAGAGAATCATAGATTTTCATTATTCTCTCACAAATATTCTCACATTGCTAATGAATCAAGCACATAAGCAAAATGTGTGTGTGTGAATGCTTCTCACATATATAGTAGGAGTAATTGTGATATCAACATGCAAACTCTATCCACACCTATCCACACTTATCCATCTAAAGCATTTCCAAAAATAGGTCAAACCGATATTCATCCGGATTTTTACTTTTAAAGAGAATAGATATCAACATATGAGTGTGTGTGTGCATGTGGCTCGTTTTCCCGTTTCTATTTGTCAACCCGAGCAATTTCACAATTCTCAACTATACATCAATAAGCTTTTTATTTTTTCATTTCTTTTAGGCTTAGAATCAAAGATTTTTTTTTTTTTTTTATAATTCAATTCAACACTTCTTTGATTTTACTAACAAAAACATATACTCCTTATGGCGGCTTTCACTCATCATAATGGTGTAGCCCTTTCCTACATTGGACGGCTGCACAACCAAGGTGTGTAGCCCTTTCCATGAGGGTGCTCGTTGATTACTATGTACTGCCGAAGCAAAATGGATACATACTGTAAGGATTCCCATTAAATTGATTGGCTTATTTCGTGGTCAAACCACATGTTGGGGTTTGGTTGTAAGGGTAGTCTAGGTGATTGATATTCAAGCTCAAGACCCTCTCATGTCCTCAAGGTTGATAAGCACCAAAGGTAAATCTAGTGCTTAATTTGCTTTGAAGAGATTAGTTGCACACACACATTCACATCTCATGCATAATTCATTCTCTTGTATGTTGTGTATGTGTTGTTATTTTGTGCTCATTAATGCTCATTAACATCTCTTCTTGCATGCTTTACATGATTGCATCTTGTATGACCAATGCCATGCCATGCATGTTCTTAAGATTTCATACATAGTGACAGGCGCTGTACAAAGCGCTGTTGGAAGCGCTGTTCGTACAGCGCCCATCCTGACCTGGTCGAAAATGCATTTTTAAATGCATCAGGTCTGATGCAATTTTGGAAGGCGCTGTTCGTACAGCGCCCCTCTGTTTTCCCGTGAGAACAGAGTAGGGGCGCTGTACAAGAGGCGCTGTTCGTACAGCGCCCCTCTGTTTTCCCGTGAGAACAGAGTAGGGGCTCTGTACAGGCGCTGTACAAGAGGCGCTCTACGTACAGCGCCTAAGGCAAAAATAGGTGTAACTTATTCAAAACGACCACACTTTGTTTTGACACCCTATATATATGCCACTTTGACTTTAGGTCAATCAAGTGAGTTGATTATCAGATTTCATACTTAGAATATTTTTCAAACAAAGAAAAATATAAAAGAACTCACATTTAACCACTCAAATCAAATCCCTTGTGCATCAAATTTCATATTGCATCTTCTATGTCTAGATAGAAAGCATCCATGATTGGGTTTGCATCATCACAACTTGCTTGGTAAGATTTTGATTAAGTTCATCTTATTTGAGTATTTTTATTATCAAGCTATTCTCTTTAATTTACTTGTATGTTTTGATCATATGATAAATACAAGATTAGAGAATTAATTGTGATGAATTGATTGAGTGTTGTTTGCGATAGCTAATTCGGTTTTTAATTAATCTTGATTAGCTAAGCTATTTGACATGTCATCTAGCTCTTGATATCTAGGATTGATTTAATTGATTATATCATCATCCTAGATAAGCATCTAAGGTTCCCTAGCCTTGTTTGTTAATTGAATATTCATATATATTCACATAGGTTGCATAATCTCTTCTTAGAGAATTAAGACTTGAGGCTAAGATTGCTTAGGCCTCAAGCAAGTAGGACTAGAGCCACTTTTAAAGGCCCGCGTGGTAGAAGTGAGGGGTTATTGACCGGAGTGTTAGACGAGGTCTACTTAGGTTGTAAACTCCATTTCGATTAGTGGATTTCGAGGTCCGAGTGTGGCGCACTAAACAGCCCGTGGTTTTTCCCAGTGGTTGGGTTTCCACGTATACATCAAGTGTCATTTTAATTCCGCACTATATTACACTTGCTTGTATTTTTGACTAGTAGGGGCATTTTCGTAAAATTGACTTGCATGCGAAAATTGGGTAATAATAGTTAAAATCTATTCATCCCCCCCTCTAGATAACATATTTAGATCACACCGTATTCTTTTCACATACCATAGGTCATCTATCATGTACTAAGCAATAGACTTCTAGATGCATCCATAATCTACATATTTTCAACCACATATACTCAAAACTAAAACATACAAGAGAAGCATTAGTGCACTTTTCAAAAATAAATAAATTTTCAAGCTCAAGTGCATAATCTAGAAACAATAAGAGTTATTTATTTAAAATCATTACTTCTCAAGTGAGTAGCTCTCAAAGATAATGATATTCAATTAAAGTTTTGCTCATCAAGCCACTCACAATCACACAAAGACATCAATCAACACAAATCATGCCAATGGACATTCTAAGAGTTTTAAACCTCTCTTTGTCCAAGGGCTTAGTGAACAAAACCGCAAGTTGATTTTTAGTAGGCAAATGCTCTAGAGAAACAATAAAATGTTCAACTAGATCTCTAATGAAATGATGCCTAATGTCTATGTGTTTTGTGCGGGAGTGTTGAACCGGATTTTTAGAGATGTTAATGGCACTTAAGTTACCACAATAAAGTGTTATTTTTTTTTTCTTGTTCTATCTCATAATCCTTAAGGATTTGTTTCATCCAAAGTAATTGTGTTCATGCACTTCCGGCCGCAATCATACATACAATAACACATATCATGAATAAGATCAATGTGAACAATTATCATCAAAAGATCTTAAATGAGCAAATGTCAATGAGAACCATAAGAACACTATATTATTTCTCTAATATGACATGCTTCATGAAATAGTGCAAAGAATGAGTTGAGAGATGAAAATTCAAGTAAGCAAGCAATGTGATATAGAGATACCTTTGCAAGCTATTTTCCATCAAATGTAAAGTCTTCACCCATTTTATGAGTCCTCTTGGCTTGTTTGTCCTCATGACAACAAGTTGTTGGTATGTCGTTCCAAGAGACTAAAGACTATGCATTTTAACTCAAACAACAACAAAAATTTACTTTCTCTAAAAGTCATAACATGATTATTACCATATAGATTTCATAAAAACAACTTCTCAAAAAGTTAATCAATAGATTTCAACCATCATAGCAAATATGTGAGATAGCTAAGTTCATGTCAAGTTATATAGAAACAAAGCTAGATAGCTAAGTTACTTAACAACTTGACGCTAATCTTAAAGCTAACTCACATGTGCAATCTTACACCAATGGTAAGAGCACTCACCCTTGAACAATTTATTCTTGGGTGAAACTACACAAACACTATCAAGATTCTTATTGACAACAATGTTGAAACTAGAATAAAGTTCTTCCATCTCTTGATTCACAAGAATATCATTGATACTCTTCTTTTCAACATTACTAGCAACACATGCATTGTCAATTTTCACAAGGTTTTCATTCTTCACAATCCGGACATTCTTAACATGCTCTTTAGACATTATCATGCTTTTCATACTAAAAAGCTTTAGCATGCTTAAATGAAGTTCAATCTCATTATCCCTAGATGCATTTCCTATTTCACAATATTCAATATATTCAAAGCACTTGGGCTTGGTATGACTTACGGTATTGCAAAAATGACATATGGGAACAAAATGAGAAATTTTACCTTCCGGGAATGAAGAAGCACAAATGGAAGTTTCAAGGGGTACCTTGTTTTTCAATTTGTTCTTGGTCTTGGAATGTCTCTTCTTAGGAGCTTTCACATCAACAATGACATTATCCTTGCTTGTAGGAAGTGATGCTTTTATGAGCTTCTCCTCAACTACCAAGTCACTTGAGCCTCCTAAAGACAAACTAGAGATAATCCTATCCCTTCCAAGAACAATCCCTTCAACTTCTCTAAGCTTCTTGAAAAGAGCATTCTTTTCACCTAAAAGCCTTTGAGTTGTTGAAATAAACTCATCCACTTGTAATTTGATCAAATCATTCTTCTCATCTACCTCACTTAAGGCTATCTTCAAACTATTTTCAAGACAATTCACCTTAGCCAAAAGATCAATATAGGTAGGATTCTCACTTAAGCACACTTGATGATTTGTATCAACCTCCTTGACTAATAAATCTTGACAAACATTCTCTAGGATAGAATGAGAGGCCGTGAAGGCAACAAAGTTGCTCACAAGCTCTTCATCACTAGAAGGCTCATCTCTAGAGCTCTCCTCCTCATTAGAGTCCTCATGATTGACCCATATGGTCTTTGGAGCACTAACACAAACATCATGATCATTTCTTATGGCAATAGTATATCTAGAAGATAAAACATCAACAATCTTCTTTATAAAGATATTACTCATGTTAAACACATCATTATTGCCATCAACAAAAATATCATCAAGACTATGAATATGATCATGTGAAACACTCTTTTTCAACCAAATCTTCTTGACATTCTTCTTGACATGATTGTCATTAACATGCACAACATTCAAAGAGTTATCATTAGAAACATGTTTAGAAGAATGACTAGGAACATTTTTCATATCATACCTTTTAATCTAAGCTTTCCTAGTATGTTCCTTTACAAGATTATTGGCAATGTGCACAAGATCCAAAGGCTTCTTGGTAGCTATGGAAGTGCTCTTCTTATGAGACACTTTGGATTGTTTACCTAATTGACAAGGTTTACAAACACTTTCTAGCTTACTACCAAGACTAGGTAGACCTCTAACAATGCAACCTTTTTCAAGCTTATTTATGCCCTTAAAGTTCATATGGCCCAAACGTTGATGCCATAAATCAAGCTTGTTGCACTCATGTGCCATGTTGCAAGTTAAAGGATCTATCTCAAGACAATAGCAATTGTCTATAGACCTTTTGACTCTTAGGACAACATTGTCCTTTTTATCAATTATAGTGCACACATCTTTGTTAAAGCTAACTTCCTTAAAGATTTCACACAAGTGAGTAATACTTAACAAGTTAGCTTGTAACCCATCAACATACAAAGTGTTTCGAAGTTTAGGCAATCCTGGGATACATATTGTTCCCTTGCCTAGAACTTTCTTTTTGGTACCATCACCAAAAGTGACCCATCCTCCATCCTTTAAAACAAGATTCTTAAAGAACTCTTTGTTCCCAGTCATGTTCCTAGAGCAACCACTATCTAGGTACCAAGAGTAGGAGGAGTTGGCCCTTAAAGCATATTGTGCAACTAGACATTTTGGAGTGTCCTTTCTAACCCATACACTTTTCACAATATGCCTCTCACTCTTACTACTAACATGCTTTGACTCAACGTTAGACTTTTTAACATGCACCTTAACCTCATTAGTCACATTTTCAAAAATATCAAGTGAAGCATTATCAACTTTCTTATGCATAGTAGAGTGAGGCACAACACAAGATTTAGCAAGCAAGTCATCAACAACATTCTTCACAACATGCTTTTCCAAGGTCTTCCTAGGTCTATTTCTATATCCATACATGGATGATTGCCTAGGTCCATTCAAAGACATATCATGAAAAGCATTATCAAATTCGCATTTCCGAATGTATTCAAAACACCTAGGTTGAATATGTCCTACCATATTACAATGATGACAAATAGGTATGAATTTGAGAATTTTACCATTTGCATTTGCTTCCATAGCATTTGGTCTTCTCACAATTTTACCTCTTTGAAGAGCAACCCTTGGTGCTTCACCTCTTCCATTTGAGGTTGATGCTTTTTAAATTTGATCTTGTTGAGTTCTTCCATTGAACTTCCTTGTTGATGTAGAAGCACCTCCGGTAGCTTTCATTGCTTTACCATAAGAGAGAGTACCTATATTTTGTTCAATACTTGCTTTGACAAAAATAGATTTGTTAGATGAAGGAGTTTCCTTCTCATTGATATAACTCAAACCTCTTTTGTCACATGGATGCTTACCACTTCTAATGAGGGTTTCAACTTTGTTGGAACTAGATGACATCTTGTTAATCATCCTATTAGCCTCATCAAGTTTCTCACTAAGCACCCTATTTTTAATGGCATATTTTTCTAAGATGTCATCACTTTTCCTAACATCTTCTCTTGATTTATTAAGCCATTGTTCATACTTTTTCTCTTGATTTAAGTGCTCACTAAGTTTGGCTTTAAGCATATTTTCTAGCCTTTTAGCACTAACAAGAGAACTATTCATTTGCTCAATTTCTTGCTTCAAGATGCTAAGTCTATCATTGCTATCTTTTAGATTCAATTCTAGACTTAGGATATTGTCTTTAAGTTCATTGAATTCTTTTGAGCCAAGACCATGATTACCAAGCTTCTTATTTAGGGACACATTGACTTTAGACAAGTGTTCATTTTCAAGAATAAGATCATTGATCTTTTTCTCATCCAAGTCAATAGGTTCAACAAAAGAAGCCACATAGGAACACATTTCCTTAATCATGATTATCACAAACAAAAACACAAAACACTACAAAGAAAGGATCTATCTAAGTGCGTCTAGACACCCGCTCTGATACCAAATGAAATTTCCCTTAAGTAGTAGTGAAATATACCTAGAGGGAGGGTGAATAGGTATAGGCTCCAAATTCTCCCAATTTAAAAATAATGCGGAATATATCAATGAAAATGCACACTTGATTAAATTTGACAAATTAATTGATTTTACTTATATAAGAGTTAATCAATTTACCAGATATGCAATCAATGAAAGATATGGAAGATAAAGAAAAATAAAAACAAAAATGAACACGGGTATTTTTATGTGGTAAAACCTCAAAGAGGAAACATCCACGGGTTGATACCACAACCACCGGCGAAGCAATCCACTATGTGAAAAAGGACTTACACACCCAAGCTATCACTCATGATATCCGCTCAAGCTATCAACTCCTAATCTACCCTCGGGCTAGTGAATCACAAAGCCTACTTCCTATCCGAGATGTATCCCACACCTCTAGAAAGCAACTTCCTATCCAAGATGCTCACGTCTCTAGGAAGATTTCTTGCTTGCCTATCCGGATCCTCCCGACCCTAGACAAGACTCCCTTGCTTGATTATCCGAGTCCTCCCGACTCTAATCAAGACTCCTTGCTCTATCCTCAAAGCTTCACTCACTTTGCTAGAGACTTCAACCTAATGCAAGGCTATGATCTAAAGTGATGCAAACACAATCAAATTAAGCTAGATGATCAATCAAGCTAAATGTACATGTTCAATGATAAACTAGAATAAGCTTTCAAAACACAATCACTAGATTATCTAGAAATCAAGACATGCAAATCAATAAGAACGAGGTATGATTATTCAATATATCACACTAAAAACCTAGTTCTTAGATCATGAAATAAAACCTAGAAAATAATATGAGACACATCATATATTCATTTTCTAGAATCAATTTCACACAAAATCAAGTTTAGCACATATATGTTCAAAACAAATCATAAAGCTAAATCTCAATTAACAAATGATCAAACACCCCTAGCATATGATCTAACATTCTTCTCAACAAATTTCATCAATCAAATAGTAAGAATCAAAAGAAGATCAAAGATGAAATTGAAAAAGAAGTTGAACAAACAACCTTGACCTCGGACTGAAAATCGATCCACTGGGAAAGATGACGAAGTCAGCTGCCTCTAGAAATGCTTGGGGTTTGTAGCTCTCTTCAAGACCAACAATGTTTGTTTTTGAATCAATTGATTTCGAGTTCGTATGAGAGAGATATGATCAAAATAAGAAAACAAAAATTGAGAGAATTCTGCAGAAAATCAGAGATGTGTTCTTAGAATTCTTGAAATGTTTGGAGGGAAGGAGAAGTGTTTAAAAGAAGGAAAGAGAAGGTTTTCAGGGGCCAATTGGCATGAGCCAAGTCACCCTCCCATGGGGGGTGCGTGAGGCTCACGGGGGCAGAGAGCCCCTCTGGCCGTGAGCCTCACGGCCTCCCTCACGGCGTGGGCAACATGGCTCACGGCCTCCCTCACCTCTCTCGCGCACTCTCCGGTTCTTCAGCCATATCTTGGGCATCCGAACTCCGATTTCAAATCCATTTTCGGATTACGAATCATGACTCCATCACGCACGACTACAACTACAAAAATTTGAAAAATGGTTGAGAAATCATCTCAGACAATGATGATGAAATCAACTCAACGAATGAGAATGAAAAGTAGCATAGTCACATTGTTTGGACTCGAAAACTTATGAATGAGTAACCGAAACGACCGGAACTCAATAAGGCATTAAATAAGAACACGTTCAAGTCCTAAACACAAAATACACAAATAAATAAACACATATTCACACAAGCATGCCATATCAAAGAGATAGTCACAAAGCATGCAATTCCACAATGTTTGTCTATACAAGATCAATGCATAAGCATACTATGGAGTGTGTGAATGTGTTATACCAAATGTTTGAACCACGATGCAGGGACACACATGTATGAATTGTGCATGTGTGCTCTAACACCTTGCAAGAGGATAGAAGTCAAGATTTACCGTTGACGTTTTTCACCTCTTGAAGACGACTTTTGCACTAGAAGTTGCTCTTCATTTTTTTACGCTTCCTTTCTTCAAAGAATGTCCTAAGCAACAACTAATACATACATAGAGTGTTTTGCAATAGAATCAAGCCAATACAAATCATGAACCTTACAGCTACCAAGGGCGCCGCCCTGCTTGCCGAGGTATATATTTTCAACTTTCCTACTTGTTACATAAAACTTCTTTTTAGGTACTAACTTCCTTGCTTATGTAGGGCTTCAAGTTTGCCTTGGCCATGGGGCAGCAAGCATCGGCTTTAAGGGAAGCCAATTTGGTCCTTCAGGCTCAAGTGGAGGAAGCCAAGGATGAGCTGGCTCGGGCTGAAGAGAACGTTGCTTCCCTGGTGCAAGATGCGGCTGAATCTGAATCCCGGAGGCAGGATGCCTTGGTGGAGCTAGAAAGAATGCAGCGCGCCTATGACACAGAAACCATTATTTCCTCGCGACACAAAGCTGAGAGGAAATCTGTCAAGGCAGAGAGGGCAGTCCTCCTGGATGAGAACCGATTCTTGAGGGGTTCCGTGAAGGTTTTGGAATCCCGATTGGATTCTTCCTTCACGGATGGATACTTTACTGCCTCCTACTAGGTTGCCAAGGCTTTCCCCCCTCCTTTCGATCTGTCGACTCCTTTGGGCTGGGATCGAGACCAAATTATGGCGAAAGCAGCAGCTCTTTCTAATGCTGGTCATGATCAAGGAGGTTCCTTTCAGGAAGCTGTCGTCCCGGATCCATCCACTAATCTGCTTGGTTCTGATGGCTCACTCGGGGTTGAGGCTCAGGATCCCCCTTCTGCCTTAAATGACCTTGAACGGTCTTCTGCTCCGCACATGGGGGAAATGAGTTCTTCAGTTGCAGCCAGTTTACTTGAAGAAAAGCAGACAGGAGGAGAACAGGTGGAGGGATCCCAGCAGGAGGCGCATGCGGGAGAAGGGGGCGACACATGATTTTTTTTTTCTCTTTTGCTTCAATGAGGCTTGCCTTGTAACCTATTTGTAGCCTTGAAACGGGGATTGGGCACCCTGCTTGATTTAATGAATTCCTCACATTATTGCAATCGTTCTTTTCCTATTTCCTTCGTATCCTTGTTTGTATATTTATGCCTTGTTCAAGAAAGGTACTTATGCTTGAACATGATCAAAATAAGGACTATCCCGATCTTCTGCAGTGTTTGACTTCTACTTTAACTCGCTGGTGGACATTAGGTTTTTGGCTGGACTGTTCTGGTAGGCAGATAAGACTACTTTGACACCGGGTTCATCCTGGAGGGGGGTATTCCCCGTCCGAGGCTTCAGGAGATCCATATAGGTTCTCTTGGTCTTGTTGAGATAGATCCTGGTGAGTGACTACACTCCTTGTGCATTTTGAGCACCAGGTCCTTCCTGGAGGAAGATATACCCCGACCAAGGCAACAGGAACACCATATGGCTTCTCCTGGTCTTGGTTGAGATAGATCATGGCGAGTGAGTACACTCCTTGTGCATTTTGAGCACCAGGTCCTTCCTGGAGGAGGGTATACCCCGACCAAGGCAATAGGAACGCCATATGGCTTCTCTTGGTCTTGAGGCGAAAAGGAGCGATGAAGTCTTGCTAGGCGAGATTAGGAGCACTAAAACCGACTTTATTGATTTTCTCAAAAGCAAATACAAAGCAGAAAAGGTCGGGGTATATACATCAGGAATATACCAACCGAGACAACATTTTTCTTCCAACTTAAAAAGTAAGACTTCTTAGAGTGACTGTCCTTCCTAGCGCGATCAATTGAGCAACCTGCCATATCTCATAACTGTTATGCTGGATACTTGTCAAGCCTTCCCGTTTTTCCTCTTCTGTGTTCCCCGACTATGCCATCCTGTATCCCGACTTATTACCATAGTGAACATATTGTTTGGCCAACGCAGCAGGGTTGGCTGACACTACATAACATGTGCGGGCTGCTTGCTGATCTCCTCTGACTTCTCCTACCTCAGTCCCAATCGGGAACTTTAAGAAATTGTGATAAATGGATAAAACTCCCCTAATACCTGATAAAAATGGCCTTCCCAGAATTGCATTATAGGCGGACGGGGTGTCAACCACTATGAACTCAGTCATGATGTTCTGTTGAAGGGGGGCCTCTCCAATTATCACTGGCAAGATTTGCGTCCCTATTGGCATTACGGAGTCCCCCATAAATCCGTATAAGGGTGTAGTGCAACTGTTGTAACAAGGATTCTTAAGGTTAAGCTTCTCTAATGCTCCTTTAAACAGGATATCCACACTACTTCCGGTATCTACAAGGATGCGGTGGACCCGGCAATTAGCAATCTGAACTGTGATCACCATTGGATCATCATGGGGTTGTACTGTGTTGTAAGCATCATCTTCGGTGAAAATGATCTGGGCAGATCGAGGGTATTCTCGGGATCCCCGGGATACCCGAAACACATCTTGGCCAGTGGCGAGCTTCGGAATCTTCCTAGCGTGATTCTTTCTTGAATTGTTGGAAGTCCCGGCTAGAGTTGGTCCTCCACTGATGGTATGGATGACATGGATCTGTTGCATCAAATCCTTTCCTTCGTCTTTCCTCTTTTCTTCCGTATCCCGCATCTCCTTCTGCACTTCCTTTCCTATCTTGATGTTGTCTCATACTTGTTGCAAGAACTCCGTTAACAGTCCTCCTCTTACCAAACTCTCAATCTGGTTACGGAGGCTATAGCATTCAGATGTGTTGTGCCCGACATCCTCATGAAAGTCGCAATACTTGTAACTGCTTCTCTGATCAGCTGGGACCTTTATTGAATCAGGCTTCATGAGCAGGCCCTTATCATGGATGGCTAGGTATATGGTTTCCCGGGAGGCATTGAGTGGAGTGTAATGGTTATACCAGTCTTCCTCCATTGATATGCGGGTTACCTCTCTTATTGGAGGAGTTGCTCGGGGTGGAGTTCTTCTAGTAGGATATCTCTCCCGGTACTAAGGAGGTGGTGGTCTGTATGTTGATCGATTTGGGGGAGGGTTTTGTACTCTCCTCACAAGTGCAGGCTTTGGGGATTCCTTCTTAGACCGCTTAGATGTCCGGGCTTTATCGTGCTCAACCTTAATTCGGAGCTGCTCATCTATGTCCACCTGCTCCAGCGCCCTATCATAGGCCTCCAGGTATGTCCCAAGTGGGTGTTTGGCGAATGACCTGAATAACCTGCCGGCCCATAAGTTTCTTCTGAAGTTGGCGAGGGTCTCCTTCTCAGCGAATACCCCCATCTGGATGACTTCCTTGTGGAACTTTTCTATATAAGATCTCAGGGTCTCACCCCGTTCCTGGATCACATACTACAGAAGGACGGGATCCTTAGGGCGAGGCTTGATGCCTTGGAACTGAGCACAAAAGTCGGTAGTGAGTTTTGTGAATGAATCTACACTTCCTGGGGGTAACTTTCTGAACCAAGTCTTAGCACAGTCGGTCAGTGTTGAAGGGAACATCCTACACATAGCTGATTGGGTAGCGTTCTGGATTTCCATCTGGTGGACAAAGCTTTCCATGTGACTCACGGGATCTTCCAATCCAGAATATTTCTCAGTGGGCATTTTGAACTTGGGGGGTAACTCGGCTTCTCGAATCCTCCTAGAAAGCGGTGCATTCATCTCCCTCAGGGGGTTCTTCCGAGTACCCCATTGTTTTCCTTTCTTCAATTCCTCGAGCTCCTTCGCCATCTGAGCCATCTGATCCTCAAGGCGTTTAGATCCGTTGTGTCCAGATTGTGCTACCGAGTCCTTACTGTCCGAGGTTTTTGATTTCCCATCAGGTTCCTTATGTTCCTCTTTCTGTCGACGGGCACCCCGTTGGTTCTTCCAGGATCCAGCACTACCGCCTGCGTCGGGCTGAGGATCCCTTTTCCTTACCGCTAGCCTCGTTATTGACTGGGCTTTTCTCAGTGGAATGTCGATAGCGGATTTCACCAATTGATGTCTGGGATGATTCTGTACCGGTAACGGTGGTCCGAGTCTGTCAAAAGTCAGGACCCAAGTATTTGGTCCAACTCCTTCTGTGAATCTGGGTGATTCAAAAGGTATCCCTTGAGCAATCATCCGAAGGCGGACGCTTTCCACATAGACAGCAGCTTGTTGCTCTATGGCCTCTCTAGTGGCCTCTAGGACCTCGGGGTCCTGTGGTGCTGGTTCGGGACTCAGTGGCGGGGTTGGTACCGGGATCTGGCTTCTGGTTCCTTTCCTTTTCCCCTGATTCCTTTGAGTGGAAGCGAGGGAATGAGGCCCGGAATTCACGGGCTGTCCTTGGGAGGATCGAAGCCTCATCTTCTATCTTCTATCTTCTATCTTCTATCTTCTCCTGAGTTGAACTTGAAAGCTTGTTAAAGGGTGGGGAGTTTTTTCCCACAGACGGTGCCAAAGTGTTAACCCAAAATTGTCACCAGGGTACAATTCAGAATTAAAGGAATGTGAGGGGCCCGGATCTAATTGGGTATGGGCTAGCGGGATACTCTATACCCCGGTACCCCGCAGGTTCTTTGAAATCTGTTAGGCGTGATAGGGGGTTTGTAGGTGACGGATCCAGATCAGGATCCGATAAGGGCCAGCGAGATACTTAATAGTTTGGTATCCCGCTGGGTGTCACGAACTCGATATTATGGTGGATGTGAGTAGTAAGATGGATGATCTCTCATAAGATGGATGCATAAAACAAAAGTTGTTTATATATGTATATGGATCTCGATCACAATGGGATCTTACAACTTGGTATTTGAACTAACAATATTGCAGTAGGAAAAAGTAAAGCATATGGGGAACCAATGGCGATGGAACTCTTCATGCCTGTCGATAAGTAGTAAAAGTGTGGCCGTAGGGTTGCCTCTCTTTCCCATCATTCTATCATCAATATATATAGGCCTCATTTCTTGTAGTGCACTCCTAGAACTTCGGTCTAGGGTTTTAGTGGTGCACGGGCCCTTTTTTGGAGTCCGACGCATTCGTCGGGATATCAATCCCCGAAAGGTTAGGTGATTGCTTCTTTCTCGGTACCGACCAAGTTGACCCTATTCGAAATAGGACTCTTTATGGTGGAAATAAATGTCGCGTTGTATCTTGTGCTTCTATCTTGAACGGTGGCGTTTAGTGTTTCCCTTTACGCGAGGTTACTCTTCGGGATGTCCGCCTCTCACTTCAGCGGGGTCGGCGTAAGGGAAACCTGGCTATGTGTATGTCATGAGCTTTGTTGGTCGGGGTACCCCAGGTATCCCGCATCCTTCCCGCTCCTTTTAAAATGATGTTTGCAGATACCGGGCTTTCAAGTAGCAGGGGTATCAAGATACTCGGGGTAGTTGGGTACCTAGATCCCGTGATGGTCGTGTCTTCTAAGCCCCCATTTGTCTTTTGACCTCCTAGTGCTTTTCACGGTCCCGGGAATCCCGGACCTGGTCGGGGTGGGTTAAGGCCCTTTCCCTAACCCGTCAGCTAGCAGGCGAGGTATTCGAATATCTTTTTGCTTCTACTTTGGATCCCGGCTTTCCTCTCAAGGCTAGTGGAAAATCCTTTTTTGGTCCCTGGCCATTTTGGCGGTTAACACTTAGTTTTCTTTTCCTTTTCATTTTCATTCTCATTTCCATTACCATTCTGATTACTATTCCACCATGTAACCAAACATGACCATAGAGTATTGACCAATAACTCGACTATATATGTTTTAAAAAATATAATTTTATTAAAAGTTTCAATAAATATTTTTAAATATATGTCTATCATAGAAATTAGAATTTTGATTAGTTGAATAAATTTAAATTTATCTAATAAGTTTTTTTTTTTTTTTTCAATTTCTAACAACTCATATAGTTTATATATAAATATTGTTCAACTATTAATACATCAAAGGTTGTAGTCAAGTGGTAAAGACTTACAACCTTTAAACTTGAGGTCTTAGGTTCAACTCCTAGTAATGATAATTTTAATTATCATTATTATCACAAATGAGTGGTGGCTGGCGGGGGGGTTGACCGGTGACCGGTGGGGGCAGTGGAGGTGGTCAGGCTACCGACGGGCATGAATGGTGGTCGGCCATTGATGGTAGAGGTGGTCCAGCGACCGGCCGGTATGGTGGTCCAGCGGGCATGGGCGGTGGTCCGATGAGATGGTGTATAAATATAAAATATTATTTAAATAAATATAATAATTAATGTTGACAGTTTTTAATTAAACATTAATTAAATATTGTAAAGATTTCTTGACAGTTAAAAACCGTCAAGATAAAACTGTCATAAAAAAATAAAATAAAAACTGTCATCACTTTTCTTGACACAAGCTTCCTTGACAGTCATAAAAACTGTCAAGAAAGCCTATGTTGACAGTTAAAATCTGTCAATAAAAATGGTATTTTCTTGTATTGAGTACAGGTTATCATTCCCACGAGAAGTAGGACGCCTAGAAAATACAATCCCTAGCTAAATGCTTCGGAAAGCAAAGGAGTAACAGATTAATGCTTCAAGTCTAGTCTAATGCAATATCTAAATTGAGATTGAAAATAAATGAGAGAAAGATGCTAGGGGAGATATGAATTTAACAATGATACACCACCAAGTAACCACTCTTATAAGTTTTAGACCAAAATCACTAAGGCTAGTTCCATATATGATTTAAAAGCACACTCAACAACTCACTCAAGTATCCTCTAAAGTCCTAGAGTAACATCAAGTGAGTGTTTGATTGTGGAACTGAATTCAGGAGTGTGATTCACAAGTTTTTACCATTAATCAATACACTCTACTTAATGAGTTATTGGATAACAATACACAATTCGAAAGTTATGAAGTAAGCATGTCATCAACTCTTAGCACAAATTACCAATACATGTTATTCAAAGTCTATGAGAAACATGCATTGATTTAGTCATTTTAAACATCGATAAGCACAAGGTGATTATTCCTAAAAGAGAGTGATAAATAAGATGGTTCGCATCATTACTCCATAAATCCTCCAACAAAAGTAGTTTCGTTACACATGATGTCTAAGAACAGCATAAGTAGGAAGAAAAAAAAAACATACTACCAGTGAATTCTCATAAGATTCCAAGGAAGAACAACCCTTCTCCGTAGAAAGTACATTTGAAGACGATCACAAGTAGCTCTCAAGAGCTAATCTAGCTAATTACTTCACTAAGATAAGTGTCTTTAAGCTAAAGTAATTGAAAATGATCAAAAGCTTTCTTAGAACTATTCTATGTTAAAGGGAGAGTCTAAATTCTTTACTATCTCTCACTTGTCTGTTATTACATCAGAAAAGTGACTATTTATATCTTTAGGTTGAAGTTGGGCAAGGAAATGACATAAAAGTTTTTGACGCGTCGTCCGCAGCTTCATCCCGCGGTCATATCTCGCAGGGTCTTCTTCTATAGCCTCCGAGATTTTGGATTCCCTGCTGCGTGGCTTCTTTCTCATGAGCATGAACCCGTGAGCTTCAATAGAATTCCTCGGCGGTATCAGGCCTTCTGCCTGGCGGGCAATGACCCACGGACTGAACCCGTAGGGCAATTTCCCATGAGTTCCAGTCTTCTGGTTGGCGGCTTGTTTCTCTCTAGCTTCTTCCCATGACTTTGTACCACGAGTTCTTTCCCGCGAGGTTCTTCTTCTATTGACTTTCGCTCCTATTTTGACCTCTTTTCTCCAACTTCGTGCAATCACTTCCCTAAATGACTATATTACCTGTACTTAACAAAAACGCACGTTATATACACAAAAGTGCTCGGAAACAAATACAAAAGGTAGGAAAATAGAGCGCTAAATGTGAACATTTGGAGCGCGATCAAGTGGGCCAGAAGTAGCCCATCATAAGTACTTGGTAAGCTAGGGTCTCACCTGATACATGGTTTCCGTAGTCCCCTGAGTGCATCTCCTTTAGTGCCCATTTTGCATCATCCGGATGTAGACACCTTAGTAGTGGAAGATATTTTCCTTTATGGTAGAGGTATCCATCAACTAGATAGTACCAGGTGGCAGTCCTTTTGAGCCTACGTGTCTGGTCTGGATCCTCAGGGAGGCTTTCATTTTGGAGGTAGCTGGCTATAGGATCCATCCAGCAAGGAAGCTGGTCGACTGGGTTCACTTCTTCTCCTTTGGCTATGCTGGATCGGGGAATCAGCTAGAGTGGTACTCCTCTTGGTATTGCTTGCCCTCCATTTGAAGCAATCTTGGCTAAAACATCAACCCAGTGGTTCTTGTCTCGGGGAATCTGCTCCATATTTATACCCTTGAACCTCAACATTGCTTTTCGGACCTTTTTTAGGTACGCTACCATGTTATCACCCTTGGTTTGGTACTGTCCGGATACCAGGTTGATTACCAACTGCGAATCACTCCTAACCAGGAGGAAATCTGCTCCAAGTTTTTCGGCTACCTTCATCCCTACTAGCAAGGCTTCATACTCTGCTTCATTGTTGGTGGCTTAGAATTCAAACCTGAAACAATGACTGCACTCGATCCCTTCGGGATCGGTTAGGATGATCCCTACTCCATAGCCCGACTGGTTGGATGCTCCATCCGTGTACAGTATACAGGCTCTGTAATTGGTGGGCCATTTTATGGATTCTTCTTCAGGAACCGAGTCTGGGACCACAGTATAATCCAGATTAGAGGTCACACTAAACTCGGCCACAAAATCAGCCAAGGTTTGGGCATTGATTGTTATTCTTGCTTTGTACTTGATGTCATACTGGGTGAGCTCTAAAGCCCACAAGACCATTCTACTTGATACATCCGACCTTTGGAGAAATTGTCTCAATTACTGGTATATGACCATTGCGACTGTATGGGCTTGGAAATAAGGTCAGAGCTTCCTGGCTGTGGTCACAAGTGCATAGGCGAGCTTCTCCAGAAGGGTATAATTCTTTTCTGATTTGGTCAAGGCACGACTCACATAGTAGATCGGTCTCTGGACCCTGTCACCATATTCCTTTACCAAGGCTCCGCTTGTAGCAGTTTCTGACATGGCTAAGTAAAGTTGTAGTTTTCTCTTGGTACGGGTTTTACTGGCAAAGGCGGGCTAGCTAGGTACTTCTTCGAAGATTGGAAAGCCTGCTTACTTTCTTGATTCCACTTCATCTTCTTCCCTTGCTAAATGACTTTGAAGAAGGGAAGACACTTATCTGTAGATCGGGATATGAAGCGGTTGAGTGCTGCTACCCTGCCAGTTAGTTACTGTGCCTACTTGAGGGTGGCAGGAGACTCAAGATCTAGGATTGCCTTAATCTTCTCAAGGTTGGCCTCAATCCCTCTCTCATGTACCATGAACCCCAGGAACTTTCCTGCTGCTACCCCGAAAGCACACTTAGCGGGGTTCAACCTCATCTGGTTCTCTCTTATCACTTGAAAAATCTGGCGCAAGTCCCTAGGATTTTGGTCTGCTGCCTAGGACTTGGTGATCATGTCGTCCACATACACCTCCATGGACCTCCTTATCTTGAATAATTTGTTCACTAGGCGCTGGTAAGTGGCACCTGCATTCTTAAGACCAAACAGCATTACCTCATCATAATCTGGTTGTACCCCGAGAATGCATCCATGAAGCTTAGGAGCTTGTTCCCAGCTGTAGAGTTGACTAGCTGGTCTATCTTTGGTAGAGGGAAGCTGTTATTTGGGCAGGCCTGGTTGAGGTCGGTGTAGTCTAAGCACATATGCCATTTCCCGTTGGATTTGACCACCATAACCACATTGGCTATCCATTCAGGGTACCGGGATTCCCTAATGAACTTGGCCTTCAGAAGCTTGTCTTCTTCTTCTTCTTCTTATACCGCGGCATTACGTTCAGCATTGAAATGCCTCCGTTTCTGTTTGATTGGTTTGAAAGTTATGTCCACTGCTAACTTGTGGGTAGTTAGGGCAAGGGGAATAGCCGGCATCTCGTCGTGACTCCAGGCAAAGATGTCTTTGTACTCCCCGAGGAGTTCCATCAGGCCCTCCCTGACCCCGCTTTTCAGTGCTCCGCCTATCTTCACCACCTTAGTAGAATAGCCTTCCCTGATTGGTATCTCCTCTAACTCTTCTGTGGGGTGCCCACTGGCCCATTCCTGATCCTCTTCCTCTTCCTTAATCACGTCTGGTACCTCTCCTTCCTCCAGGATATCTTGGTCCTCCTTTGGTACCTCTCTACTTGGTTCATTAGTCACATGTGTGCACTGTTTGGCTAGCACAGTAGGGTTGGTGGACACCACGTAACATCTGTGGGCTGCCTGTTGATCTCCTCAAACTTCTCCTACCTAAGTTCCAACCATAAATTTTAGAACGTTGTGGCAGATGGATAACACTCATCTGATTCCTAATAGGAAGGGTCTTCCCAGGATTGCATTGTAAGCAGACGAGGTATCGACTACAATGAATTCAGTCATTATGTTATGTTATAGAGGAGCTTCCTCGATTATTACTGGTAGGATTTGTGACCTAACTAGCATTAGGGAGTCTCCTGTGAACCCATACAGGGGCGTGGTACAGCTATTGTAGAAGGGGTTCTTCAGGCTGAGTTTTTCGAGTGCTTCTTTGAACAGAATATCAACGTTGCTTCCGGTATCAATCAGGATGCGGTGAACTTGGCAATTGGCTATCTGTAATGTGATTACCATTGGGTCATCATGCGGTTATACCGTGTTGTAGACGTCATCCTCTGTGAAGATGATCTGGGTTTCATGAGGTGAGTCTTGGGATCCCCTAGTGACCCGGAGTACATCATGACCGGTAGTGAGTCGAGGGATCTTCCTAGCATGGTTCTTTCTTGAGTTTGAAAATATATATTACGTGTCCAAAATAATCTAGAGGGAGGGGGGTGAATAGATTTTAATCGGACTATTACTAATTTATTGCGATTAATCAATATTACAAAAAACCCCTAACTAATCATAAAATAGAATCAAGTGTAATAAAGCGGAATATAAACGACACTCGATTTTTACATGGAAACCCTCACGGGAAAAACCACGGGCTGTTATGTGCACCACACACGAACCTCAATCCACTAATTGTAATGGTAATTACAACCTAGGTTGACCACATCAAACCTCGCACGGTTACTAATCTGCCACTACTACCCGTAGGCCTTCAAAAGTAAACCTAGTCCATTGCTTGCAAACTACCAAATGGTAAATACAAGTCTTAACTCTCTAAGAGAAGAGATAACACAACCTAAGGTGAATATATGCAATATTCAAGATGCTAAAATGCTAGGTTAAACATTCAAGCTTATCTAGGCATGGATGAACATGTTAGAAACATTCCTAGATATCATGTGGCTATATGACATTCATACAACCTAGCTATATGTGCAAATCAAACCCTATAGGCAATAGCTATCACAAACAACTCACAATGCACAATAAAAACTATCTTGAAACTAGTCAAGTCATAAAGATGCAATCTTGAGACTAGTCAAGTAATAAAAAAAACTATCTTGTAGAGAAAGAACATGTGAAGTGATGCAAATAATGTTCTAACTACAAGTCATGTGAGTAAAGAAGAAAACCCTATAAAAATCAAACTAGAACAGGCTAGATGATGTATGAAACATGAAAGTATGATGGGTGTTTGTGATTTGAGTAATAAAGATCAAGTCTTGATACCTTTGCTTTGAAGATACTCAATAACTCTCAACAGATGTAATTTTTGCTCTAAAAAACGACCAAAGGCTATCAAGACATATATATATATATATATTAGATCCAAGCAATGTGGTGTCATTTTGGAAAAAAACGCTCCAAATTCTCGTCAATTGCGCTGGTGGAGCGTTGGTCGAGTAGCGCACCACACCAGCGTACACCCTTTGTTTTATAAGGGTGTTGGACGAGCTGCGCTGGAGAGGGGCGCACGAACAGCGGTGAACTTCTAGAGAAGTTGCACTGGAGAGCTGCGCACGAATAGCGGCAAACTTCTAGAGAAGTTACGCTAGAGAGCTACGCATGACGACCACCAGCGCACAACATGCGGCAAACCTCTGCCCATGTTGCGCTGGTCCGGCGCATGACAACCAGCGTAATGCGCTGGTGTGCGCGGGTACCACATAGGTAAGGGGACCAGCGCACTGTAAGGCATACATAAGCATAAAAAATGTGCAAGTGTGAAAAGTGAAACATATGCAATCAAAAGCAAATATCACGCATGCATGCTTGAGAAGATGAGTGTGTGCAACTAAATCTCTTCAATTAGAGTCAAGACAAGTAATCTACCTTCCTTGAAGCTCTTGATGATCACGATGAGGTCCTTTGGCATTTGATGAGGATTTCTTCAATCCTAAGCTACCCTTACATAATTGAACCCCATTGTGATTTTGTCAACGAAATAAGCCAATCAAAAAGTGAGGCACTTACAATCTCCCCCTTTGGCTATTTCGTGACAAAATCAACACTCACAAAAACAAAAAATAATGTTGGTCAACAAAATTTTTCTACATTACAATAAAGCTCCTAGACTAAGTCTTGAACATCTTCAAGTCAATTCCAAGCTTGTAAAAAAAACCAAGCTACACACAAACAACAAGAAATATACCTTCCAAGACCAAGTGTGTGAGAGGTGCTTATAACAAGAGTGATTGCAATTGCTAATCAAGGAAATAAGACAATACAAACAAAAACAATGTAATCATGCAATGCAATGCAACTCCCTCTAAATGCAATCCCAACATGGGTTACTCTCTCTCAACTCCCCCTAAATGCAATGCCAAGAATGGCACAAAATCTCCCCAACCCTACTCCCCTTTTTTGTCATGAGATAGGCAAAGGGAGTCTAACATAATAAGTAAGCATTAGCAAGGAGAGCTTGTAGCATAAACACATATGCATAATCATATAAGCAATTTTATGCAACTCAATTAAGTAAGAGAGATTCAGGGAGTTTTATGATAAGAAAAAGATGTGTGACAAGAATGCTTTGCATGCAAGACATGTTGCATTTAAGATCAAACGCAATAGTATTTGGCAAAGCAAACAACAAAGGTTTCCAATAGAATTCAAACCAATTTCACCCTTTGTCATGGAAAAAGCAAGGATAAATAGTTTAAGCATTTTAATTTAAAGAGCAACTATATCCAACTTTATAAGCAAAACAAGACATGAGCAACTTTACATCCTATTTGATTTTTCTGGTTGAGATACCCGTATGATAGTAGTCTTGTTCTACAAATAAAGAAAGAGAGACTTTGGATTTTAAGATCCTTATTTATTTGAGTCTCAATATTACTTTTGCACACATATTTGCATTCAACATTTGCAATCAAACATTTCACATTTTTCGTCTCATACTTTTCAACATAAGCTTGTTGTTAAATAGAATCATCATGTCATGAAGATCAATTAAAGGTCATTCAAAAAGTACTTCCAAGTACATCTCCTATTCCAAAAATGCATGTTTGAGCATAAATATGACATGGATTGCAAGCAAGGCAATGTAGCACACTTATTAAGAAAATACATATAAGTATGTACAACCAATCATCTCAAGCAATTAACTAAGAGGCATAAAATATATTAATGTAGCACAATGCATGATCATGCAACTTTGCTCTCTTTGCTTGAGCTCCTCATATGGGGTCAAGACATACCATATCAACCTAAGTGACAAACCCCAATAGACTTGCTAAGGTTCCCAAATCTAAGAGTGTCTAAGGGTTTTGTAAACAAGTCCGCTAGTTGGTCATTTGTTCCCACATGTTCTAATGCAATTATTTTGCTCTCAATTAGCTCTCTAATGAAATGGTGTCTAATGTCCGTGTGCTTTGTCCTAGAATGTTGGACGGGATTTTTAGAAATGTTAATGGCATTCATGTTATCACAAAATAAAGTAAGAGTACCTTGCTCCAAGCCAAAATCGGCTAGCATTTGTTTCATCCACATCAATTGAGTGTAAGTACTACCAGTGACAATGTATTTCGCCTCGGCCGTGGATAGGGAAATTGAGTTTTGCTTCTTGCAAAACCAAGAAACCAAATTGTTCCCAATGAAGAAGCAACTGCCCGATGTACTTTTCATATTATCATAATTTCCCGCCCAATCGGCATCACTAAATCCAACAAGACTTGGAATAGTGTCAAAGGAGTACCAAATCCCATGATTTGAGGTACCATTCACAAACCGAATGATCCTCTTCACCGCAAGAAGGTGAGACTTTTTGGGATTAGCATGGTACCTAGCACAAACACCCACACTAAAACAAATATCGAGCCTAGTTACGGTCAAGTAAAGCAAGCTACCTATCATGCCATGATATAAACTTTGCTCAACATCCCATCTTTGCTAAGTTTCAAGGTTGTGCTCATGGGTGTGTCACAATATTTGGCATTTTCAAGACCAAACTTCTTCACTAGGCTCTTACATACTTAGCTTGGGATATGAAGATCCCATCATACATTTGCTTGATTTGCAAGCCTAGGAAGTAATTTAGTTCACCAACCATGCTCATCTCAAACTCATGAGACATGACATCAACAAATTGTTGAACTTTCAAGTTGTTGGTGGAACCAAAAATAATGTCATCAACATAAATTTGAGCTGTGAATAGCTTATCTTTAGTGCACTTGATGAACAATGTTTTGTCAACACTACCTCTAGAGTAGCCATTGTTGGGGAAAGTGCCCTAAGAACAAGTGTTGTTAATCTTTTGCTGAATTAATAATTAGATTGACATTCTATTATATATTTGTGTGCATTTAATGTTATTAATAGTGTATTAATAACATAAAATTCCATGATTATTAAATGTAATATTAAACATAGTGTATAAGTCGTTATATACCTGAGGATTATGTTTAATATAATAATCTTCATTGTCTGTAATTGATAATTAAAGTTGGGATCTTTAATTAATTAAAATTACTAGTATGGTTCATTCCCATTAAGAATGAAATAGTTTTATTCGAACTGTTGATGTGGTGACATTAGAATGAAGGTACTTTGTATTATAAGATTAAATAAGACGTGGACACGATAAACTGGAATCTTTAATAATCTCCGTCTTGAAATAAAGTATTCCCTTTTATCAATCAGATGGTCATATATGGAACGATCTTAATCATGAGTATTTAACAGACTCCTACTTATAGAGTTGTGTCTTTTGACTTACTCGGTATGGTTTGCTCTAATTGCCAAACCTAAAAACCTTGTATCTTGGAGACATGATTGTAGGGAAAAATACGGTCACGCAGCGGAAGCGAGACTAAAATCGAGTTTAGTATATTTTAAAATTTTCCTTTGATGAACCTTAACCCTTTAAATTAATTAAACATATATATATACTAATAAAAGTAGAATACCTTAAAAAAAGCATGCTTGAGAACTAAAAAGAACTTTCGCGTTCAAAGTTTGCATGTAAACGCTCTACATGGATGGAAGCTTAGGTTTTAGGGTTTCGGAGCCATTTTGTTTTTTTGAGCCTGTTTCGGTTCGATTTTGATTTTATGTGCTTCATAAATATTGTAGATCATGAAATTTCATGTGAGATAGAATCAAGAATATCGTGATTTGAAGTTTGTAGCACAGAGTTACGTCTGTTTTGAGTTTTTTTGTTTTGGTTTCTATTTAAATTAGGGTTTCTGCTCCGTTTTGCTTTTTTGTTCCTGTTCCGGTCCGATTCTGTTATTTTATCCTTCATAAAGTTTGAAGATCGTGATATTTTATGCATCAAGGAATCAAAAACTTTTTGATTTGGGGTTTTCGTCATAGAGTTACGTCCGTTTCAAGTTTGCTATTCTGGGTTGTTTTTTCTCTTTCGTTTCTCTGGTTTTGTCATGGAAAATCCACCCTTCTCTGTATCTTCCTCTGCTGGTTTTCCCACTCTCTTGGAAGCTTGTGTTGTTAACAAGATTTCAGCTGGTAATGATACTTTTTGCAATGGAGCTAGGTTGCCTCTTGAGATTGAAGGTTTATTAGCTAAGGAGAAGCAACATTCTGACTTCTCCCCTATGGTCCAACTTGAGGAGGTGTCCCATAATAAAGGTATCTATATCACTCCTTCTTTGGTGAATAAAGATGCTAACACTTATAGTAATGTGCTGAAAGGTGCTCACAATGGTCCGATTATGGATATCCCACAAGTAAGCCTATGAACCTAAAATTCTACCAGCCCTTACAAAGTGGTAATAGGAAGTGTGTCTCCCCACCCATGGAAGTTGCAGAGGATGGCTCTAAAGCTTGGAAGAACTGCTTGGTTGGTTATTTTATTGAGAAAAAGCTTCCCTTTTCTCTAGTTAACAACATTGCCATGCGTATTTGGGGCAATCGTGGTCTGCTGGAAGTTTTGGCTAATGATAAGGGGTTTTACTTCTTCAAGTTCTCGAATAATGAAGCTTGTTCTAATGTGTTAGAGGCCGGCCCTTGGTTATTTGCTGGAAGACTGGTAATCCTCAAAAAATAGCATCCTAAGCTCATTCTTTCTAAAGATTCCTACTCCAAAATTCTGGTTTGGGTCAAGCTCTTCAACATTCCCCATGAATAATGGAATGAAGAAGGATTGAGCCATATTGCTAGTGCGGTTGGCAAGCCCCTTTATGCTGATAGCCTAACCAAATTCATGAAGAGAATTTCCTTTGCGAGGGTTTGTATTGAAATTGATGCCTCTTGTGACCTAGTTGATTCATTCGACCTATTTATGGGTGACAATTCGGATGGAAAATATGGAAATCTTGGTTGAATACCAATGGAAACCGAAAATCTGTACAGAATGCAAGTCTTTTGGACACTCTATTGAGACTTGCCCTAGGCTCAAGCCCTTACACCCTCCCTCTGATGTTAATTCTGCTCCCAAGCTCAAACAAGAATGGAGGAGAGTTACTAGAGGGGATACACCCCTGGTTTCCTCACCTCATGCAGATATGGAACCTCCTCCCATTGGTTCCTTGAATATTGATGAAGTTATTTCTACTTGTAATGCTGAAAATGTGCCTTCTTTGCGTCCTACCAACTTGCCTATTCATGACCAATGCAATGATCTCGTTATGGAAAAGGTTGTTGATACCTCTAACAAGTTTGCTGCTCTTGATAAGGATGGTGATTCTTGTACTGACCAATGCAATGACCAATGTAATTATGCTGATTCTCCTACTACAACCTCTCCGAACCATTCCCTTTGGCACTCAAAGATCAAAAATAATGATGGGGTCAAAATTATAGGGCTCTCCAGCCCCATGGATTCCTCTAGTAAGAAAAAGAAGAAGAAACGGGCCGCTAAGAAAGGCAAGGATAATAGCTCGCAAGCTAAGGTGATGCCTTCTCAACCTCTTAATGATTAATCTCGCTTGTTGGAACATTAGGGGTCTTAATGCTTCCCCTAAACAATTGGAGGTAAGGAAGATGTTGATTGATTTAAAGCTTAGTTTGGTTTGCTTGGTTTAAACTCGAGTGAGAATTATTAATAAACCCAATGTTATCAAATCTGTTTTCAAAGAATGGGACATGCTTGATAACTACAATAGTCATAGCCTTGGAAGGATTTGGGTTGGTTGGGACCCTAGAATTCTTAAAGTGAGCAAAATTTCTGAAATCGACCAGATTATCCACTGTCATGCTTGTCTTCTTGATAATAATGACACATTTAGAATTTCTTTTGTTTATGGTTCTAATGATGATAGAGCAAGGAGAGCTCTTTGGGAGAATATGTGTGCTAATCTTTCAGCTGGTACCCCTTGGATTGTTCTTGGAGACTTTAACATTGCTAGAGGGGTTCATGATACTAGTGGGGGTTCTTTAAGAAGATCAGCTGCTATGGATGAATTTGAAGTTTGTTTACAAGCTACTTGAAACAAATTATAGCACGGTGTGTATAAAACTATCTAGAGGGGGGGGGGGGGGGGGGGGGGGGGTAAATCTGCTTTTTACCCAATTTTTTGTGATAGTCAAAATTACGAAATTACCCCTAAATAGATAAAGCAATAAATCAAGTATAATATGCGGAAATTAAATAACACTTGATTTTTACGTGGAAACCCTCACGGGAAAAACCACGGGCTAGTAAGTAAGCCACACTCGAACCTCGAATCCACTAAATGTGTAAAACGATTACAACCTAATCCCGGAAGTAATCACACACCTACCTAATCCCGGTATGAGTGAACCTAGTCCAATTTGCTTGTGTTCTAAGCAACCTAATCCCGGATGCTACACACAAGACTTACTTTCTCTATGAAGAGAATACAACCCTAAGTGAATATATGAATATCCAAATGCAACATAGAGCAATGGAAACCCTATATGCTTATCTAAGATGATTAATATGCAATTAGAACAATCCTAGATATCAAAACTAAATGACATGTCAAATAGTTTAGCTAATCAAGATTAAGCACAAAACTTAATTAGCTATCACAAAACAACTTCTCAAACATACATCATACTAATCTCAAACTTGTATTCAAAGTATATAAAATAACATACAAGTAATTAATTGAGATTGCTAGCTAAGAGAAACACAAAATATGTAAGATATTAGTGAAAAGCTTACCAAGCAAAGTATGATGAAGAATCCATGCAAGATGACATCTAGAAGATCAAGGATGATGCTAGATGATGATTGATGATCATGAAAAAGTGTTTGAGTAATAAAAAATGAGTTCTTGGAATTTTTCTTCTCTTTGAAAAATATCCTAAGTATGAATTCTGAATATGAACTCTCTTTATTGACCTAAAGACAAAATGGCATATATATAGGGGGCCAAATCAAAGTGTGGTCGTTTAAGTAAGTTTCAAAGAAACGCGCCGATCGGCAGTTTCAATCGGCGGCCTGACCGCCGAATTGAGCTCGTGAAGAACAGAGCATAAACGGCGGTTCATTCGGCGGTTTCGTGACCGCCGATCCCAACCGCCAAATCAAACCAGAGAGATTAAAATGAATCAGGTATGAACGGCGGTTTCAAACAGCGGTTTCGTGACCGCCGATTCAACCGCCGAATTAGACCAAGAGATAAATCAATCAGGTCTTGAATCGGCGGTTTCGAACGGCGGTCGTGACCGCCGATCTTAACCGCAGAAATGCTTCAGATCAATCTGGACTGAAACGGCGGTTTCATTCGGCGGCTAGGCCGCCGATCATAACCGCCGATCACCTAGAAAGGTGAAAACCAAGGAGAAGCCAAGGGCATTCTCCATAGGCGGTCCTCGCGCTAAACCAAGCACATTCTAGTGCATGCGCGGACGTTTCCGAAAGCTATCGGGAAATGAATTACACGACAACAGGACACAATTACACACAACAAAATATAATAAATAAGTGCAAGTGTGAAATGTGACAAGTGAAGAGAATGCACACATATGCAATGAATGTTAAGTGTGTGTGTGCAACTAATCTCTTCAAAGAAAAGTAAGCACATAGAAATTTACCTTCGATGCTTATCAACACGAGGTCTTCAAAGGGCTTCGAACAATAAGACCGATACTTAGGCTACCCTTACAAAGAACCCCAACATGTGGTTTGTCCACGAAATGAGCCAATCAACAAATGGGAACCTTACAATCTCCCCCTTTGGCTATTTCGTGACAAAAACCACCACTCACATTGATTCCTCACAAAGAAATAGAAACTACGGGACAACTATGATATTCTACAACACAAAGAGATAAGAAAATAAAACTTCAAGTCTTCAATCTCTTGTAGAATAATCAAGCCCTGTAAATAAGATTTCTATGTTTTCCAATACAAGTGAAATGTGAGATTAATCAAGTGATATCAAAACAAGCATTTGCATTTTTAGAATTTAGGCACAACATTACAAAATATATGCAATGTATGATAAATGCTATGCTCCCCCTCAAAGGGTTACTCCCCCTCAATGTGTTAACTCCCCAATGTGCACAATTGCAACACCAATTTGCATCTCCCCTTACCATATACTACTCCCCTTTTTTGTCATGATATAGGCAAAGGAGTAGTCCCTAACCGGGTCACTCATAGTAACGAGAGATAGTAGCATGCAAGATATGCATAATTAATATAAGTCACTTTATGCATCTTAATTAATCGGAGAGAAACAAGGAGATTTATTTGAGAGAAAATGTGTGAATCAAACATGCTTTGCATACAAGACATGTAGCATTCAAGTCCAAAATACAATGGTATTTGGCAAAGCAAATGACAAAGGTTTCTAATAGGAATTCAAACCAATTTCACCAATGTCATGAGTAAAGCAAGGATATAGAATACATTGATTTCAATATAAGAGCAACTATATCCAACTTTATAAGCGAAACATGGCATGAGCAACTTTGCACCCTTTTTGATTTTTCAGGATAAGATATCCATATGATAGTAGCCATGTTCAACCAATAAAGAAAGAGAGACATTTGGAATATAAATTCCTTTGAACGGATACAAGATCCTTTATTCATTTTGAGTCTCATAAGCTTTCACACAAGTTTTGCATTTTTAAGAATATGCAATCATCAATTCATGCTTTTCATGTGAGCATGTTATATGAATTTCATGCTTTTTCATTTGACATTAGCATTGAAAGTTCTTAATTAATGCTCGGTGTGTTTATCAATATATAAAGCTAGAGGGGGGGTGAATAGATTTTATCTAATTATTACCCAATTTTCGCGTGCATGTCAATTTTACGAAAATACTCCTAGCAAGTCAACAATACATACAAGTATAAAATGATGCGGAAATAATAAATGACACTTGATGTTTACGTGGAAACCCAACCACTGGGAAAAACCACGGGCTGTATAGTGCGCCACACTCGGAACTCGAAATCACTAATTGAAATGAAGTTTACAACCTATGTAGACCTCGTCTAACACTCCGGTCTATAACCCCTCACTTCTACCCAGCGGGCCTTTATTAGCAACCCTATTCCAATTTGCTTGATCCTCGAAGTCACTACTTGTAATGATGTTTACAGCCTAATCCCGGTCTGTAACCCACCACTACTACCCAGCGGGCCTGTAATAGCAACCCTAGACCAAGACTTCAATCTCTCAAAAGAGATGCACAACCCTATGTGAATATTTATGAATATTCGATTAATGAAATAAGAGCTAGGGTACTCTAAATGCTTACCTAGGATTATAAGATGACAATATAATCAATCCTAGATATCACATATAGCTATATGTCATGGCATATAACTTTAGCTAAGTAAAGGATAACCAATCCTAGATACAAAGCTATCATATAAAACCCACAAACATTCAAAGGATTAACTAGTTGATTAAAAAACAATCTATCAACCTAGTTATCAATACATCACACAAGAATGTTCATGGCATAGCTTTTAGGCAATAATGACCTAATCAAATAAGCTATGAAAAATAATCTCAATCAACAAATGAGATCAATTAGCTAGATGGCATATGAACATTAAAGCCTAGCTATCAAATAATAACCCAATCAACACATAATCTCAATCTTTTATGTAGAAATTAATCTAAACACATATAAGTAAAATATGAGATAAAATTGATAAGTAGAAACACTAATTATGTAAGATAAAAGTGTTCAACAAATCATACCATGTGTCTTGAAGAAGACCCATGCATTAGCATATGCTAGATGAACCTAGATGATGCCTAGATGATGATTTGTGCATGTGGGAATGGGTTTAGAGAATTAAAGATGTGATCTTTAAGCTTTTTCTCTCAAGTCTCTCTAAATATCTCTCTAGGGTACTTGGGATGCAAGACTTGTATTCTGAACCAGAGATAAGGATGTATTTATAGAGACCAAAAATAGGGCAGGTGAAAATACAATTTTGCCCTTGAAATGCACCGATCGGCGGTTTCAATCGGTGGCCTGGGCGCCGAATTGAACCGCCGAATGGCTCCCGAGCGGAACAGGGGAACTTCGGCGACTTCGTTCGGCGGTTTAGAAACCGCCAATCCTAACCGCCGTTTTGGACCCGAGAGATATATTTCAATCAGGTCTCATTCGGCGGTTTTGAACGGCGGCCAGGCCGCCGAACGTAACCGCCGTTTCACCAAAAATGGTGAAACCAAGGAGAAGCCAAAGGCATCTCCACCGGCGATCATCGCGCAAAACAAAGCACATCAACGTGCACGCGTGGACGTTTCCGAACATCCTTCGGGAAACGAATTACACCACACTAAAAGCTAACATACATGAAGTGCAAGTGTGGGTATTGAATGCATCCTAATGCCTATCATGTCATGGCATTTCATAAAACAAGATGCAATCAATTTAATGCAAGAAGAGACATTGAATAAACAATAAAGCACAATGCACACAAAATATAAACACAACATTCAAGAATAAGAGTTATGCATGTTGTGTGTGTGTGCAACTATATCTCTTCAAGCCAAAGTAAGCACAAGATATACCTTTGGTGCTTGTCCTCTTGAGGTCTTGGAAAGGGTCTTTGATCTTCAACCTTAATCACCTAGACTACCCTTACAACCAAACCCCAACATGTGGTTTGACCACGAAATAAGCCAATCTATTAATGGGAATCCTTACAAGCATGTTATTAAAGAATCATCATGTCATGGAGATAATCATAGGTCATTCAAATCATACTTCCTATATACATCTCCTAGTCCAAAAATGCATGTTTGAACATAAATATGACATGGATTGTAAACAAGCAAGGTTCACACTTATTGAAATGAAAACATATATACATATGTGCAACCAAGCTTACTCAAGCAATTAAAAGAAGAGGCATAAGATATTTCAAATTTTTTGCAAGTGAAAAGAATGCAAACTAGCTCTCTTTGCTTGAGTTCCCCATATGGGGTCAATCATAGAACATCACTCTACAAGACATATCCCAATAGATCTACTAAGAATTTTAAATCGAGTAGCATCTAAGGGTTTAGTAAATAGGTCCGCAAGTTGATCATTAGTACCTACATGTTCAAATACTATGCATTTATTTTCAACAAGCTCTCTAATGAAGTGATGGCGGATGTCAATATGCTTAGTTCTAGAATGTTGCACCGGATTCTAGGATATATTAATGGCACTCATGTTATCACAAAAGAGAGTGAGAGTACCTTGGTTGAATCTGTAATCTACTAGCATTTGCTTCATCCGTATAAGTTGAGTGCATCCACTCCCCGCGGTTATGTACTCGGCTTCCGCCGTGGACAAGGAAATCGAGTTCTGCTTCTTGCAAAACCAAGACACTGAGTTGTTGCCTAGAAAGAAGCAACCGCCCGATGTGCTCTTCCTATCATCACAATTTCCTGCCCAATCCGCATCACTATATCCTACAAGACTAGGATTAGTGTCAAATGAGTACCAAATCCCATAGTTGGAAGTCCCATTCATCCCATTCATAAAGCGAATAACTCTCTTAACCGAAGAGAGATGGGACTCCTTGTGATCGGATTGGTACCTAACACAAACTCCTACACTAAATGATATATCGGGCCTACTTGCGGTCAAATAAAGCAAGCTCCCTATCATGCCACGATATAAGGTTTGGTCCACACTTTTACCGCTAGCATCCTTGCATAGCTTCAAAGTGGTGCTCATAGGAGTGTCACAATGTTTGGCTTTTTCAAGACCAAACTTCTTCACAAGGTTTTTGGCATATTTGGCTTGGGTTATGAAAATCCCATTATCTAGTTGCCTAATTTGCAAACCTAGGAAGTAATTAATGTAAGTGCCTCTTTTTTTATTGGCGTATTTCATTGGCAAAATCACAATGGGGTTCTATATGTAAGGACAGCTTAGGATGGAAGAAAACCTCATTGCATGATCAAGAGCTTCAAGGAAGGTAGATTTCTTGACTTACTCTACTTTGAAGAGATGTAGTTGCACACACACACAACACTTGCATAACTCTTACTTGTATGTTGTGTTTGAAGTTTTTGTGCATCATTGGGTATTTAAATCTCTCTTCTTACATCTTGTGATTATAATGGCATATCTAGTTAGGCTTAGGATGCATTTCTTTTGACCCTTGCACTTTTGTTTGTGTGCTTAAGGGAGTGTGTACGCTGGTCATGCGCTGGTGTCACCAGCGCAAGCTGACCAGCGCAACTAGTCCAGTGGACTACCGCTGGTCGTGCGCTGGTCTGCACCGGCGCTCTCCTCCAGCGCAACTCCTCCAGTAGGTTGTCGCTGTTGGTGCGCTGGTCGTCACCAGCGCAAGCTCCACCAGCGCATCTCGTCCAGAATGTTGCCGCTGGTCTTGCGCCCTTGAGGCGCGCCACTCGTCGAGCGCCCTTGCCAGTTAAAGGGCGTGCGCTGGTGAGTTGCGCTGGTCGTCCAGCGCTTCACCAGCGCAGCTGACGGGAATCTGAACCGTTTTTTTCAAAAACGATGTCACTTCACTTGGATCCCATTTATATATGTCTTGATAGTCTTGGCTCGGTTTGTAGAGCAAAAATTACACTTTTGAGAGCATGGTTGAGTATCTTCAAGCCAAGGTATCAAGACTTCATCTTTAAGCTTCCAAATCACAAAACCCTTCATATTGCATCTTTCATTTATCATCTAGCATAATTCTAGGTTGATTTCATCTAGGGTTTTTAGTTTTGCTCACATGACTTGTATCTAGAACATCATTCTCATATCTATATGTTCTTGCTTTACAAGATAGCTTCTTTATCACTTGAATTGATTCAAGATTGCATCTTTATGACTTGACTTAGTTTCAAGATTGTTTTATTGTGGTTTGTGAGTTGTATTGTGATAGATAATGCATATAGGATTTTGGTTGCTTATTTAGTGTTGGTTTATGCATGTCATCTAGTAATATGATATCTAGGATTGTCTAACATGTTCATCCTTGCCTAGATAAGCTTAAAATGTCTAACCTTGCATTTTTAGCATCTTGAGTATTTCACATATTCACCTTAGGTTGTGCTATCTCTTCACTTTAGAGACAAGTCTTGTATTTACCTCTTAGGTAGTTTGCAAGCAAGGGACTAGAGTCACTATTAAAGGCCCGCGGGTAGCAAAGACGGATTAGTAAATTTAGGTGTGATGTGGTCAACCTAATTTGTAATCGTATTTGCAAATAGTGGATTCGAGGTTCTCGTGTGGCGCACATAACAGCCCGTGGTTTTTCCCCGTGTGGGTTTCCACGTAAATATTGTGTGTCCTCAAATTTCCGCACTTGTATGTTTTTTGTATATTGACTAGATTGGGGCTTTTTCGTAATTTGGACTAATCTCGAAAAATTGGGTAAAATTGTTTAAAATCTATTCACCCCCCCTCTAGATTACTTTAGGACACGTTTATTATTTATTTTCAATTGGTATCAGAGCGGGTTCCTTAACATAATTAGGAGATCCCTTGCTCTTGTTAAAGTCTCTTGCATTTGTTTGCATTGTGGTGTGTGCTTAGTTTGTTTGTGTGCATTCATTTCATTCAAACCCAAACACAATGAGTGGAAATGGAATGGGAGGTGAGGGTGCCTCTAGCACAAGACCCCCCTTGCTCACCGGGGTCAATTACGCCTCATGGAAGGGCAAAATGGAAGCTTATGTGAGTCAAATTCATGACCGGGCATGGATGGCGATTGAAGATGGATACACTCCACCTATGATGACTCCTACGGGAGGTGGAGAGGAAGTCCTCAAGCCGAAGGCACAATGGACTCCACAAGAATTTGAGGCTTCAAAATGGAACAACAAAGCCATGCATGCAATCCTATGTGCCATGGATGACAACCAATACAAGCTCATTCAAACTACAAGGATAGCAAAGGAAGCTTGGGATATATTAGAGACGGCTCATGAAGGAACCGATGTGGTTAAGGATTCCAAGCTTCAAGTTCTCCAAACGCAATTTGAGACCATAAGGATGGAGGATGATGAGTGCTTCAATGACTTCCAAGTGAAGCTCATGGATATAGTAAACCAAAGTCACCAACTTGGTGATCCCTACTCGGATAGAAGAATTAAACAAAAGATCATAGGGAAAGGTAATATATCTATTCCCGGTTTACCCTCCTTGCCCAATGCTCTCTATGTTGATGGCTTGCAAGCCAATCTCATTAGTATATCACACTTAAGTGATGAAGGGCTTTCGGTTATGTTTGGAAAAGTTGATTGCTCTATTCTTAAGGAAAATGGGCAAGTTTTGTTGAAAGGCAAGAGATCAAGTGACAATTGTTATTGTCTTGAGTCTAATCTCATCTCTTGTAACTTGTCTACTAGTGAGCAAATTGAGGTGTGGCACCAAAGACTTGGCCATATGAACTATAGGGACTTGAAAGTCCTTGATAGGTTGAATGTTGTTAGGGGCCTTCCCAAGTTTGGGAAAAAGGTTGAGGGAGTTTGTGGACCTTGTCAACAAGGAAAGCAAACTAAGAGTGTGCACAAGAAAGGCAAATACCTCTCCACCAAAGAGCCATTGGAGCTCATCCATATGGACCTTATGGGTCCCATTCAAACCGAAAGTTTAGGTGGTAGAAGGTACATTCTTGTTGTTGTTGATGACTTCTCTAGGTTTACTTGGACTTACTTCCTTAGAGAAAAGTCCGAAGCCTTTGAGAAATTCAAAATGCTTTGTGTCAAAATTCAAAATGAGAAAACTTCTCACATTAAAAGCATTAAGAAAATTAGAAGTGATCATGGGAAAGAATTTGAAAATGCTAAGTTTGAAAATTTTTGCAATAGCTTAGGCATTTCCCATGAATTTTCGGCCCCTAGGACTCCTCAACAAAATGGTGTTGTTGAGAGGAAGAATAGAGTCCTCCAAGAGATGGCCCGTGTGATGTTGCTTAGCAACAAAGTCCCTAGAAATCTTTGGGCCGAAGCCATCAATACGGCTTGCTACATAGGGAATAGAGTTTTCCTTAGGCCCGGGACTAAACAAACATCCTATGAGTTATGGAAGGGTAGAAAACCCAATGTGAGCTACTTCCACATCTTTGGGAGTAAGTGCTATATACTAAATGACCGGGATCAACTTGGCAAGTTTGATGCCAAGAGTGATGAGGGTATTTTCATTGGGTATGCACTTAATAGCAAGGCCTATAGAGTTTTTAATCTAAAGACTCAAAGTGTTATGGAATCATCAAATGTTGTCTTTGATGATTGTAGGCCCAAACATGATGACCATGAGGAGGATGTTTGTGAGGTGAATGACCTTCCTTTGAAGGAAAGTGGTGAGACTTCTAGTGGTGTGAAGTCAAACCAAGATGAAGAGGATGATTTGCCTCTTAATAGAGTTCCCCCTTTGGACTCTAATGAACCCGCTCCTTGGGTTAGAAAGCTCCATGATAAGGATGATATCATTGGAGAAGTTAGAGAGGGTGTTAGGACTAGGCGTCAAATAGCTAATCAAATTAGCTACACTTGTTACACCTCTCAAATAGAACCCAAAAAGGTTGATGAAGCCTTGGAAGATGAGTTTTGGGTTCTTGCCATGCAAGAAGAGCTAAACCAATTTGAGAGAAATGAGGTTTGGACTCTTGTTCCTAGACCCAAAAACACCAATGTCATAGGAACTAAATGGGTGTTTAGGAACAAATCCGATGAGGATGGCAACATTGTGCGAAACAAGGCAAGGCTTGTTGCACAAGGATACTCTCAAATTGAGGGTATTGACTTTGAGGAGACTTTTGCTCCCGTTGCCCGTCTTGAGTCCATAAGGCTTCTCTTATCTATTTCTTGTGTGTACAAGTTCAAGTTACAACAAATGGATGTCAAGAGTGCCTTCCTCAATGGCTTATTGCATGAGGAAGTGTTTGTTGAGCAACCCAAGGGGTTTGTGGATCCACACCACCCCTCTCATGTCTATCGCCTCAAGAAGGCTCTATATGGGTTGAAACAAGCACCGAGGGCTTGGTATGAGCGCCTCACTCTTTATCTTGTTGACAATGGCTACTCAAGAGGTAGTGTTGACAAGACTTTGTTCATCAAGTGCACTAAAGATGAGCTATTCATAGCTCAAATTTATGTTGATGACATTGTATTTGGTTCCACCAACCAATCCAAAATTAGACAATTTGTTGATGTCATGTCTCATGAGTTTGAAATGAGCATGGTTGGTGAACTAAATTATTTCCTAGGCTTGCAAATCAAGCAAATGCATGATGGGATCTTTATATCCCAAGCTAAGTATGCTAAGAGCCTAGTGAAAAAGTTTGGCCTTGAGAATGCCAAACATTGTGACACACCCATGAGCACCACCTTGAAACTTAGCAAAGATGCTAGTGGAAAGGATGTGGAACAAAGTCTATATCGTGGCATGATAGGTAGCTTGCTTTACTTGACCGCAAGTAGGCCCGATATTTGTTTTAGTGTGGGTGTTTGTGCTAGGTACCAGGCTAATCCCAAAGAGTCTCACCTTGTGGCGGTGAAGAGGATCATTCGGTTTGTGAATGGTACCTCAAATCATGGGATATGGTACTCCTTTGACACTAATCCAAGTCTTGTTGGATTTAGTGATGCCGATTGGGCGGGAAATTGTGATGATAGGAAGAGTACATCGGGCGGTTGCTTCTTCCTTGGGAACAATTTGGTTTCTTGGTTTTGCAAGAAGCAAAACTCAATTTCCCTATCCACGGCCGAGGCGGAATATATTGCCGCCGGTAGTGCTTGCACTCAATTGATGTGGATGAAACAAATGCTAGCCGATTATGGCTTGGAGCAAGGTACTCTTACTTTATTTTGTGATAACATGAGTGCTATTAACATTTCTAAGAATCCCGTCCAACATTCTAGGACAAAGCACATTGACATTAGACACCATTTCATAAGAGAGCTAGTTGAGAGCAAAACCATTGCATTGGAACATGTGGGAACAAATGACCAACTAGCGGATTTGTTTACAAAGCCTTTAGACACCATTAGATTTGGGAACCTTAGCAAGTCTATTGGGATTTGTCAATTGGGTTGATTTGGTGTGTCTTGACCCCATATGGGGAGCTCAAGCAAAGAGAGCAAAGTTGCATGATCATACATTGTGCCACATTGATATATTTTATGCCTCTTAGTTAATTGCTTGAGATGATTGGTTGTACATACTTATATGTATTTTTCTAAATAAGTGTGCTACATTGCCTTGCTTGCAATCCATGTCATATCTATGCTCAAACATGCATTTTTGGAATAGGAGATGTACTTCGGAAGTACTTTTTGAATGACCTTTAATTGATCTCCATGACATGATGATTCTTTTTAAATGACATACCTAAGTTGAAAAGTATGAGATGAAAATGTGAAATGTTTGATTGCAAATGTTAAATGCAAATATGTGTGCAAAAGCAATATTGAGACTTAAATCAAAAGGATCCTAATATCCAAAGTCTCTCTTTCTTTATTTGTAGAACAAGGCTACTATCATACGGGTATCTCACCCGGAAAAATCAAATAGGGTGCAAAGTCGCTCATGTCTTGTTTTGCCTATAAAGTTGGATATAGTTGTTTGTCTTGAAATACTAAAATTCTATATCCTTGCTTTTTCCATGACAAAGGGTGAAATTGGTTTGAATTCTATTGGAAACCTTTGTTGTTTGCTTTGCCAAATACCATTGTTTTGGTCTTAGGTGCAACATGTCTTGCATGCAAAGCATCATTGTCACACATTTGTCATAAAATAAAACTCCTTGAATCTCTCTTACTTGATTGAGGTGCATAAAATTGCCTATTTGATTGCATATGTGTTCGTGCTACAAGCTCTCCTTGCTAATGCTTACCTATTAGGGGAGACTCCCTTTGCCTATCTCATGACAAAAATGGGGAGTAGGTTTGGGGGAGATTTTGTGCTTCTAGGCATTGCATTTAGGGGGAGTTGAGAGTGAGTAACCCATGATGGGAGATGATTAACCCATGATGGGAGATGATTGCATTTAGGGGGAGTTGCATTGCATTACATTGCTTGTTTGATCTTTTTTGAAACCTTTTGAAATGATATTTCTTTTGTTATTAGCATCTCTCCCACACTTGTTCTTGGAAGGTATTTTTCTTGTTGATTGTGTGTAGGTTGGATTTCTTTTCTACAAGCTTGGATTTGACTTGAAGATGTTCAAGACTTAGACTAGGAGCTTAATTGTAATGTAGAAAACTTTTGTTGACCAATCTTTTATTTTGTGAGGATGCTATGTGAGTGGTGATTTTGTCACGAAATAGCCAAAGGGGGAGATTGTAAGTGCCTCATTTTTTATTGGCGTATTTCGTTGGCAAAATCACAATGGGGTTCTATATGTAAGGATAGCTTAGGATGGAAGAAAACCTCATTGCATGATCAAGAGCTTCAAGGAAGGTAGATTTCTTGACTTACTCTACTTTGAAGAGATGTAGTTGCACACACACACAACACTTGCATAACTCTTACTTGTATGTTGTGTTTGAAGTTTTTGTGCATCATTGGGTATTTAAATCTCTCTTCTTACATCTTGTGATTATAATGGCATATCTAGTTAGGCTTAGGATGCATTTCTTTTGACCCTTGCACTTTTGTTTGTGTGCTTAAGGGAGTGTGTGCGCTGGTCATGCGCTGGTGTCACCAACGCAAGCTGACCAGCGCAACTAGTCCAGTGGACTACCGCTGGTCGTGCGCTGGTCTGCACCGGCGCTCTCCTCCAGCGCAACTCCTCCAGTAGGTTGTCGCTGTTGGTGCGCTGGTCGTCACCAGCGCAAGCTCCACCAGCGCCTCGTCCAGAATGTTGCCGCTGGTCTTGCGCCCTTGAGGCGCGCCACTCGTCGAGCGCCCTTGCCAGTTAAAGGGCGTGCGCTGGTGAGTTGCGCTGGTGAGTTGCGCTGGTCGTCCAGCGCTTCACCAGCGCAGCTGACGGGAATCTGAACCGTTTTTTTCAAAAACGATGTCACTTCACTTGGATCCCATTTATATATGTCTTGATAGTCTTGGCTCGGTTTGTAGAGCAAAAATTACACTTTTGAGAGCATGGTTGAGTATCTTCAAGCCAAGGTATCAAGACTTCATCTTTAAGCTTCCAAATCACAAAACCCTTCATATTGCATCTTTCATTTATCATCTAGCATAATTCTAGGTTGATTTCATCTAGGGTTTTTAGTTTTGCTCACATGACTTGTATCTAGAACATCATTCTCATATCTATATGTTCTTGCTTTACAAGATAGCTTCTTTATCACTTGAATTGATTCAAGATTGCATCTTTATGACTTGACTTAGTTTCAAGATTGTTTTATTGTGGTTTGTGAGTTGTATTGTGATAGATAATGCATATAGGATTTTGGTTGCTTATTTAGTGTTGGTTTATGCATGTCATCTAGTAATATGATATCTAGGATTGTCTAACATGTTCATCCTTGCCTAGATAAGCTTAAAATGTCTAACCTTGCATTTTTAGCATCTTGAGTATTTCACATATTCACCTTAGGTTGTGCTATCTCTTCACTTTAGAGACAAGTCTTGTATTTACCTCTTAGGTAGTTTGCAAGCAAGGGACTAGAGTCACTATTAAAGGCCCGCGGGTAGCAAAGACGGATTAGTAAATTTAGGTGTGATGTGGTCAACCTAATTTGTAATCGTATTTGCAAATAGTGGATTCGAGGTTCTCGTGTGGCGCACATAACAGCCCGTGGTTTTTCCCCGTGTGGGTTTCCACGTAAATATTGTGTGTCCTCAAATTTCCGCACTTGTATGTTTTTTGTATATTGACTAGATTGGGGCTTTTTCGTAATTTGGACTAATCTCGAAAAATTGGGTAAAATTGTTTAAAATCTATTCACCCCCCCTCTAGATTACTTTAGGACACGTTTATTATTTATTTTCAACTAAGCTCACCAACAAGACTCATCTCAAATTCATGAGACATAACATCAACAAATTGTTGAACCTTGGTGTTGTTGGTGGAGCCAAACACTATGTCATCGACATATATTTGAGCTATGAAAAGCTCATCATTGTCTCTCTTGATGAATAGTGTCTTGTCAACACTACCTCTTGTGTAGTTATTGTCAACAAGAAATTGAGTGAGGCGCTCATACCAAGCCCTCGGTGCTTGTTTCAACCCATATAGTGCCTTCTTGAGGCGATAGACATGGTTGGGGTGGTGAGCATCCACAAACCCCTTGGGTTGTTCAACAAACACTTCCTCTTGCAAGAAGCCATTGATGAAGGCACTCTTGACATCCATTTGGTGCAATTTGAACTTGTGCACACAAGAAATGGACAAGAGAAGCCTAATAGACTCTAAACGGGCAACGGGAGCAAATGTCTCCTCAAAGTCGATACCCTCAATTTGAGAGTACCCTTGTGCTACAAGTCTAGCCTTGTTACGCACTATGTTGCCATCCTCATCGGATTTGTTCCTAAATATCCATTTAGTGCCTATGACATTAGTGGTATTAGGCCTAGGAACTAGAGTCCAAACCTCATTCCTTTCGAATTGGTTTAGCTCTTCTTGCATGGCAAGAACCCAAAATTCATCATTTAAGGCTTCTTCAACCTTTTTGGGTTCAATTTGAGAGGTGTAGCATGTGTAGCTAATAAGATTAGCAAGTTGACGTCTAGTCCTAACACCCTCATTAACCTCTCCAATGATATCTTCTTTATCATGGAGTTTCCTAACCCATGGAGCGGGTTCTTTAGAGTCCAAGAGAGGAACTCTATCAATAGGTTGTGTGTCATCATTGTTGACATTAGATGTCCCATCATTAGGAGACACCACAACCTTCTCCAAAGGAGAAACATCACTAAAAATAACCTCCTCCTCATGATCATTAGACTTGAGCCTAGTGTCATCAAATACGACATTGGATGATTCCATAACACTTAGAGTCTTTAAATTGAAAACTCTATAGGCTCTACTATTCAAGGCATAGCCAATAAAAATACCCTCATCACTCTTAGCATCGAATTTGCCAAGTTGATCACGGTCATTCAAAATGAAGCAATTGCTTCCAAAAGTGTGGAAGTAGCTAACATTTGGCCTCTTGCCATTCCATAACTCATAGGAGGTGTTTCTAGTACCGGGCCTTAGGAAAACTCTATTTCCTATATAGCAAGCCGTATTGATGGCTTCGGCCCATAGGTTCCTAGGGACATTATTGCTAAGCAACAGCACACGGGCCATCTCTTGAAGGACCCTATTTTTCCTCTCAACAACTCCATTTTGTTGAGGTGTCCTAGGAGCCGAAAACTCATGGGAGATGCCTAAACCATTACAAAAGGTTTCAAAAGTAGCATTCTCAAATTCCCTCCCATGGTCACTTCTAATCCGTTTTATGCTTTTAATATTAGAATTCATTTCATTTTGTATTTTATTACAAAGCATTTTAAACTTATCAAAAGTTTCAGATTTTTCTCTAAGAAAATATGTCCATGTGAACCTAGAGAAATCATCAACACATACAAAAATGTATCTCTTTCCACCCAAACTTTCGGTTTGCATAGGACCCATGAGGTCCATGTGGAGAAGCTCAAGAGGCTCCTTGGTGGTGAGATACTTACCCTTTTTGTGCATGCTTTTAGTTTGCTTTCCTTGTTGGCAAGGTCCACAAACACCATTGGCTTTCTTCCCAAGCTTAGGGAGGCCACGCACACAATTGAACTTTCCAAGGGTCCGTAGATCCCTAAAGTTCATGTGGCCAAGTCTTTCATGCCACAACTCAATTTGCTCATCCATGGACACATTGTTTGAGACTATTCTAGCTTCAAGACAATAGCAATTGTCGCTAGATCTCATACCTTTCAATAAGGTTTGTCCATCGGGCTTTAGGATCGAGCAATCATCTTTACAAAACAAGATGGAATATCCTTCATCACTTAGATGTGAAATGCTTATTAAATTGGCTTTCAAGCCATCAACAAATAAAGCATCGGATAAGGAGGGTAATCCGGGAACGGAAATGGTTCATTTCCCTACAACTTTCTTTTTGGATCCATCACCAAAAGTGACATATCCACCTTCCTCCATAACAAGAGTCTCAAAGAAACTCTTGTTTCCCGTCATGTGCCTAGAGCACCCACTATCTAAATACCAAAAATTAGAAGAATTTGCCTTCAAGGCTATTTGAGCAACATGGCAAACAATTTCATTCTTTCTAATCCACCTAGAAACAATCTTAGCTTTCTTAGTGGTCTTTGGTATATGGGCTCTAGATGTCCTAGGATCATGCATAATAATATTATCTTTCCTAGGAACATGCATCATGGCTCTTTTCTTTTTCTTCTCTATCATGCTTCTAGTTTTGCACATTTTTATATATCGAAAGCAATGTGGTCTAATATGACCATCAAATCCACAAAAGTGACATATAGGAGTAAAATAAGGAATCATACCTTGTCCTTGTCTTTGTGGATGAAATGGTTTAATCCTTCTTCGTTGTTGAACCGGTCTTGGTTGCTTCCTAGCTTGAGGTTGCATGATAGGTCTCTTTCCTTTGTGAGCCATTTAAGGAGGAATGTTGGCTTGAGGGACCCTAGGAGGTTGAGCTTGAATTTGCCTTCTTGGCCCCATCTTCACTTGTGCATTTGAACATTGTCCTACTTCTAACTTCTTCCTAGGAATTTGCACATATGAAGTTTCTTCGTTCTTCAAACCCTTGACAAACACGGTCTTGTTAGAGGTTGAGATCTTCTTGTCATCTTCATACCCAAGACCCCTCTTGTCACATGTACTCTTTCCAACACCAAGCATATGGTCAAGCTTCTTGGTGCTAGAATCCATCCTAGTTATAGAATTTCTAACTTCTTCAAGCTCCCTTTTTAGACTTTCTTCATTCCTCCTAGATAAGACTAACTCCTCTCTTAGCTTATCTTCTATCTTCTTGAATTTTTCCACTTGTTCACCTAAGTGGTCATTATGAGATGCAAGCTCAAGATTTTCTTCTCTCAACATCTTGATCTTTCTTGTGCTCTTGATTGCTAAATCATTAAACTCGGCATGGCATTTAGCAAGCACCGTTTTCTCCATAAAACTACTTATGGAGTTAGACGAGGAATCACTTTCTTCTTCACTTGAGTCATTTTCCTCTTGACTCATTTCCTCTCTCTCACTAGCACTTTTGCTTTTATGGGAGGAGGCAAAAGCTAGGAGATTAGCCATGAGCTCTTCATCACTTGAAGACTCATCTCCCTCAATGGAGTCATCACTACTTCCACTCCAAGTGGCGGCCATCACTTTTCCCTTTTTCCTCTTATTGTGATTTGCACATTCGGGGGCAAAGTGACCTATGCCACCACACTCGAAACATCGGACCCCTTTCCTTTCGGTCCTTTCTTGCCTAGGTTCAAACTTCTTGAAAGTGCCCTTTTTTCTTCAAATCTTGACCTTTTGATCCAAGGCCCTTTCTTCTAAACTTCATAACCTTGTTGAACCTTTTTACAAACAAGGCAAGGTCTTCATCCGAGTCAACCTTCTTTGCCTCCTTTTCATCCTTGGAGGTTTTTAAAGCAATTCCTTTTTGCTTTTTAGTGGGTGTAGAGATAGGCCCTTTCCTAGACTCATAAGCTAGAAGTCTCCCAATCACCTCACTCGGCTTCATATCCTTATAACCACTATTTTCTTCTAAAGCCGTCACCTTCGATTCAAACCTATCGGGTAGAGATCTCATAATCTTTTGCTTGATTCTCCTATCCGAATATGGATCACCAAGTTGATGACTTTGGTTGACTATATCCATCAACTTGATCTCGAAGTCGTTGAAGCACTCATTCTCCTCCATCTTAAGCATCTCGAATTGGGTTTGGAGGATTTAAAGCTTAGAGTCCTTCACCACTTCGGTTCCCTCATGTGCAATCTCTAGGATGTCCCAAGCCTCCTTAGCTATCCTAGTATTTTGAATCAATTTATATTGATTTTCATCCATAGCACACAAGATGGCATGCATCGCCTTCCTATTCCACTTTGAAGCCTCAAACTCTTACGCGTTCCATTGCGCCTTAGGCTTCAATACTTCTTCTCCTCCACCATCGGGAGTCATCTTGGGTAGATCATATCCGTCTTCCACCGCCATCCATGCACGGTCATGAATTTGGCATATGTAGGATTCCATCTTCCCTTTCCATTGGGAATAGTTCAATCCGGTAAGAAGTGGAGGCCTTGTGCTTGAGGCACCTTCGTTGCCACCACCATTTCCACCGTTTCCACTCATAGTGTTTATGAATGAATAAATGAATGCAAATGTATGAATGATCAAAAATCACACAAAATGCAAAACACACCAAAATAAGCAAGGATCACCTATGTATGTCTAGGAACCCGCTCTGATACCAATTGAAACAAATTATAGCACAGTGTGTATAAAACTATCTAGAGGGGGGGTGAATAGATTTTAAGCTTTTTACCCAATTTTTCGTGTTAGTCAAAATTACGAAATTACCCGTAAATAGATAAAGCAATAAATCAAGTATAATATACGGAAATTAAATAACACTTGATAACCCTCACGGGAAAAACCACGGGCTAGTAAGTAAGCCACACTCGAACCTCGAATCCACTAAATGTGTAAAACGATTACAACCTAATCCCGGAAGTAATCACACACCTACCTAATCCCGGTATGAGTGAACCTAGTCCAATTTGCTTGCGTTCTAAGCAACCTAATCCCGGATGCTACACACAAGACTTACTTTCTCTATGAAGAGAATACAACCCTAAGTGAATATATGAATATCCAAATGCAACATAGAGCAAGGGAAACCCTATATGCTTATCTAAGATGATTAATATGCAATTAGAACAATCCTAGATATCAAAACTAAATGACATGTCAAATAGTTTAGCTAATCAAGATTAAGCACAAAACTTAATTAGCTATCACAAAACAACTTCTCAAACATACATCATACTAATCTCAAACTTGTATTCAAAGTATATAAAATAACATACAAGTAATTAATTGAGATTGCTAGCTAAGAGAAACACAAAATATGTAAGATATTAGTGAAAAGCTTACCAAGCAAAGTATAATGAAGAATCCATGCAAGATGACATCTAGAAGATCAAGGATGATGCTAGATGATGATTGATGATCATGAAAAAGTGTTTGAGTAATAAAAAATGAGTTCTTAGAATTTTTCTTCTCTTTGAAAAATATCCTAAGTATGAATTCTGAATATGAACTTTCTTAATTGACCTAAAGACAAAATGGCATATATATAGGGGGCCAAATCAAAGTGTGGTCGTTTAAGTAAGTTTCAAAGAAACGCGCCGATCGGCGGTTTCAATCGGCGGCCAGGCCGCCGATAATGACCGCCGAATTGAGCTCGTGAAGAACAGAGCATAAACGGCGGTTCATTCGGCGGTTTCGTGACCGCCGATCCCAACCGCCAAATCAAACCCGAGAGATTAAAATCAATCAGGTATGAACGGCGGTTTCGTGACCGCCGATTCAACCGCCGAATTAGACCAAGAGATAAATCAATCAGGTCTTGAATCGGCGGTTTCGAACGGCGGTCGTGACCGCCGATCTTAACCGCAGAAATGCTTCAGACCAATCTGGACTGAAACGGTGGTTTCATTCGGCGGCCAGGCCGCCGATCATAACCGCCGATCACCTAGAAAGGTGAAAACCAAGGAGAAGCCAAGGGCATTCTCCATAGGCGGTCCTCGCGCTAAACCAAGCACATTCTAGTGCATGCGCGGACGTTTCCGAAAGTTATCGGGAAACGAATTACACGACAACAGGACACAATTACACACAACAAAATATAATAAATAAGTGCAAATGTGAAATGTGACAAGTGAAGAGAATGCACACATATGCAATGAATGTTAAGTGTGTGTGTGCAACTAATCTCTTCAAAGAAAAGTAAGCACATAGAAATTTACCTTCGGTGCTTATCAACACGAGGTCTTCAAAGGGCTTCGAACAATAAGACCGATACTTAGACTACCCTTACATTCAAGAACCCCAACATGTGGTTTGTCCACGAAATGAGCCAATCAACAAATGGGAACCTTACACTACTGAACTTGATGATCTATGTTTTTCTGGTTTTTTTTCACACTTGGTGTAACAAACGGAGTAATGATGACTGTATCTCTAAGAAATTGGATAGGGTGCTCGTTAATGATGCTTGGCTTGGTAAGTTCACGAACTCTGAAGCTATTTTTCTTTCCCCTAGCATCTCTGATCATAGTCCTTATTTGGTTAAGCTTGGGTTACAAGGAAGAAGGAAGAACTGCCCGTTTAAGTTTTTTAATTTTCTAACGGAGAGGGAAGATTTTCTTCCTCTTGTTAAGAGTTGTTGGCAGGAACAGGTTCATGGTACCATGCAATTTAAGCTTTGCTCTAAGCTTCGTATTCTCAAGAAGGCTTTAAAATCTCTTAATAAGAACCAGGTTGGTGATGTGACGGTCAAGTTAAATGAGGCTAAAGAAGCACTTGAAGAGTGTCAACGTCTTCTTGATGCCAATACCACGGATAATACTCTTAGATTGCAAGAAAAGGATATTATTAAATCTTATACTAGGGCTCTTCAAGTTGAGGAAGATTTTCTTAAGCAAAAGTCAAGAATCCAATGGTTACATGCTGGGGATCGGAATTCGTCCTACTTTTTCAAGGCCATCAATGGTAGACACAATCGAAACAAAATTCTATCTATTTTGGGGGAAGACAGTGCTTTGATTGATGGTGATGTTCCTGTTCAAAATGAGGCTATCCGCCACTTTCAAAATATTCTTGGCTGCTCGGTTCCTTCTTTGAATAGAGCTGGTACGCTTTGAACTTTAATTCATAATCATATTTCAAATGATCAAGCTGATTTGATGAGCAGGGTGTTAGGATTATGCTCAATAGCAAGAGTGTAATAGTGTTTTTGACAATCTATTCATATTAATAATGTGATTTCTGGTTTAACAAATCTTATAGCATTTATAGTTTAATTATTATAATTGTCAAAAGTAAATAATCATAAGGTCAAAAGACTGTGAGAAAAGAAGAATTGTTCGTACATCTGGATATGTATGAGGTAGACATAATTCTTTAGTTAGTCTTGAATAATGTTCACAACTTAAGTTAAAGGTTGGGCACCTTTATCTTGTTAAAGTTGTAGAATTCTTTTGCTAGCATTTGAGTGGGATCAAATGAGTTATGATGAGTCTGAAATCATCGGAGGGTCTTCGAGTAAAAGAATCTAGTGCACTGGGTGCATTGAACTGGATCACAATGAAATACTTTATCTAGAACCGTCAATAGATAATAGTCTTTTCATTATCAGGACAATCAGAGAGTCTATCTTAATCCTGAGATAAATGATGGACTTATGGTTGCAAGTGGTATCATTTGAGTTATCAATGAGTACGATTATATAGCATAGTCTATCCTCGATAGTTTGGTGATATTCATTTGTTAATCGATAGAGGACTTCATTTATAGATATGGACATCGTGGCTCCATTTATTAAATGAGAGTAGAATATCATCATATGGATGTTTTGAGGTATTGGATATTGAATCTTAACGTTAAGTTTTCAATAGAGTCTATTGAAACATGGCTTCTGGACAAGTCAAAATATCCAAGTTCAAAATGTGGTCATATGAGTAAATATGGTAACTTGGAGAGCTATAGGCGGTCTATGAGCTCTTGGCGATTACTGATATTCTTCACGAGTATACACCATCTCCAATAAGATTGTCTAGGGTACGAATGAGAAATATTTACTTATTCCATCTTTATTTAAGAGTGCAATTTTAGTTCTTTAGTGGAATGAAGTAAAATTAATAGATTGAACCTAAGTGAATAATTTGTTGATTGTGATTGGGTTATGTCTATTGAAACTTAAATTTAGATAGCTCGCTAAGATCCCCAATCCACACGGACTTGCATGGATCACTAGATATATTTTACTGGACCAATTTGTGGGTCCATCTAGAATTGTATTTAATATATTAAGAATATAATTTACACATTATTTATTTAATGGGCTGATCAATTATATTAATATATTAATGAAAGGCATGTGGGCTAGTTTCTTTTAGTAAGAATGGGTCTGGTTCACATATGGGCCTTTTATTAAGGTCCAATAGATTTAATAAAATAGAAAAACAATATATAGATATATTAATATATATGGCACATGGCCGAGATATATATATGATATTATATTGTTTTATTTTTATTATTTAATTAAATGGAAATTAATTAATTGATTAATTAATTATTTAATTAAAAATCAAAATCTTTTTTCTGACTAGGAAATATGTTACTTAGTAGTATACTATTGTGGTAGTATAAATAAAATAAAAGACTTTATTTGGTAAGTAGATAAATAAGGGATTTATTTATCTAGTCAAATAAGGAAGTCTTTTATATAGTCACAAATACACTAAAGAGTTGGATTAGGGTTTGGAATTCTAAGGAAATCTACCTAGGGTTAGGATTTAAGTCAAAAGACATAAATCCTACATGGTAAAGGATTTCGGCCTCAATGTATAGATATATATGGAATATATATGGTAATTAATTGCCAGAATATATAGATATATATATATATTTATAAAGCGTACGGCATGATATAGAGATATATATTGACTTATATAGAATATAGAATGTGTGCAGTATTCACGCCTAATATATATAGATATATATGCTTAGTAAGGCAAGGTAATTCACGCCTAACATATATATATATATATATATATATTGACAAATATATGTTTTTTTGGCAAGTGATTTGCGGCAAATACTTATATATATATTCTTATATAGAATTAAAAGAACCCTAATGCGGACTTGAGAGTTTTTTCTTTTGCTAGAGAAAAATAGAATCCAACTCTTAGACTAGTGTGATTTTCGGCCAAGAGGAATAGAGAGAAAAGTTTGTTCTTATTTCGATAGTGCACTAGTTACTTTTACATCAAAAGGTTTTGTGCACAATTTTGAATAAGGTTCACGCGAGTTTCGATCTAACGATTGTGAATTCAAAAGTGACCGGAACATTCTTTGTAGCCTCTTGGAATTTGTTGTGACTAACGAAAAAGAAAAAGTTTTGTTAATCCATCCTCAGGTACACAATTCAAAGAGAAGGGAGACCACACTCCTAGGTGATTCACGTTCGTGATTGGATTGGAAGATCTTGCGGATTACCATCGACGCAATGTCAATCGGATCACGCGAAAAATGTATGATATCTTTAGTATTATATGTTAATTAATTAGAGGGTTAAGGTTCAAATTATGGAAAAATTTTAAACTATACTAAACCTTATTTTAGTCTCGCTTCCGCTGCGTTGACCGTATTTTTCCCTACAATTGGTATCAGAGCCCTGGTTGAACCCTTTTAATTAATTAACGTATATATACGTGGATCTATTTCTTTTTATTGTGATTATGCATGTTTAGAAAGAGATGGTACTCTAGGTATTCGCATATATAATTACATGTGATGTATGGATTTATATATGTTTTATGTGGATTGTTGTTGCTCGATTTTGGTCCTAGATTTTCAATGTAATTATTGTTTCGGAGTTGTAACAAGAAGGGTGGTCTATCATCGCCATAATTCCTTCTTGGTAGTTGCTAGGTTTTATTTTAATTTTAATTTTAAGTGCAGTATTTTACTGCAGCTTTTTTATTTAATTCAAGTGCAGTTTTTTTTGTAAAAAGTACTGCAGTGAATAAAAATAAAAAATAAAAATACTGCAGTATTTTATTAGTTTAAATACTGCTGTAATATGTTCAAGTATTGAAGATTCGAAGACTTGAAGAAAAAGGAAGCAACCGGAACCGAGAACGAGCACCGTGCGCACCCTAGGAGTGGATTGGGCTGCGCATAGCAAGCCCATTACATGGTGGGCTGCGCACGGCAGCCCCTTTGTGGGGTTGTGGGGTTGTGGGCTGTGCACGCCCATGGGAGGAGGCCGAGGGATGAGCGTATGGTTGATGGCCTGACGCGCCCCGAAGCGGTCTATAATAAAGTATCCCCGGCAGCGGCGCCAAATAACTTGATCGGCGCACGCGGGACACGCGATAGTTCTATAAACTATCGTAAAATAAATGGGGCGCATATGTTTATCCGCAAGCGCACGGATCGTTACGATCGCATAGCGGCAAGTACGGTTCGTTCCACAGGGATCTTGTGAGGTACCTTTTATCGGTTCTAGTCTTATATATTATTATATACTAATTACATTAATTACAACATATTTACAACATATTTACATGCAAGAAAAGTAAATTGGTGGAGGTGGCAAGAAAACAATTAAACTAAGAGGATGGCAAGAAAGCAATTAAAACTAACTAATAACTAAATTAACTAAGATGGCAATCTAACTAAATTACACTACAACTAAGGATTGTCATCTCCTTAGCAACTAATTAATCTATCAACTAAACTATAACTACAATTATACTAAAATGCTTTTAATCTAAATTATACTAACTAACTAATTAATTAAACTAATTAAACTAATTACCATCTAATGCAATGGTCTTGCAAAAGTGGTAATGAGACTTGGGATGTTGGGATATTGGTGTACAAGTGCAATTATCCAATTAATTAGTTGATTTCTATTAACCTAGGATAGTCTAACACATTTAATAAAGACACATACATCAATAGTTATTCATGCATGGTCTATATTGTATTACATGCTTATGAATTTGTTAATTAATTCAACACATATATGAATTGAAACTCAACAATAGAAAACCAACACATATCATAGATAATATACAAAGTACACCAAATCCCAACATCAATATTAGTTACATAAAATAACTAAGGTGGTGTGGGTGGTGAGAAATTACATTACACTAAGCTACTCTAAGCTAAACTAAGCTAATTAGGAGCCTTTAGTCTATCTTTGGATATTTGGGAGGTGTGTTTTAGGTTAGAGAAGGAAGAATATATATAGGGAAGTGTTTTGGGGAGGTTTTGGACGAAATATCCTCCAAGTCGGTCGTCTGGGCGAGCTTGGACTCTCTGGCCGGCGAGCTTGTGCCCGCCGTCGAAGCTCGCCTTCGAAGAAAATGAAGTCGGCAGCGGGTTCTGACCTTCTGGACCGCGGGAACTTTCTAGCGGCATGAAACCGCCAAGATTTGGCGAGCTTGGACGTTCCGGTTCACGGGAAGGAAGCCGCTGGGCTGAGCTTGGAAGCTTGGACTTCCATGGAGACTTGGAGGTCTTGAAGGAGCTGAAAACCTTTGCATGGGAGGCTAAAAGTGGGTGCAACGTGACCACCGTGGAGTGGGCTTCCGATCTGGGTGGAAAGGCGTCGGAAAGGTGGCCGGAAAACGGTCAAAAACGGTCGACGAAGCTTCCGGGTCGAACCGGGTCGGGTCGGGTCTGTCGCGGGTCATGGTGACCCGGCTGAAGGTTGAAGGAGGAGTGACGTCATGCTGACGCGAGCCCAGGTCAAAACGACGTCGTTCCAAAGGTGACGTGGCGGCTGACTCTGTGCTTGCGCGGTAAATTGCAATCTGTACCCCTGACTTCTCCCTATTCACAGAATAATCAATAATTTCCCGAATCTTGCACTTTTGCCCCTGAATTGTGCAAAATGACAATTTTGCCCCTGAACTTCCCTATTTACCTGAAACACTTATTTTATCCATTAAATACCCGGTTTTACCTGAGAAACAAGTACAAAAATATAGGAAAAGGGAGCGCTAAATGTGAACATTTGGAGCGCTATCATGGCCACTTGAAGATCTTGTATTCCTGACAAATTGTAATTTACTTGCTTTTCTAGGATGGACCAAAATTGTTGCTATTTATTTTTTGCATAAATATTACAATATTTGTTATTGTATGATAACATGACATATAGAATAGGAGTGTCACTCATATATCTCTTTTGGTATGAGCATGCATTGAATGATTTAGGTATCTAAATTGGCATCTAGATAACTTGGTAAATCATTCTATGGGATTTAATCACACGCCTCAAATAATTGAGTGGGAGAAGGTGTTTTTGTAACACCTATGGCCTCCAAGGTTAGTTGAGCTTTATTATTTATTGGTAATCCCCCCAAGGGGCGTCCATGAATGGAATTTAGCAATATACTTCCTTACAAGGATAGATTAGACAATTGACTCAAACGAGATCTACTCCCCAAGGAGGGATTTTCGTGAGAGAAAGTATTGAGGGTCGATATCTTGGTAACACACTCAATGTAATTTTATTGATATCCTCCCAAGAGTTCTTGTCAGTAAAATTGCAAGGCTAAAATTGAAAATGTTGGTTGTTATGTTAACAATTAGGTGGGATCTAGTCTAATTAGTAAATGGTGCGAACTCCCAAAGGAGGCATAACATTTATGGGTGTTAGATCACCGTTGAGTTTTTATGATTGAGTTATTTATTTAAATCAAGATAAATATTCGAAAGTGCTTTATCATGATTATTTACTCATATATATTTTTGTTTTATTCAGAAATCATGACCCCATCACCTAATGAACATCTTAAAAGATAATACTTTAACCGGAGATAATTATGTCACATGGAAAAGGAAAATTGGGTTGTTGCTGCAAGCTGAAAAACATAAGTTTATTATGTCTGCTCCTAAACCACCTGCTCCTACTTATGAATCCTAGATTCATATGGTTGGTAAAGTTGCTACTGTTAAAGACCCGTCAGAAGGTCAAGGAACAACAGAAGAAAAAGCAACTTGGGCCTACCAAGAAGGAGACCAAGAAAGTAACCAAGATCAAAGGGAAGTGCTTCCTTTGTGGTGAAAAGGGACATTGGAAAAGAAATTGCCCAAAGTCCCAGAACAAGAAGGAACAAGGTAATATTAATTATCTTGAAACATGTTTTCTGGCAGATTCTACAGATTCTTGGATCATAGACTCTGGAGCCACAAATCATGTTTGCTATTCCTTACAGGGGTTCCAAGAAAGGAGAAAGTTGAATAAAAATGAAATCAACTTGCGTTTGGGCAACGGAACGTTAGTGTCTGCAAGTGCAGTGGGAGATATTAGAATTAATCTAGATTTTTTTTTTAGGCATTTAGATTTGATAGACGTTTATTATGTACCTCAATTCAAGAGAAATTTAATTTCAGTTTCTTGTTTGAATAAATTTGGATATTCGGTTACTTTTAATAAAGATTTTATTATTAGTAAGAATAACAAATTTATTTGCAAAGGTACACTGGAAAACGGCTTATTCTTTTTGCATAAAAATATCTCTCACTTGTTGGACACAGAAATAACGGAACCTAATCATAAAAGAGTAAAATTGTCAATAGATGAAACTTACCTATGGCATTTACGCCTAGGTCATATTAACCTTAATAGGATTAAAAGATTGGTAAGTGACGGACCTTTAAGTGACTTAAAGGTTGATGATCTACCAACTTGTGAATCTTGTTTGGAAGGTAAAATGACCAAAAGGTCGTTCTCGACCAAAGGCGCAAGAGCCACTGAATGTTTAGGACTGATACACACTGATGTATGTGGTCCTATGAGCATTCAAGCTAGAGGTGGATATGAGTACTTCATCACCTTCACAGATGATTACTCGAGATTTGGCTATGTGTATCTCATGCGACATAAGTCGGATGCTTTTGACATGTTCAAAGCATTCAAAGCTGAAGTAGAAAATCAGCTTGAGAAACACATAAAAATCTTGAGATCTGATCGTGGTGGAGAATATCTATCTGGTGGGTTTTCAGCAATATCTTATTGATAATGGGATAGTTTCTCAGTTTTCTGCACCAGGTACACCTCAACAGAATGGGGTAGTAGAAAGGAGAAATAGAACTCTTTTAGACATGGTTAGGTCTATGCTGAGTTATTCAACACTTCCTATTTCTTTTTGGGGATATGCTTTACAAACTGCTATATACATTCTAAACGATGTACCATCTAAGTCCGTTCCTCAAACACCGCATGAGTTGTGGACTGGGTGCAAGCCTAGTTTACAACACTTAAGGATATTTGGTTGTCCTACGCATGTGTTAAAAGGAAAGACAGAAAAGATGGAGTCCCATTCGGAAACATGTATATTTGTAGGGTATCCAAAAGAAACTAAAGGATATTATTTCTATAGTCCTTCAGATCTTAAAGTATTTGTTTCGACAAATGCTAAATTTCTGGAAAAGGACTATATGAATGATTTTGTGCCTAGAAGTAGAATTGTCCTGAATGAGATGTCAGGAGATACAATTCCACGAGAGGTTACACAACCTAACCCAATTGTAAGTTCCGATCCAACACAAAATCAACAACCTACCATTCCTCGTCGTAGTGGGAGGGTTAGAACATAACTCGAAAGATACATCGGTCTGGGAGAATCAGTTGAGAATCTCCCGGACGACGATGATCCCTACACGTATAAGGAAGCAATGGAGGATGTTGATAGTCGCCATTTGGCAAAAGGCAATGCAATATGAGATTGAATCCATGTTCAATAACAAAGTCTGGTCCCTTGTAGACTTGCCTAAAGGGATAAAACCCATTGAGTGCAAGTGGGTATACAAGAGGAAAAGAGGTATGGATGGAAATGTGGAAACCTTTAAAGCTAGATTGGTAGCTAAAGGGTATACACAGAAAGAAGGTATCGATTACGAGGAAACCTTCTCTCCTGTGGCCATGCTTAAATCCATTAGGATACTCTTATCCATTGCAGCATCTTTAGATCTAGAGATTTGGCAAATGGACTTCAAGACATCTTTCCTTAATGGAAGTCTTGACGAAAGCATCTACATGATGCAACCAGAAGGATTCATTGAAAAGGGCCAAATGGAAAAGGTATGCAAGTTGCAGAAATCCATATATGGATTAAAGCAAGCATCCAGATCCTGGAACATAAGGTTCGATCAAGCTGTGAAAGGTTTTGGATTTATTCAGAATCCTGACGAACCTTGTGTATACAAAAGGATTAAGGGCGACAAGTTGGTTTTCCTGATTCTTTATGTTGATGATATACTACTTATTGGAAACGATTTAGGTGTATTGACATCAGTAAAAGAATGGTTAGCAAAACAATTTGATATGAAGGACCTAGGAGAAGCAAGTTTTATTCTAGGTATCCAAGTAATAAGGGATAGAAAGAATAAAATGATTGCATTATCCCAAGCTTCATACATAGACAAGATTTTGTCTAGGTTTTTCATGCTGGATTCCAAGAAAGGTATGTTACCTTTCAGACATGGAATCAAGCTTTCTAAGGAACAAGTTCCTAAGAATGAGCATGAAGAGCAATTCATGAGTAGAGTTCCATATGCCTCGACAGTTGGAAGTCTCATGTATGCAATGCTCTGCACTAGACCAGATATTTGTTTTGCTGTTGGCATAGTTAGTAGGTTTCAATCGAAACCTGGTCCTGATCACTGAACGGCAGTCAAGCATATTTTCAAGCATCTCAAGAGAACGAGAGATAATATGCTTGTATACTCTGGAGGGGATTTGATTCTCGTTGGGTATACAGATTCTGATTTCCAATCAGATTCTGACACTAGAAAATCCACATCAGGATCTGTGTTTACTATTGGAGGAGGAGCAGTCATATGGAAGAGTATCAAGCAATCATGTATTGCTGATTCCACCATGGAAGCTGAGTATGTTGCTGCATGCGAGGCTGTTTTGGCTCCGCCAATTCTTGATTGACTTGGAAGTGGTTCCCAGTGCGAATGAGTAGAACACTATCTACTGTGACAACAGTGGAGCAGTGGCTAATTCGAAAGAACCAAGAAGTCGTAAGAGAGGAAAACACATTGAAAAGAAGTATCATCTTTTAAGGGAAATTGTATATAGGGGTACATGGGAATGAGAGATATGACACATTTGCTATAGCGCAAGTGGGAGAGTGTTAGGATTATACTCAATAGCAAGAGTGTAATAGTGTTTTTGACAATCTATTCATATTAATAATGTGATTTCTGGTTTAACGAATCTTATAGCATTTATAGCTCAATTATTATAATTGTCAAAAGTAAATAATCATAAGGTCAAAAGACTGTGAGAAAAGAAGAATTGTTCGTACATCTGGATATGTATGAGGTAGACACAATTCTTTAGTTAGTCTTGAATAATGTTCACAACTTAAGGTAAAGGTTGGGCACCTTTATCTTGTTAAAGTTGTAGAATTCTTTCGCTAGCATTTGAGTGGGATCAAATGAGTTATGATGAGTCTGAAATCATCGGAGGGTCTTCGAGTAAAAGAATCTAGTGCACTGGGTGCATTGAACTGGATCACAATGAAATACTTTATCTAGAACCGTCAATAGATAATAGTCTTTTCATTATCAGGACAATCGGAGAGTCTATCTTAATCCTGAGATAAATGATGGACTTATGGTTGCAAGTGGTATCATTTGAGTTATCAATGAGTACGATTATATAGCATAGTCTATCCTCGATAGTTTGGTGATATTCATTTGTTAATCGATAGAGGACTTCATTTATAGATATGGACATCGTGGCTCCATTTATTAAATGAGAGTAGAATATCATCATATGGATGTTTTGAGGTATTGGATATTGAATCTTAACGTTAAGTTTTCAATAGAGTCTATTGAAACATGGCTTCTAGACAAGTCAAAATATCCAAGTTCAAAATGTGGTCATATGAGTAAATATGGTAACTTGGAGAGCTATAGGCGGTCTATGAGCTCTTGGCGATTACTGATATTCTTCACGAGGATACACCATCTCCAATAAGATTGTCTAGGGTACGAATGAGAAATATTTACTTATTCCATCTTTATTTAAGAGTGCAATTTTAGTTCTTTAGTGGAATGAAGTAAAATTAATAGATTGAACCTAAGTGAATCATTTGTTGATTGTGATTGGGTTATGTCTATTGGAGCTTAAATTTAGATAGGCCCGCCAAGATCCCCAATCCACACGGACTTGCATGGATCACTTGATATATTCTACCGGACCAATTTATGGGTCCATCTAGAATTGTATTTAATATATTAAGAATATAATTTGCACATTATTTATTTAATGGCCTAATCAATTATATTAATATATTAATGAAAGGCATGTGGGCTTGTTTCTTTTAGTAAGAATGGGTCTGGTTCACATGTGGGCCTTTTATTAAGGTCCAATGGATTTAATAAAATAGAAAAACAACATATAGATATATTAATGTATTTATTATTTGATTAAATGGAAATTAATTAATTGATTAATTAATTATTTAATTAAAAATCAAAATCTTTTTCTGACTAGGAAATATGTTTCTTAGTAGTATACTATTGTGGTAGTATAAATAAAATAAAAGACTTTATTTGATAAGTAGATAAATAAGGGATTTATTTATCTAGTCAAATAAGGAAGTCTTTTAATATAGTCACAAATACACTAAAGAGTTGGATTAGGGTTTGGAATTCTAAGGAAATCTACCTAGGGTTAGGATTTAAGTCAAAAGACATAAATCCTACATGGTAAAGGATTTCGGCCTTAATGTATAGATATATATAGAATATATATGGTAATTAATTGCCGGAATATATATATATATATATATATATTTATAAAGCGTACGGCATGATATAGAGATATATATTGACTTATATAGAATATAGAATGTGTGCAGTATTCACGCCTAATATATATAGATATATATGCTTAGTAAGGCAAGGTAATTCACGCCTAACATATATATATATATATATATATATTGACAAATATATGTTTTTTTTTTGGCAAGTGATTTGCTGCAAATACTTATATATATATTCTTATATAGAATTAAAAGAACCCGAATGCGGACTTGAGAGTTTTTTCTTTTGCTAGAGAAAAATAGAATCCAACTCCTAGACTAGTGTGATTTTCGGCCAAGAGGAATAGAGAGACAAGTTTGTTCTTATTTCGATAGTGCACTAGTTACTTTTACATCAAAAGGTTTTGTGCACAATTTTGAATAAGGTTCACGCGAGTTTCGATCTAACGATTGTGAATTCAAAAGTGACCGTAACATTCTTTGTAGCCTCTTGGAATTTGTTGTGACTAACGAAAAAGAAAAAGTTTTGTTAATCCATCCTCAGGTACACAATTCAAAGAGAAGGGAGACCACGCTCCTAGGTGATTCACGTTCGTGATTGGATTGGAAAATCTTGCTGATTACCATCGACGCAATGTCAATCGGATCACGCGACAAAGGTATGATATCTTTAGTATTATATGTTAATTAATTAGAGGAAAAATTATGGAAAAATTTTAAACTATACTAAACTCGTTTTTAGTCTCGCTTCCGCTGCGTTGACCGTATTTTTCCCTACACAGGGGTGTCACTAATGAAGAGATTCGTGAGGTTTGCTGCTCGCTTCACCCTAATAAAGCTCCAGGGCCTGATGGTTTTAATGCCCATTTCTTTAAAAAGACATGGGATATAGTTGGTGGAGACGTGATCAACGCTGTTCAAGAATTTTTTCGAACCAGTCATCTTCTCAAAGAGCTCAATACAACGATCTTAGCTTTGGTTCCTAAAGTTTCAAATCCTTCTAGAATGACGGACTTTAGACCGATCTCTTGTTGCAATACTCTCTATAAGATCATCGCGAAGATTATTGCTAATAGGATTAAGATCATCCTTCCTGACATTATAAGCTCTCCGCAATCAGCTTTTGTGGCTGGAAGACGGATTGGTGATAATATCCTTCTTGTCTAAGATCTTATGAGGAATTACCATAAAGATGATGGCTCTCCCCAAGTGTTCTCTGAAGGTGGAATTAATGAAGGCCTTTGATACGGTGGAATGGGACTTCTTGTTAGAGACACTTGCTACTTTTCATGTTCCTTCGAAGGTTATTAACTGGGTTAAGGCGTGCATCACAACTCCTAAGTTCTCTATTTCTATAAATGGTGAGCTTGCTGGTTTTTTTCATAGTAAGAGGGGGCTTCGTCAAGGTGATCCTATGTCTCCCTATCTCTTTGTTATTGCAATGGAGGTTCTCACTAAGTTATTAGCCAAGCACATTCAAGATTCCCCTCACTTCAAATTTCACTGGAAGTGTGACAAGATTAAGCTATCTCACCTTTGTTTTGTGGACGATCTTATTATGCTTTGTCATGGTTCTACTCCTTCTGCTACTGTTCTCAAGAAGTCTCTTGATGATTTCTCTTCTCTCTTGGGCCTCAAAGCTAATCCGGCCAAGAGTAATATTTTTCTTTCCGGGGTGCATAATGACAGTAGGCAGCTCATCAATATTTTTGGCTATAATGTTGGCTCGCTTCCTATCAGGTATTTGGGGATTCCAATCATTTCTTCAAAGTTAAGTCATCTTGATTGCTCTCCTCTTTTGGTTAAAGTTTCGACCAGAATTTCTTCTTGGATGAATCGTTGTCTTTCATATGCGGGTCGGTTGCAACTTATTATCTCAGTCTTGTCTAGTATTCAAGTCTTTTGGGCTAGTCACCTTTGTCTTCCTTCAAAGGTTCTGAGGAATATTGAGCAGAAGCTTTGCTCCTTTTTATGGAAATGTGTTGATGGAAATTGTAAAGGGGCGAAAGTTGCTTGGGCTGATATATGTCTTCCTAAAAATGAGGGTGGTCTCGGCATCAAGGATCTCATTTCTTGGAATAAAGCTCTAATGATTCGGCATCTGTGGAATCTAGTGCATGGTTCTAATAACCTCTGGTCTACATGGATTCAAACCCATCACCTCAAAGGTAGGAGTATTTGGGAGGTGAAAGCTCCTCAAACGTGTTCTTGGAATTGGAGAAAGCTCATCAAGCTTCGTCCCATTGCTCGTCCCTTGATTCAGCATATCATTGGTAATGGTCTCGGCACTTCCTTGTGGTTTGATAATTGGCATCCTGATGGCCCTATTCTTTTAAATTGGAGCTCTAGGGCAATTTACGACTCAGGTCTTCCGAGTAAGGCTAAAGTCAGTTCTATTATTCTTGGTGATCAGTGGGTTTGGCCTTGCTCTATGTCGATTGACCTCCTTGAAATCAAGAACCACATGCCTTCTTACAACCCTAATTCTAGTTTGGAGGATTGTATTAAGTGGCTTCCTACACATGATGGTATTTACATGGTAGCCTCTACCATGGCTAGTCTTAAGGCCCCTTATCCTTTGGTTCCTTGGTTTGAGCTTGTGTGGTATTCACATAACATTCCAAGGATGAGCTTCATTCTTTGGTTAGCTATTAGAGGGAGACTTTCAACGTTGGACCATGTTCATCCTTATACTCCTCATGCTGGTACTCTTTGTGTTCTTTGCTCTGCTTTTCCTGAGACTCATGCCCACCTTTTCTTTGAGTGTGCTTGTAGCAAAGAAATATGGTCTCATTTAAAGGATAAGTGTGGCCGGCCTTGGAATGGTCAGAGATGGCCTAGTTTTATTGCTTGGGCTTCTCAACATTTGAGGGGGAAATCTCCTTCCATTGTTGTTAAGAAGCTTTGTCTTGCTGTGGCGGTTTACTCTATTTGGAGAGAAAGGAACAATAGAATATTTGGGAGCCCTCATAAGACCAGCATAGTCGTTACCCGTTCCATTATTGATACTATTCGTAGTAGGCTATCAACTTGAAGGATTGGCTTCATGTTGCTTTAAAGTGAAATATTTCTATTAGTTGATTTGTTTGCCTTGTATTTTTGTTTGTTTGAGCCCTTGTTTAGCTCTTGCTTCTTATTTTTGCTCATGTTTGAGCTGGTTTGAGCTTTTGTTTTTGCTCTTGTTTTTCCTGGGGTATGCCCCTTGTATTTTGTACATTCTTTCTCTTTTTCTATGATACTATTTATTTACCCAAAAAAAAAAGTAGAATACCTTTTGTCGCATGATCCGATTGACTTGCATCGATGGAAATCCACAAGATCTTCCAATCCTATCACAAACGTGAATCACCTAGGAGCATGGTCTCCCTTTCTTTGAATTGCGTACCTAAAGATGGAAAACAAAATCTCCTTTTTTCTGATTTGTTAGTCTCTCAGCGTCCAAAAGATAACAAAGATTATTCCGGTCACTTTTGAGTTCTCAATCTAGTGATCGAAACTCGCATGAACCTTATTCGAAATTGTACACCAAAAGCCTATTGATGTATAAGCTAATAGTATACTATCGAAATAAAACAATCTTTTCTCTCTTGTGTCTTGGCAGAAATTAAAACCTTTTTTTATGAGTATGATTCAAGCTAGAAGAAGAAGAAGTTGATCAAGTGAATCAATTAGAGGATTAAGTGGCCGAACCCTATAATGTGTATTATATAGGGTGGCCGAATTCTACTTCTTTTTCTATTAGGGTTGGCCGAATTCAACTTATGATGTAATTAGGGTTGGCCGAATTCTCTACTAAAGAGGATTTGTGCTTTACCCTAATTCCTATCAACTTTAGAATCCTAACCCTAATTCAACTCATAAGTATTTAATTCTTTATTGACTTAATAAAAGACTTCCTAATTTGATTAGATAAATAAAACTTATTATTTATCTTCTTACCAAATAAGTCTTTTACTTTAGTATACTACTACCAATAGTATTTAATCTAGGAAACATATTTCGTGATCAGAAAAAGATTTTGATTCTCAATTAAATGATTAACTAATAAATTAATTAATCTCCATTTAATCAAACAATAAAATAAAATAATATCTTTAGACTATTTTCTAGTCTTGCCGCCCACACCATTAAACATGGGCCTAATATTATTTTCTTATTTTATTTAATCCATTAGACTTTAAATAAAAAGCCCACATATGAACCATACCCATTCTTACTAAAAGAAACAAGCCCACATGCCTTTCATTAATATATTAATATAATTGATCAGCCCATTAAATAAATAATGTGCAAATTATATTCTTAATATATTAAATGCAATTCTAAATGGACCCATAAATTGGTCCGGTAGAATATATCAAGTGATCCATGCAAGTTCGTGTGGATTGGGGATCTTGGCAGGCTATCTAAATTTAAGCTTCAATAGACATAACCTAATCACAATCAACAAATGATTCACTTATGTCCGATCTATTAATTTTAACTCATTCCACTAAAAAGCTAAAATTGAACTCTTAAATAAAAATAGAATAAGTAATTATTTCTCATTCGAACCCTAGACAATCTTATTAGAGATGGTGTATCCTCGTGAATAATATCAGTAATCGCCAAGAGCTCATAGACCGCCCATAGCTCTCCAAGTTACCATATTTCCTCATATGACCACATTTTGAACTTGAATATTTTGACTTGTCCAGAAGCCATGTTTCAATAGACTTTATCGAAAACTTAATGTTAAGATTCAATATCCAATACCTCAAAACATCTATATGATGATATTCTACTCTCATTTAATAAATGGAGCCACGATGTCCATATCTATAAATGAAGTCCTCTATCGATTAACAAATGAATATCACCAAACTATCGAGGATAGACTATGCTATATAACTGTACTCATTGATAACTCAAATGATACCACTTGCAATCATAAGTCCATCATTTATCTCAGGATTAAGGTAGACTCTCCGATTGTCCTGAAATGAAAAGACTATTATCTATTAACGGTTCTAGATAAAGCTTTTCATTGTGATCCAGTTCAATGCACCCAGTGCACTAGATTCTTTTACTCGAAAACCCTTCGATGATTTCAGACTCATCATAACTCATTTGATCCCACTAAAATGCTAGCAAAAGAATTCTACAACTTTAACAAGATAAAGGTGCCCAACCTTTAACTTAAGTTGTGAACATTATTCAAGACTAACTAAAGAATTGTGTCTACCTCATACATATCCAGATGTACGAACAATTCTTCTTTTATCATAGTCTTTTGACCTTATGATTATTTACTTTGACAATTATAATATTAAACTATAAATGCTATAAGATTTGTTAAACCAGAAATCACTTTATTAATATGAAAAGATTGTCAATTACAATATTACACTTTTGCTATTGAGCATAATCCTAACAATGATGATATACTTAGCTGGGAATGATAATATACAAGAAGGAATCCATTCCTTCTTAATTGAAGCAGACAAACAGTTCTCTTGAGTAAATGATTCAGGTCTTGAACAATAGAGCGCACAATTTATGATAAGATCATAAATAATTATTCATTAGAGAATCACGGGCACTCAAGGATAAAGACGTAATTGAGAGGTCAACAGATTTGAACCTAGCTCATATTACGAACTGTTTATGGAGGATTGATCTGTATGCAACGATTATATCGATGGACTGTTCGATTCCTATTCGAGTAATTAATTATATAATGACAAGAGTGCAATTCCAGTTTTTTAGTGGAATAAATATGGAATTAATAAATCTAATATTTAATTAAAGAGTTTGATTAAATATTAAAGATTTATTGGAGCTTGAAATTATAGGTCCATATGTCCCTATACCATCTCTATAACACTGTATTGAACATTAAGGTATACTGAGGCTTAGTGATTAATTTGGAATTAATCATCTATACATAAAAAAGTTTATGTATTGTTTTATTTATTAAATAATGTTTGATTATTTAATTATATATATTAAATAATATTTTGATTATTTAATCACATATATATAAATATAATATAATTAGTTGATTATTGTATTATATATATTATAATTTTTTTTTAAACAAGTATATATATAAATATATATTACATTTTTTAGGGTGGTAAATCGGTGGCTTTGTTGATAACAATTATTGTTATCAACAGTCAAAAAGGGGTGGGTTAAATTATTGTTACTAATAGTCAAAATGGGGTGGACGGCAAGCAAGTCATCTTGTTTTCAACTAGTGTAGTTTTTTGTTGGTTTTTTCTTCATTGCATTAAAAGCAATGTGGAATATTTGCTCCTATCCTATGCTTCTATAAACCACCCACCCTAGTATAATTATTATAAACAAAACTTCACCACCCTATATAAAGCTCTCACTCTCTCGTGTGTTTGAGAAGAATACCAAAAAAAAAGGAGTATTTTTTGAGTTGATTCATTTTTAGCTTCATGAAAACAAGACAAACAAGACAAGAAGAGTTCTTGTTTTGAGAAACACAAGTTCTTAACAAGAGAGAGTGATAACAAAAGAGAAAAATTATTTTTAAGATCTAAGCCTCTAAAGAATGTTGTGAGAGTGTCTCTCAATATTTTTCTAGTTGTCTTAAGTGTTGAGTGCACAACAAATACAGAAATTCGACAGTCGAATTTTTCTATTCAATACCGAGATGCCCACTCATCGGTTCTTTGGTGTTGGAGATTCGGTGTGGAAGAACTTGATTCGAGGGAATCACAAAGATTTTACAGTGGAGGAATTCGGTTCGAGCGAATTACGAAAAGTCTACAAGGGTAACTACTTCCTTCCTTATTATTTATAGTTAAATATTAGAATCAACATAATCACAACAATCCGGCTAAAACGTTTTTGCTTTTACGAAAAATTTTATAAACCGGGCCCGCCTCCCTTCCACTGCGCGGATACCGATTCTGGTTCCCAGAAACAACATCCATTGTCAGCAAGATAAAGAGTGAAGCGCTCATACCAAGCCCTCAGTGCTTGTTTCAACCTATATAGAGCCTTTTTGAGGCAATAGACATGAGAGGGGTGGTGTGGATCCACAAACCCCTTGGGTTGCTCAACAAACACTTCCTCATGCAATAAGCCATTGAGGAAGGCACTCTTGACATCCATTTGGTGTAGTTTGAACTTGTACACACAAGAAATGAATAAAAGAAGTCTTATAGACTCTAGGCGGGCAACGGGAGCAAAAGTCTCCTCAAAGTCAATACCCTCAATTTGAGAGTATCCTTGTGCAACAAGCCTTGCTTTGTTTCGCACATTGTTGCCATCCTTATCGGATTTGTTCCTAAACACCCATTTAGTGCCTATGACATTGGTGTTTCTAGGTTTAGGAACAAGAGTCCAAACCTCATTTCTCTCAAATTTGTTTAGCTCTTCTTGCATGGCAAGAACCCAAACTCATCCTCCAAGGCTTCATCAACCTTTTTGCGTTCTATTTGAAAGGTGTAACAAGTATAGCTAATTTGATTAGCTAATTGACGTCTAGTCCTAACACCCTCTCTAACATCTCCAATGATATCATCTTTTTCATGAAGTTTTCTAACCCAAGGAGCAGGTTCATTAAAGTCCAAAGGAGGAACTTTATTAAGAGCTAAATCATCCTCTTCATCTTGGTTTGACTTCACACCACTTGAAGTCTCACCACTCTCCTTCAACGGAAGGTCATCTATCTCATAAACATCCTCCTCATGGTCATCATGTTTGGGCCTACAATCATCAAAGACAACATTTGATGATTCCATAACACTTCGAGTCTTTAGATGAAAATACCCTCATCACTCTTGGCATCAAACTTGCCAAGTTGATCTCGGTCATTTAGTATATCGCACTTGCTTCCAAAGATGTGGAAGTAGCTCACATTGAGTTTTATACCCTTCCATAACTCATAGGATGTTTGTTTAGTCCCGGGCCTAAGGAATACTCTGTTCCCTATGTAACAAGCCATATTGATGGCTTCAGCCCAAAGATTCCTAAGGACTTTGTTGCTAAGCAACATGACTCGGGCCATCTCTTGGAGGACTCTATTCTTCCTCTCAACAACACCATTTTGTTGAGAAGTCCTAAAGGCCGAAAATTCATAGGAAATGCCTAAGCTATTGCAAAAAATTTCAAAGCTAGCATTTTCAAATTCTTTCCCATGATCATTCCTAATTTTCTTAATGCTTTTAATGTGAGAAGTTTTCTCATTTTGATTTTTGACACAAAGTATTTTGAATTTCTCAAAGGCTTCAGACTTTTCTCTAAGGAAGTAAGTCCATATGAACCTAGAGAAGTCATCAACAACCACAAGAATGTATCTTCTACCACCTAAGCTTTCGGTTTGGATGGGACCCATAAGGTCCATATGGAAAAGTTCCAAAGGCTCTTTGGTGGAAAGGTATTTACCTTTCTTATGCACACTCTTGGTTTGCTTTTCTTGTTGGCAATGTCCACAAACTCTCTCAACCTTTTTCCCAAGCTTGGGAAGGCCTCTCACAACATTCAACCTATCAAGGACTTTCAAGTCCCTATAGTTCATGTGGTCAATTCTTTGGTGCCGCACTTCAACTTGCTCACTAGTAGACAAGTTACAAGAGATGAGATTGGACTCAAGACAATAGCAATTGTCACTTGATCTCTTGCATTTCAACAAAACTTGCCCATTTTCCTTAAGAATAGAGCAATCAACTTTGCCAAACATAACCAAAAGCCCTTTATCACTCAAATCTGATATACTAATGAGATTCGCTTGCAAGCCATCTACATAAAGAGCATTGGGCAAGGAGGGTAAACCGGGAATGTATATATTTCATTTCCCTATGACCTTTTTGTAGGGAAAATACACGCGGTGGAAGCAAAAAATATGTTTAGTATATTTTAAAAATTTTCCTTTTAAGAGAAGAACCTTAACCCTTGATTAATTAATATATAACAAAAGATATCGTACCTTTGTCGCGTGATCCGATTGACGTTGCTTCGATGGTAATCCGCAAGATCTTCCAATCCAATCACGAACGTGAATCACCTAGGAGCGTGGTCTCCCTTTTCTTTGAATTGTAAACCTGAGAATGGATAACAAGAAAAAAAAACTTTTTCTTTTTCGTTAGTCACTTTAATCTTTTAAGAGATAACGAAGAACGTTCCGATCACTTGTGAATTCACAATCTATTTGATCGAAATTCGCGTGAACCTTATTCGAAGATGTGCACAAAGCCTTTTTGATATCAAAGCTAGCAGTGCATTATCGAAATAAGAACAATTCTTCTTTCTTTCCCTCTTGGCCGAAAATCACTATGTCTAAGAGTTGGATTCTATTTTTCAAGCTAAAGAAAAATAACTCTCAAGCAAGACTTATGGTTTACAAATTCTCTTTACACAAAAATATATAAATCTTGGTCGCAAATCTTCCTTGCCCAAAATAATATATCTATATGTCTATTGCATAAAAACTGCACGCCTATTAAATATATATATATATATAGCACCCCAATTCTACATGCTTTATATAAATATATATAGTCCGGCCAATTGCCATATATATATCATATATATCTCGGCCATGTGCCATTTATTGTGGCCGAAATCCTTTACTATGTAGGATTTATGTCTTTTGACTTAAATTCTAACCCTAGGTAGATTTCCTTAGAATTCTAAACCCTAATCCAACTCTTTAATGTATTTGTGACTATATCAAAAACTTCCTAATTTGACTAGATAAATAAATTCCTTTTATTTATCTACTTACCAAATAACATCTTAATATTAATTATACTACCAACAATAGTATAATACTAAGAAACATATTTCTTAGTCAGAAAAAGATTTTGACTCTTAATTAAATAATTAATCAATCAATTAATTAATTCTCATTTAATTAAATAATAAAATAAAATAATATATTAGACTATTTTAATAGCCTTTGCCGCCCATATACAAAACATGGGCCTAATATTATTCTTCTATTTTATTAAATCCATTTGGACTTTAATTAAAAGCCCACATGTGAACTAGACCCATTCTTACTAAAAAGAAAAAAACCCACATCTTTCATTAATATATTAATATAATTGAACAACCCATTAAATAAATAATGTGCAAATTATATTCTTAATATATTAAATACAATTCTAGATGGACACATAATCAATCCGGTAGAATATATCAAGTGATCCATGCAAGTCCGTGTGGATTGGGGATCTTGGCGGACTATCTAAATTTAAGCTTCAATAGACACAACCCAATCACAATCAACAAATGATTCACTTAGGTTTCAATCTATTAATTTTAGTTCATTCCACTAAAGAATTAAAATTGCACTCTTAAATAAAGATAGAATAAGTAAATGTTTCTCATTCATACCCTAAACAATCTTATTGGAGATAGTGTATCCTCGTGAAGAACATCAGTAATCGCCAAGAGCTCATAGACCGCCTATAGCTCTTCAAGTTACCATATTTACTCATATGACCACATTTCGAACTTGGATATTTTTGACTTGTCCAAAAGCCATGTTTCAATATACACTATTGAAAACTTAACGTTAAGATTTAATATCCAAAACCTCAAAACATCCATATGATGATATTCTACTCTCATTTAATAAATGGAGCCACGATATCCATATCTATAAATAAAGTACTCTATCGATTAACAAATGATTACCACCAAACTATCGAGGACAGACTATGCTATATAATAGTACTCATTGATAGCTCAAATGATAACACTTGCAATCATAAGTCTATCATTTATCTTAGGATTAAGATAGACTCTCCGATTGTCATCAAAATGAAAAGACTTTTATCTACTGACGGTTCTAGATAAAGTATTTCATTGTGATCCTATTCAATGATTTTAGTGCACTAGATTCTTTTACTCAAAGCCACTTTGATGATTTTAGACTTATCATACCACATTTGATCCCACTCAAATGCTAGCAGAAGAATCTACAACTTTAACAAGATAAAAGTGCCCAACCTTTACCTTAAGTTGTGAACATTATTCAAGACTAACTAAAGAATTGTGTCTACCTCATATATATCCAGATGTACGAACAATTCTTCTATTCTCATAGTCTTTTGACCTTATGATTATTTACTTTTGACAATTATAATAATTAAACTATAAATGATATAACTCTTGTTAAACCAGAAATCACTTTATTAATATGAAAAGATTGTCAAAAACTTATTACACTCTTGCTATCGAGCATAATCCTAACACTTTTTCTTAGATCCATCACCAAAGATGACAAATCCACCACCCTCCATCACAAGAGTTTTAAAGAAACTCTTATTTCCGGTCATGTGCCTAGAACACCCATTATCAAGGTATCAAGTGTTGGAGGCATTTGCTTTCAAGGCAACTTGGGCCACATAGTAATAATACTCATCATTTCTATTCATCATATAAGCAACATGGTCATTCCTAGGAGCCATTGGTCCATTAGCTCTAAGTTTCCTAGGTGCATGCATTGTGGCTCTTCTAAGCATATTTTTCTCAATCAAGCTTTCTCTTTTACACAATTTAATATACTTAAAGCAATTAGGCCTAATGTGGCCTTCAATTCCACAAAAATGGCAAGTAGGAGTAAAATAGGAGTTCATACCATAGCATTGTGCAAGCATTTGTGGCCTCCTTCTATTTTGAGTTACTCTTGGATGTTGAGGCAACTCTCTCCTTTGTGGTTGAGCCAAGTTGGCATGTCTTCTAGGTGGAGCATGAAAGACCACATGTTGAGCTTGTGGGATCCTTTGTTGCGGAGGTCTTGGTTGTGGGGGTCTTGGTTGTAGAGCTCTAGCTTGTGGTGGTGGAGCTCTTGTTGGAATCCTTGCTTGTGCTTGCTTGGAGGATTCACCAACTTCAACCCACTTGGTTGATTGTTGAGGGGGTTTGAGCATTTTCAACATCTTTGCTCTTGACAAATGTTGTCTTCTTCAAGGATGTGGCTTCCATTTCTTCCACATATCCTAACCCCTTCTTGTCACTAGGACTCTTCCCACAAGATAGCATCTTGTCAAGTTTCTCGGTTCCGGAAGTCATCTTAATAATCAACCATTTTGCTTCCATGAGCTCTTTCCTCAAGCTTTCTTCATTCTTCATTCTTCTTGGCCAAGACTAACTCCATCTTCAACCCTTCTTCCATCTCTTTTTCTTTACTCATTTCGTTGCTCAAATGAATCACTTTGGAAGTCAATTCGAGCTTCTCCCCTTTCAACTTTTGTATCTCCTTTTTCTTCTTCAATCTTGAGTTCTCAAAAAATCTCATGAAGTCATCATAGTCCATCTCTTCATCAAACTCAAAATTAGACATTGAGGAGTTGCTCCCACCATTTGAGTCATTTTCATCTACTTCTTCTTGCTTGTCCTCTTTCTCTTCTTTATCACTTATAACTTCATTGCTATTGTGAAAGGATAAGAAAGCAATGAAGTTGGCAACTTGGTATTCCTCACCATCCGAAGACTTGTCTTCATCTTATAGGTTATCACTATCACTCCAAGTAACCGCCATGGCCTTTCCTTTCTTTTTCTTCAAATTTGCACATTCCGGAGCAATATGTCCAAAGCCACTACATTCATAGCATTGGACACCTTTCTTGTGGTTTTTCTCTTGAGATTGCTCTACTTTCTTGAAAAAAGTTTTCTTCTTCATAAACTTTCCCTTTGAGCCAAAACCTTTCTTCTCAAATCTCATAAATTGCTTGAACTTCTTTGCCATCAAAGCAATTTCTTCATCCGAGTCTTCTTCATCCTTATCTACTTTGATGCTCTTCAAGGCAAGACTCTTTTACTTCTTTAGAGGTGTAGATGTAGAACCCTTCTTATATTCATAGGCCAAGAGCCTTCCAATTACTTCACTTGGCTTCATCCTTGAGGAGTCACTATTTTCTTCCAAGGCGATCACTTTGGATTCAAACCTCTCGATGAGAATAAGGGGGTCACATCAAGAGATCTATTGCACGTTCCGGTTGGGCCAATAACAAGGGCAAGGGCTAAGAGATTCAAGGAAGCACTAAATGGCCTGATTCAAGACACTTGGGCTGATTCCGAATTATTAAAGTCCAAGATGAGCCCACATGAAGACCAAGGCTTAACTAACGTCATCAAGGCAATTGATTGGGCCGAATAAGAGAAGACTTGGGCGTGAAGTAGAAGCTTGGGCGTGAAGTAGAAGCTTGGGCGTGTGGAGGAGAGTCAAATTTAGTTTTCCAAAGAATAATGAATTGATTTGTTTCCAAATATTAAGGGGCCGATTTGCTTCCAAATTTTAGCCTTCCAAATAGGGAGCAAGTAAATTAGTTGCTTGTTTTAGTTTATTTTCTTTCCCGTTTGTAAGGCATTAATTGCCAAATATTTATTCCCTTTTTGGTTTTAGGGTTTCAGTATTTAAGGGTCCTTTTGATGTATTTTTCGGCAGACTTTGATTTGAATGCAAATTGAGAGAATTTTCTCTATTGTTCTTTGAGAACTAATTGGAACTTATCAGAATTCTCTGTGGCGTTCCTCCTTGACTTATCAATCGAGTATTCCATCCTTGATTGTGGCGTCCTCCTTCATACCAAGGTTCACATCTCATTATAGGTGTTGGGTCGCGGTTTCCATCCGAACCAGAGGTTAGAACGATCCTAGGCATCAATCTTGATACAATTGACGAGGTTCGTATCACCTCTCGGGAAACGATCTCATGACATTTTGCTTGATCCTTCTATTCGAGTAAGGGTCACCAAGTTGGTGACTTTGATTCACAATATCCATAAGATTTACTTGGAAGTCATTAAAGCACTCATCCTCCTTTATCCTTATGGTCTCAAATTATGTTTGGATGACTTGGAGCTTGGAGTCTTTAACCACCTCGGTTCCTTCATGAGCCGTCTCCAATATATCCCAAGCTTCATTTGCTATCCTTGTAGTTTGAATGAGTTTGTATTGGTTTTCATCCATGGCACATAGGATTGCGTGCATGGCTTTATTGTTCCATTTTGAAGCCTCAAACTCTTGGGGGGTCCATTGTGCCTTCGGCTTGGGAACATCCTCTCCACCTCCCGTAGGAGTCATCATAAGTGGCGTGTACCCATCTTCAATCGCCATCCATGCTCGGTCATGAATTTGGCACACATATGCTTCCATTTTGCCCTTCCATGATGTGTAATTGACCCCGGTGAGCAAGGGGGTCTTGTGCTAGAGGCACCATCACCTCCAATTCCATTTCCACTCATTGTGTTTGGGTGAGAATGATATGAATGCACACAAACAAGCTAAGCACACAAGACACAAAAGAAATCAAACAAATGCAAGAGACACTATCAAGAGCAATGGATCTCATAATTATGTTAAGGAACCCACTCTAATACCAATTGATACCAATTGAAAATATATATTACGTGTCTAAAATAATCTAGAGGGGGGATGAATAGATTTTAATCGGACTATTACCAATTTTTTGTGATTAATCAATATTACGAAAAAACCCTAACTAGTCATAAAATAGAATCGAGTGTAATAAAGTGGAATATAAACGACACTCGATTTTTACGTGGAAACCATCACGGGAAAAACCACGGGCTGTTATGTGCGCCACTCATGAACCTCAATCCACTAATTGTAATGGTAATTACAACCTAGGTTGACCACATTAAACCTCACACGGTTACTAATCTACCACTACTACCCGCAGGCCTTCAAAAGTGAACCTAGTCCATCGCTTGCAAACTACCAAATGGTAAATACAAGTCTTAACTCTCTAAGAGAAGAGATAACACAACCTAAGGTGAATATATGCAATATTCAAGATGCTAAAATGCTAGGTTAAACATTCAAGCTTATCTAGGCATGGATGAACATGTTAGAGAAATTCCTAGATATCATGTGGCTATATGACATTCATACAACCTAGCTATATGTGCAAATCAAACCCTATAGGCAATAGCTATCACAAACAACTCACAAGGCACAATAAAAACTATGAAAAAAATATTGCATGGTGTGTATAAAACTATCTAGAGGGGGGTGAATAGATTTTAAAGATATTACCCAATTTTTCGTGTATAGTCAATATTACGAAATTACCCCAAACTAGATAAAGCAATAAATCAAGTGTAAAATGCGGAAATTAAATAACACTTGATTTTTACGTGAAAACCCTCACAGGAAAAACTACGGGCTAATAAGTGAGCCACACTCGAACCTCGAATCCACTAAGTGTGTAAACCGATTACAACTTAATCCCGGTAAGTAATCACACACCTACCTAATCCTGGTATAACTGGACCTAGTCCAATTGCTTGCGAATTAAGCAACCTAATCCCGGTCACAACACAAGACTTAATTCTCTAAGAAGAGATAATAAAACCTATGTGAATATGAGAAATATTCAAAATGCAATTTAGAGCTAGGTTACTCTATATGCTTATCTAGGATGATGATTTTGCAATTAATTCAATACTAGATGTTAAAAGTTAGATGACATATCAATTAGCTTAGCTAAACATAGATTATGAAAACCTAGATAGCTATCACAATACAACACTCAATCAAATCAACACAACAATCTCTATCTTGAATATTAGAATTTAATCTAAGAACAATCAAGTAATAAAAGAGATGCCATAATAAATAAAACACTAATTATATATGATAATAGTGAAGAACTTACCAAAGCAAGTGTGTTGATGAAAGACCCATGCAAGCAAGCATCCTAGATATGCTAGAAGATGCTAGATGAATTTTGATGCATATGAATTTTGGTTTGAGTGTTTAAATGAGCAAACTTGATTGCTTTTTCTCATAAAAATCTCTCTTTTAAAAGTAGGGTTCTTGATGATTAAAGAGTCACACTCATAACAAGAGAAAGTGATGTATTTATAGGCATGAAAAACAGAGCAGGTGAAAAGACAAGTTTGCCCCTTAAACGCACCGATCGACGGTTTCGATCGACGGCCAGGCCGCCGTTCTCAACCACCGAATTGAGCCCGAGAAGAACAGGGCATCATCGGCGGTTTCGAAACCGCTGAACCAACCGTAGAATCAAACCTGAGAGATTAAATCAATCAGGTATGATCAGCGGTTTCTAACGACGGACGTGGCCACCGATCATAATCGTAGAATTGCTCCAGAAGCTTCTAGACACAAACGACGGTTTCATTCGGCGACTAAGCCGCCGATCATAACCATCGTTTCACCAAAAGAGGTGAAACCAAAGGAGAATCCAAGGGCATTCTCCATAGCCGGACTTCGCGCAAAACCAAGCACATACTAGTGCATGCGCGGACGTTTTTGAACAATAGCAGGAAACAAATTACAAGGCACATAAGCACACACAAAATACAAAATCAAAGTGCAAGTGTGAAATGTGATATGTGAAGAGTATACACACAAATGCAAGTATGCTAAATGTGTGTGTGCAATCTAAATCTCTTCAAAGAAAACTAAGCACTTAGAAATTTACCTTTGGTGCTTATCAATGATGAGGTCTTCAAAGGGCATTGAACTTGAACCTAATATCAAAGCTACCCTTACTATGAACCCCAATTGTGGTTTATCCACGAAATGAGCCAATCAACAAATGAGACCTTACAATCTATCTTGAAACTAGTCAAGTCATAAAGATGCAATCTTGAGACTAGTCAAGTAATAAAAAAGCTATCTTGTAGAGAAAGAACATGTGAAGTGATGCAAATAATGTTCTAACTATAAGTCATGTGAGTAAAGAAGAAAACCCTATAAAAATCAAACTAGAACATGCTAGATGATGTATGAAACATGAAAGTATGATGGGTGTTTGTGATTTGAGTAATAAAGATCAAGTCTTGATACCTTTGCTTTGAAGATACTCAATAACTCTCACAATATGTAATTTTTGCTCTAAAAAATGACCAAAAGCTATCAAGACATATATATATATATATGAGATCCAAGCAAAGCGGTATCGTTTTGGAAAAAACTCTCAAAATTCTCGTCAATTGCACTGGTGGAGCGCTGGTCGAGTAGCGTACCACACTAGCGCACACCCTTTGTTTTGCAAGGGCGCTGGATGAGCTGTGCTGGAGAGGGGCGCACGAACAGTGATGAACTTCTAGAGAAGTTACACTGGAGAGCTGCACATGACGACCACCAACGCACGACATACGGCAAACCTCTACCCATGTTACGCTGGTCTGGCGCATGACAACCAACGCAATGCTCTGGTGTGTGTGGGTACCGCGCGGGTAAGGGGACCAGCGCACTATCAGGCACACATAAGCATAAAAAATGTGCAAGTGTGAAAAATGAAACATATGCAATCAAAAGTAAATATCACACATGCATGCTTGAGAAGGTGAGTGAGTTCAACCAAATCTCTTCAATTAGAGTCAAGCAAGTAATCTACCTTCCTTGAAGCTCTTGATGATCATGATGAGGTCTTTTGGCATTTGATAAGGATTTCTTCAATCCTAAGCTACCCTTACATAATTGAACCCCATTGTGATTTTGTCAACGAAATAGGCCAATCAAAAAGTGAGGCACTTAAAGAGTTGTTGGAGGTTCTGGCTAGCGTAGACCCTCCACTGATGGTGTGAATGATCCAGATTTGTTGCATCTGATCCTTTCCCTTATCCCTCCTTCTCTCTTTCGCTTTCTACATCTATCTACGTACCTCCTTACGCTCCTCTTTCTAAGGACGGTTTCCTCTAGGATTTCTTTCGGATCTGGCACTACTACCAGCATCGGGCTGTGGAGCCCTCTCATCTGCTACTGGTTTGGTTGTTGGCCAGTTCCTCCTGGGAGGGATATCGACTGCTGACCTATCGGGGTCTGAAACCTACAGGGTGGTTTAGAACTGGGAGTGGTGGTCCAAGTCTGTTAAAGACCAATACTCGGGTACCCGGTCCAACCTCTCCTACAGTCCTGGATGCTTCGAAGGGTATCCCTTAGGTGATCATCCAGATGCGGATACTCTCTACATAGGCGTAACCTGCTGTTCTAGGATATCTCGATTGATTTCTTGGACAGCCGGATCCTGAGGCGTGGTGCCTACATTTGGTGGAGGGACTAGTGCCAGGTTTTTATTCCTTGATCCCCTTCCCTGCCTATGAACTCTCCGGGTGGAAGTGAGGGATTGGGGTCCCGAGGGGTTGGGTTGGGTTGGGCTGCCCTTGAGAGGATCGTAGTCTCATTATCTTCTGGGTAGAACTAGATAGCTTATTAGTAAATGGTTGGGAGGATACTCCCCACAGACGGTGCCAAAAAGTGTTAGCAGGAAAATGTTTATGGGGTCAAATTCCTATTAACATAGTGTGTCTATTGAGATGGTGAAATAATGCTATTTTATTGATAAAAGATACACAATTTAAATAATACAATGGTGCAATACAAATGGCAGTTTCTAGAAGGTTTGGGTATGGAGTTTTCAGATACAGTTGACGATGACGATCTCATGCAAGTCGATAAGTGGAAAAAGCTATAAGGTGTAGGTCGAAAGTCTGATTTTCGATCCCCTTTCTTTCAAGAGTCTTGAATTATTTATAGGTCCCCTTTCTAGCCCATTACTCTGATAATCAATCAATCAATCAATCAGGCAATCAACAGGACATTAATGGTGGCCCTGTTTCAAGCGCGGGAATGATTCCCATAATCAAGTGATTTTGTTTCCTTTTTTGGCGATCTTGACAGAGTTGACTATCCTTTTCAAAGTGGAGCTTTAAAGGTGGCGAGAGAAGTCAACTTTCCTTGTATTTAAATGATGGCGTATACTAATCGTACCAAAATTGGTATGATTTTGGCCCTCATTCCCGTCTCCTTATGCTTGATTCTTAGGCATTTCCTCGTGTTTTAATGTTGTTAATTAACTATTTTTAGGTATTTACAAAGTTCAAAGGCATTGATGGAATTTGGTGAAACTGGGGGCAAAAGTGTAACAAATGAGGAAGGTTTGAAGTTTCCGTGAATTTGGAATAATGCTGGGACCAAATTGTAATTTTCCATGCAACACATAACAGCCCACACAATCAGCTTCCTCTAAACGGTGTGTTTCAATTAGTATGCCCAAATGCGCAAGCCTAGAACAGGCCCAAAACGTGGCCCAAACCTGTGGTCGCCAAGCTCGAATACACCTCAATTCTCTACTAATTGCACCTCATAAAAGACAAAGTCTTAATGTTTACGTGCACCCCCTGCCTTCTTCTTCCTCCAGCCTCACCAGACCTATCATGAAGCTCCTAAACCCTAGCCTGTAGCCGCCGCCTGGAAGTGGCCATTCCGGACCTATCTCCGGCCGATCTCCTGTGCCGAAGAACGGCGAGGCTTGTGCGAAGTCTATGGGACCTTTTTTGGCTCATCCAAACTACTGGAAACAAGCCATGATCTCCTCCTTTAGTGACCGGTGTCGCCCCCTTTGTCGCCGTGAAACTCACCGCGACAATGCCCTGCAAATTGTCGCCATTTAGCTTTTCGATGTCGCCACAGCGACAGGGAGTTATTTTTGGCTCCAGATGATGTCACCCCAGTGTTGCCCCGAGATGTCGCCATGAAACTTCACCGCGAAGCTCTGTGTTCAACTTTGATTGGTCTAAAAATTACCAAAAACCCCTCTTTTAGGGGTCAAAATGGTAATTTGCAAAGTTAAAGGCCTATTTTGGTAATTAGCCACTTGTGACCGGATTTGAAAACATTATAAATTCATCTTACTTTTCCTTTGAAAACACACCTGTTCAAGTAAGAAATTCCTTCTTCCACCATTCCTAATCCCACCATTTCTCCTCTCCAATCTTATCAACAACAAATAACTAAATACCTCACCTAAATAATTCCTCTCTTCCCATTCTCTACATCCCAATATCTTTGTCACTCACCATTAGACACCCACCGATCTAGATACATCAACTTCTCCCACTTTTTGCACTCGGAGCATCAAAGGAAAGGAAGGAACAAGCATTAAAGAAGGAGACCCAAATGTGATTTCCTTATCTATTACTTCTTTTCTATTTGTTAATTGAAAATTGTCACTTGGGGTGATTTTTCAATTAACAACTCTAGTGATTGAAATCGGGGTAGATCTCAGTCGGAGAGATTTCAAGTAGTTCAATAACTATAGATTCTTAGTAAAGCAAGTTAAATACAATGATAAAGGTGAATCAAAAATAACTTAGTAATAGGATCACATATAACTCTTTTTTGTTGATAGTCAACACATAATGAGAGTACAATAGAAATTTTATATGGCTATGGTGATAGGGTTAAAACTTAATTGGCGATGACGATTGAGCTCTCGTGCATGTCAATAAGTGGAAAAACGTAAAGTAGGGTTAAGGACTCAAGTTCTGGTCCTTTTTCTGTATGATAACATGATGTATATATACGTCCCAATGCTTGCTTAACACTCCTCTAAATTCAGTCCAGTGACCTAGAGATTTTTGGGACGATAAGGATTCTCGTTTTGTTGATTGGCTTATTTCGTGGTCAAACCACATGTTGGGGTTTTGAATGTAAGGGTAGTCTAAGTGTTTAATGTTGTAGATCAAAGGCCCTTCCATGACCTCAAGATACAAGCACGCCAAAGGTATAATCTCTTGTGCTTGGTTTTCTTTGAAGAGATTTAGTAGCACACACACACTTAGCATTCTTGCTATGATTGCATATTTGCTTATTTTTATGTGCATCTCTTCACAAGTCACTTTACACACTAGCACTTTGGTTGATATATCTTGTTGTGTGTATATGTGCTTTATAATTCGTTTCCAGACATTGTTCGGAAACGTCCGCGCTTGCACTAATGAGTGCTTGGTTTCGCGCGAAGACCGCCTATGGAGAATGCCCTTGGCTTCTCCTTGGTTTTCACCATTGTTGGTGATCGGCGGTTATGATCGGCGGCTATGATCGGCGGCTATGATCGGCGGCCTGGCCGACTAATGAAACCGCCGTTTCAGTCCAGATTGGTCTGAAGCAATTATGCGGTCCAGATCGCCGATCACGACCGCCGTTCGAAACCGCCGTTCGAAACCGCCGTTCGAAACCGCCGTTCATACCTGATCGATTTTAATCCCTCGGGTTTGATTGGGTGGTTGGATCGGCGGTCGCGAAACCGTCGAATGAAACCGCCGTTGATGCTCTGTTCTTCACGAGCTCAATTCGGCGGACGTTATCGGCGGCCTAGCCGCCGATTGGAACCGCCGAACGGTGCGTTTCAGGGGTAAAAATGTCTTTTCACATGCCCAATTCTTGATGTCTATAAATATCTTATTTTCTCATTCTCTGATCAAGTTCTTTGAGACCTTAGAACCCTAAACATTCAAGAGAGATTTTTGCGAAAAAATCAAATCAAGAACTCAACTTTAAACACTCAAATCAAATCCCTTTTGCATCAAATTTCATATTTGATCTTCTATGCCTTCATAGAATTGATCCATGCATGGTTTTGAATCATCACATCTTATTTGGTATGTTCTTCACTAATTTCATATTAGTTTAGTGTTTTTCATATTAATACATCTCTTTAATTACTTGTATGCTTTTGATTATATGCTAGATACAAGTTAGAGATTAGTTGTGATGAAAATGATTGAGTGTTGATTGTGATAGCTAATTTGGTTTTTAATTAATCTTGATTAGCTAAGCTATTTGACATGTCATTTAGCAATTGATATCTAGGGTTGATTAAATTGATTATATCATCATCCTAGATAAGCATCTAAGGTTACCTAGCCTTGTTTGTTATTTGAATATTCATATATATTCACATAGGTTGTTTCTCTTCATTGAGAAGTAAGTCTTGAGGCTAAGAGTGCTTAGGCTTCAAGCAAATTGGAATAGGGTTGCTAATAAAGGCCCGCTGGGTAGAAGTGAGGGGTTACAGACCGGAGTGTTAGACGAGGTCTACATAGGTTGTAAACTTCATTTCAATTAGTGATTTTGAGTTCCGAGTGTGGCGCACTATACAGCCCGTGGTTTTTCCCAGTGGTTGGGTTTCCACGTATATATCAAGTGTTATTTAAATTCCGCATCTTATTACACTTGTATGTATTTTTGATTAGGAGGGGCATTTTCGTAAAATTGACTTGCATGCGAAAATTGGGTAATATTTGATAAAATCTATTCACCCCCCCCCCCCCCCCACTAGCTTTATACAGAACACACCTCGAGTATTTTTTTGGGACGTTCCATGGCGATTGGTGAGAAGATCGTAGATTGATTATAGGAATCAAGCGATCCCTTATTTGGTGGATTTTGGTAGAGTTGACTTTGCTTTCAAATAGAACTCTTGAATGGCGGGAATAAGTCGATTTCCTTATTATCAAAACGTCGACGTTTCATTATCCTTCTATGTAGCTTGATCTTCGGTGTACCTGATCTTTCCTTGATACTTGTTAGTCTGTTAATATGATACTTACTGCTTGGTTGGTTGGCTCTAAGCAGGATCGGGGTACATGGGCATCCTTCCTCTTACTGGATCATGGTACAAGAGTATCTGGATATCTGGATATCGGGATATCGGGTTGGTGTGGTAGCGGGGTATTAGGATTTTGTAGTAATGTAGTCCTTAGGAACTTGGCTTTTGTGTTTCCTGGTACCTTGAAGTCTAGGATCCATTGATCTTGATATGGACTGGTAGAAGGTGTACCTAGTCAATTTAGTGGCGGGGTACCAGGATGCTCTTCTATGATGCCTTTCTGTCTCTAACATTCTCCAGGGTGGATGAAAAATTCTTCTTTGAACCCTTAGCCGTTTTTGGCGGTTAACGGTATTTGATTGTAACTATATGTAACTAAACCCCTAATCTAGGGGATAAATGTGAAGAACACTTGGATGTGGGTATTTGCTTAAGCTATTTGTATTTGAATTTCTATTTGTGTTCTATTCACTTAATATCTAGATCCTATTCATTATATGATTTACACTGTATATCACTAGTAGATCATACTCTTGTGTGGGATAAATTGTTGTAAAATCAATCTTGGATTGTCACCCTTGATTGGTTAGGAACCTAGTGAATAGGATAGATTAGTGGCGGGTATATCAACCACATTAATCTAAACCTATATTTGTAACCAACCAATCCCACCTTGACCCCCTTTCCTTAATCGGTTAGGCATTTTGGTGGGAAGATGTGTAAGGATTCCCATATCTTGATTGGCTTATTTCGTGGACAAACCACATATTGGGGACTCTTTGTAAGGGTAGCTTAGGTATTGGTGTTCAAGTTAAATGCCCTTTGAAGATCTCATCATTGATAAGCACCAAAGGTAAATCTTTATGTGCTTGATTTGCTTTGAAGAGATTTAGTGCACACACACACACATTCCATGCATTTCCATACTTTGTGTATTTTGTCTATCCTTATGTGTGTACATTCATGTTTATATAATATCTCTTCTTGCATATTTTGTTGATTGCATCTAGTAGTTCAAATGTCATGACATGATTAGAACTAGGTTGCATTGTGTATGATTGGACGCTGTTCACCCGCCCTTCAGGTGCTCTTCGAACAGCGGTCCACAAAGGGGAAAGAGCAAATTTGCTCTTAACCGCTCTACACCAGCTCTACGTAGAGCGGGTGAACAGCGGTGCCACTGGTGATGTTTTTCACACCTGATGGTCCGCCCCAAAACCGCTCTACGAATAGCGGGTGAAGGGCGGCTTTCCAGACCCGAGAGCAACCGCCCTTAGGTCGCCTAGAATCCGCTTTACATAGGGTGGTCACGAAGAACTTGTTCTTCATTTCCCAGGTGAACCACTGTTCATCCACCCTACGTAGAGCGGGTGAATAGTGGCCAAGGCATATTTTTGAAAAAATATACAAAACGGTGTCACTTCATTTTGACACCTTATATATATGCCTCTTTCATTTTAGGTTGAGTTGCTGAGTTCCAAATATCATATATTTTCCTTAGAATATTTTTCAAGTGAAAATTTCTCAAGAACTCACCTTTAAACACTCAAAGACATTCCCTTGTGCATCAAAGATCATCTTGCATCATCCATGCATGGTTTTGCATCATCACAACTTGTTCGGTAAGATTTTTACTAACTTCATTTTATTTTAGTATTTTTCCGATCAAGCCATCTCTTTAAATTACTTGTATGTTTTAGATCATATGCTAAATACAAGAATAGAGAATTGATTGTGATGAATTGATTGAGTGTTGTATTGTGATAAATATCTAGGTTTTTATAATCTATGTTTATCTAAGCTATTTGACATGTCATTTAGCTCTTGATATCTAGGATTGATTTAATTGTTATATCATCATCCTAGATAAGCATCTAAGGTTCCCTAGCCTTGTTTGTTATTTGAATATTCATACATATTCACATAGGTTGCATTATCTCTTCATTGAGAATTGAGAATTAAGACTTGTGGCTAAGAGTGCTTGGGCCACAAGCAAATTGGACTAGAGCCAGTTTTAAAGGCTCGCGTGGTAGAAGTGGGGGGTTATTGACCGGAGTGTTACACGAGGTCTACATAGGTTGTAAACTCCATTTCAATTAGTGGATTTCGAGGTTCGAGTGTGGCGCACTATACAGCCCGTGGCTTTTCCCAGTGGTTGGGTTTCCACGTATACATCAAGTGTTATTTAATTTCCGCACCATATTACACTTGTTTGTCTTTTTGACTAGTAGGGGCATTTTCATAAAATTGACATGTATGCGAAAATTGGGTAAAATTAGTTAAAATATATTAACCACCACCCCCCTCTAGATAATATAGAACACACCATGCATTATTTGTTCTTTCAAGATGTTTAAGGTTCATAGTGATGACCTAAACACATCTTAGAAAACAAATGGTTAACATATAAGAGATCGGTCCATTAAAGTGGCTTAAAAAGCATTGCCCATACCCACTTGCTAATCCATCAATTCCCATGAATCTATATTAATTGTTAAACCCATTCTTCTATCTAGTATTGTTGATATTGGACTCCTATCTATTCAATTTATCTTTATATTATTGTCATTTACTTTACTTGCATGTTTGGTGGTTTCTCAAAGTAGGGAAAAATACCGTAGTACACGCAGCGGAAGCGAGACTAAAAATAGATTTAGTAACTTTTAAAAAATTTTCCTTTTTATGAACCTTAAACCCTTTAATCAATTAAACACATATATTATCTAACAAAAGAATAATACCTTTTGTCGCATGATCCGATTGACTTACGTCGATGGTAATCCGCAAGATCTTCAATCCTAGCACGAACGTGGATCACCTAGGAGCATGGTCTCCCTTTTCTTTGAATTGCAAACCTGTGAATGGACAAATAAACTTTTCTTTTCTTTGTTAGTCACAAAAACAATCAAAAGAAGACTAAAATTATTCCGGTCACTTTTGAGTTCTCAATCTAATGATCGAAACTCGCGTGAACCTAAATCGATGTTGTACACACAAGCTTATTGATGAACAAGCAAATAGTGTACCATCAAAGAATAATTTATTCACTCTTTTATGTTTTTTTGTAGAATAAAATTAATGCTCTCTATGAATTAAGAAGAAGAAGAAAAATTGTCTCTCAAGCACCAAGCATAGGGTGGCCGAATTCTATACATATGAATATATAGGTGGCCTAAATTTTCTTCTCTTTTCCTATTAGGGTTGCTGAAATCTTGCTCTCTTTTTCTCCTGGGGTTGCCGCAAATCACACTCCTAATTTCCATAAAAGAATAGACTTCAAACCCTAATCCAACTCATAGATATTTTATTCTTTTTATTGACTAAAATAAAAGACTTCTTATTTGATTAAATAAATAAAATTAATTATTTATTTTCTTACCAAATAAATCTTTTACTTTTAGTATACTACCAACAATAGTATAAGACTAGGAATCATATTTCCTAATCAGAAAAGATTTGTTTCTTAATTAAACAATTAATTAATAAATTAATTAATTCTTATTTAATTAAAACAATGAAAACAAAATAATATCTTAGGTTAAAATATTAACCTTGCCGCCCCACTTGAATAAAATTGGGCCTAATATTATTTTCTTATTTCATTTAATCCATTGGACTTTAAATAAAAAGCCCACATGTGAACCAGAACCATTCTTACTAAAAGAAACAAGCCCACATGTCTTTTATTAATATATTAATATAATTGACCAGCCCATTACTTAAATAATGTGCAAATTATATTCTTAATATATTAAATGCAATTCTACATGGACCCTTATATTGGTCCGGTAGAATATATCAAGTGATCCATGCAAGTCCGTGTGGATTGGAGATCTTGGTGGACCATCTAAATTTAAGCTTCAATAGACATAACCTAATCACAATCAACAAATGATTCACTTAGGTCCGATCCATTAATTTTAACTCATTCCACTAAAGAGCTAAAATTGAACTCTTAAATAAAGATAGAAAAGGAAGATGTTCCTCATTCATACCCTAGACAATCATGTTGGAGATAGTGTATCCTCGTGATTAATATCAGTAATCGCCAAGAGTTCATAGACCGCCTATAACTCTCCAAGTTACCATATTTACTCATATGACCACGTTTTGAACTTGGATATTTTGACTTGTCCAGAAGCCATGTTTTCAATAGACACTATCGAAAACTCAACGTTGAGATTTAATATCCAATTACCTCAAAACATCCATATGATGATATTATACTCTCATTTAATAAATGGAGCCACGATGTCCATATCTATAAATGAAGTCCTCTATCGATTAACAAATGAATATCACCAAACTATCGAGGATAGACTATGCGTTATAATCGTACTCATTGATAACTCAAATGATATCATTTGCAACCATAAGTCCATCATTTATCTCAGGATTAAGATAGACTCTCCGATTGTCCTGATAATGAAAAGACTATTATCTATTGACGGTTCTAGATAAAGCTTTTCATTGTGATCCAGTTCAATGCACCCAGTGCACTAGATCCTTTTGCTCGAAGACACTCCGATGATTTTAGACTCATCATATCTCATTTGATCCCACTCAAATGCTAGCAAAAGAATTCTACAACTTTAACAAGATAAAGGTGCCCAACCTTTAACTTAAGTTGTGAACATTATTCAAGACTAACTAAAGAATTGTGTCTACGACATACATATCCAGATGTACGAACAATTCTTCTTTTCTCATAGTCTTTAGACCTTATGATTATTTACTTTGACAATTATAATATTAAACTATAAATGCTATACGATTTGTTAAACCAGAAATCACTTTATTAATATGAAAAAGATTGTTAATTACAACATTACACTCTTGCTATTGAGCATAATCCTAACAATCTCCCACTTGCACTATAGCAAATGTGTCATATCTCTCAAGCCCATGTTCTCTAGATGCCCATCGAAACTCTTCTGTGGTAGAGCCTTTGTGAAGGGATCCGCTAGATTTTTTGCTGACGCGATTTTGGTAATCGTCACGTCACCTCTTTGAACAATCTCCCTTAAAAGATGATACTTTCTTTCAATGTGTTTACCTCTCTTGTGACTTCTTGGTTCTTTCGAATTAGCCACTGCTCCACTATTGTCACAGTAGATAGTGATCTGCTTATTCGCATTAGGAACCACTTCTAAGTCAATCAAGAATTGGCGGAGCCAAACAGCCTCTTTGGCAACCTCGCATGCAGCAACATACTCAGTTTCCATGGTGGAATCAGTAATACAAGATTGCTTGATACTCCTCCATATAACTGCTCCTCCTCCAATAGTAAACACAGCCCCTGATGTGGATTTTCTGGAGTCAGAATCTAATTGGAAATCAGAATCTGTATACCCAACGGGAATCAAATCCCCTCCAGAATATACAAGCATATTATCTCTCGTTCTTTTGAGATACTTGAAAATATGCTTGACTGCCGTCCAGTGATCAGGACCAGGTTTCGATTGAAACCTGCTAACTATGCCAACAGCAAAACAAATATCTGGTCTAGTACAGAGCATTGCATACATGAGACTTCCAACTGCCGAGGCATATGGAACTCTACTCATGAATTGCTCTTCATGCTCATTCTTAGGAACTTGTTCCTTAGAAAGCTTGATTCCATGTCTGAAAGGTAACATACCTTTCTTGGAATCCTGCATGGAAAACCTAGACAAGATCTTGTCTATGTATGAAGCTTGGGATAATGCAATCGTTTTATTCTTTCTATCCCTTATTACTTGGATACCTAGAATAAAACTTGCTTCTCCTAAGTCCTTCATATCAAATTGTTTTGCTAACCATTCTTTTACTGATGTCAATACACCTACATCGTTTCCAATGAGTAGTATATCATCAACATAAAGAATCAGGAAAACCAACTTGTCGCCCTTAATCCTTTTGTATACACAAGGTTCGTCAGGATTCTGAATAAATCCAAAACCTTTGACAGCTTGATCAAACCTTATGTTCCAGGATCTGGATGCTTGCTTCAATCCATATATGGATTTCTGCAACTTGCATACCTTTTCCATTTGGCCCTTTTCAATGAATCCCTCTAGTTGCATCATGTAGATGCTTTCGTCAAGACTTCCATTAAGGAAAGCTGTCTTGACGTCCATTTGCCAAATCTCTAGATCTAAAGATGCTGCAATGGATAAGAGTATCCTAATGGATTTAAGCATGGCCACAGGAGAGAAGGTTTCCTCGTAATCGATACATTCTTTCTGTGTATACCCTTTAGCTACCAATCTAGCTTTAAAGGTTTCCACCTTTCCATCCATACCTCTTTTCCTCTTGTATACCCACTTGCACCCAATGGGTTTTATCCCTTTAGGCAAGTCTACAAGGGACCAGACTTTGTTATCAAACATAGATTCAATCTCAGATTGCATTGCCTTTTGCCAATGGCGACTATCAACATCCTCCATAGCTTCCTTGTATGTGTAGGGATCATCGTCGTCCGGGAGATTCTCCAATGATTCTCCCAGACCGATGTATCTTTCGGGTTGTGTTCTAACCCTCCCACTACGACGAGGAATGGTAGGTTGTTGATCTTGTGTTGGATCGAAACTTACAATTGGGTTAGGTTGTGTAACCTCTCGTGGAATTGTATCTCCTAACATCTCATTCAAGACAATTCTACTTCTAGGTACAAAATCATTCATATAATCCTTTTCCAGAAATTTAGCATTCGTTGAAACAAATACTTTAAGATCTGAAGGACTATAGAAATAATATCCTTTAGTTTCTTTTGGATACCCTACAAATATACACGTTTCTGAACGGGACTCCATCTTATCTGTCTTTCCTTTTAACACATGCGCAGGACAACCAAATATCCTTAAGTGTTGTAAACTAGGCTTACGCTCAGTCCACAACTCATGCGGTGTTTTAGGAACAGATTTAGATAGTACATCGTTTAGAATGTATATAGTAGTTTGTAAAGCATATCCCCAAAAAGAAATAGGAAGTGTTGAATAACTCAACATAGACCTAACCATATCCAAAAGAGTTCTATTTCTCTTTTCTGCTACCCCATTCTGTTGAGGTGTACCTGGTGCAGAAAACTGAGAAACTATCCCATTATCAATAAGATATTGCTGAAACTCACCAGATAGATATTCTCCACCACGATCAGATCTCAAGATTTTTATGTGTTTCTCAAGCTGATTTTCTACTTCAGCTTTGAATGCTTTGAACATGTCAAAAACATCCGACTTATGTCGCATGAGATACACATAGCCAAATCTTGAGTAATCATCTGTGAAGGTGATGAAGTACTCATATCCACCTCTAGCTTGAATGCTCATAGGTCCACATACATCAGTGTGTATCAATCCTAAACATTCAGTGGCTCTTGCACCTTTGGCAGAGAACGACCTTTTGGTCATTTTACCTTCTAAACAAGATTCACAAGTTGGTAGATCATCAACCTTTAAGTCACTTAAAGGTCCGTCACATACCAATCTGTTAATCCTATTAAGGTTAATATGACCTAGGCGTAAATGCCATAGGTAGGTTTCATCTATTGATAATTTTACTCTTTTATGATTAGGTTCCGTTAATTCTGTGTCTAACGAGTGAGAGATATTTCTATGTAAAAAGTATAGAACGTTTTCCAATGTACCTTGGCAAATATTTTTGTCATTCTTACTAATAATAAAAACTTTATTAAAAGTAACCGAATATCCAAATTTATTCAAACAAGAAACTGAAATTAAATTCCTCTTGAATTGAGGTACATAATAAACGTCTATTAAATCTAAATGCCTTCTAGAATCCAAATAAACTCTAATATCTCCCACTGCACTTGCAGACACTAACGTTCCGTTGCCCAAGCGCAAATTGATTTCATTCTTACTCAGCCTTCTCATTTCTTGGAACCCCTGCAAGGAATAACAAACATGATTACTGGCTCCAGAGTCTATGATCCAAGAATCTTTAGAATCTGCCAGAAAACATGTTTCAAGATAATTAACATTACCTTCTTCCTTCTTATTCTGGGACTTTGGGCAATTTCTTTTCCAATGTCCCTTTTCACCACAAAGGAAGCATTTCCCTTTGATCTTGGTTACTTTCTTGGTCTCCTTCTTGGTAGGCCCAAATTGCTTTTTCTTCTATTGTTTCTTGTCCTTTTGACGGGCCTTAACAGTAGCAACTTTACCAACCATATGAATCTCTTGACCCTTGCCTTTCACAAGGATCTTTTCAGCACTTTGAACATCTTGCATCAGGCCTTGTAAGGTGTATTCCTTTTTGTTCAAAGTGTAGTCCAATTTGAACTGATCAAAGGAATCTGACAATGAAATGACAACCATATCAATTTTTGTCTCACCATCTATCTCAGCGCCATGTAGTTCAGCAATGTTGAGATGTGCTATGACTTTCATCATGTGATCTTTCACAGCCTGTCCAGGTTTCATTCTAAGATTCATAAAAGCAGTCACTGCCTCTCTCTTAGTCGTCCTGGACTTCATAGCAAACATCTCCTCTAGAGACATCATTATATCAGCAGCGGACTCCATTCCTTCATGCTGCTGTTGCAACACGTCGGAGATAGTGGCCATAATATAACATTTGGCCATATCATCTGAAGTCTTCCACTGCTCATACTCATCTCTATACATTATGCTAGATTCATTATTAGGGGCAGGTGGTTTAGGAGTAGTTAGAACAAACTTATGTTTTTCACTTTGCAGCAACAACCCAATTTTCCTTTTCCATGTGACATAATTATCTCCAGTTAAAGTGTTATCTTTCAGGATGTTCATAAGTGATGGGGTCATGATTTCTAAATAAAACAAAACATATATAAGTAAATAATCATGATAAAGTACTTTTAAATATTTATCTTGAATTAAATAAATAACTCAATCATAAAAATTCAACGGTGATCCAACACCCATAAATGTTACGCCTCCTTTGGGAGTTCGCACCATTTACTAGTTAGACTAGGTCCCACCTAATTGTTAACATAACAACCAGCGTTTTCAATTTTAGCCTTGCAATTTTACTGACAAGAACTCTTGGGAGGATATCAATAAAATTACATTGAGTGTGTTACCAAGATATCGACCCTCAATTTTCTCTCATGAAAATCCCTCCTTGGGGAGTAGATCTCGTTTGAGTCCATTGTCTAGTCTATCCTTGTAAGGATGTTTATTGCTAAATTCCATTCATGGACGCCCCTTGGGGGGATTACCAATAAATAATAAAGCTCAACTAACCTTGGAGGCCATAGGTGTTACAAAAACACCTTCTCCCACTCAATTATTTAAGGCGTGTGATTAAATCCCATAGAATGATTTACCAAGTTATCTAGATGCCAATTTAGATACCTAAATCATTCAATGCATGTTCATACCAAAAGAGATATATGATTGGCACTCCTATTCTATATGTCATGTTATCATACAATAACAAATATTGTAATATTTAAGCATAAATTAAATAGCAACAATTTTGGCCCATCCTAGAAAAACAAGAAAATTACAATTTGTTTTAGGAATACAAGATCTTCAAGTGGCCCATCAACCATATGCTCATCCTTCAGCCTCCACCCATGGGCGTGCACAGCCCACAACCCCACAAAGGGGCTGCCATGCGCAGCCCATAAGGCCACACAAGGCTGCCGTGCGCAGCCCACCATGTAATGGGCTTGCCATGCGCAGCCCAATCCAATCCTAGGGTGCGCACGGTGCTCGTTCTCGGTTCCGGTTGCTTCGTTTTTCTTCGTGTCTTCGAATCTTCAATACCCGAATACATTACAGCAGTATAAATAATAAAATACTGCAGTATTAATTTTTTTTTTTTTTTGTTATTCACTGCAGTATTTTTACAAAATAAAAACTGCACATAAAAAAATAAATAAAAACTGCAGTAAAAAATACTGCACTAAAAATAATAAAAAAATATAAAACCTAGCAACTACCAAGAAGGAATTATGGCGATGATAGACCACCCTTCTTGTTACAATTCCGAAACAAAAATTACATTGAAAATCTAGGACCAAAATCGAGCAATAACAATCCACATAAACATATATAAATCCATACATCACATGTAATTATATATATATGCGAATACCTAGAGTGCCATCTCTTTCTAAACATGCATAATCACAATAAAAAGAAATAGATCCACGTATATATACGTTAATTAATTAAGAGGGTTCAACCTAGGCTCTGATACCAATTGTAGGGAAAAATACCGTAGTACACGCAGCGGAAGCGAGACTAAAAATAGATTTAGTAACTTTTAAAAAATTTTCCTTTTTATGAACCTTAAACCCTTTAATCAATTAAACACATATATTATCTAACAAAAGAATAATACCTTTTGTCGCGTGATCCGATTGACTTACGTCGATGGTAATCCGCAAGATCTTCAATCCTAGCACGAACGTGGATCACCTAGGAGCGTGGTCTCCCTTTTCTTTGAATTGCAAACCTGTGAATGGACAAATAAACTTTTCTTTTCTTTGTTAGTCACAAAAACAATCAAAAGAAGACTAAAATTATTCCGGTCACTTTTGAGTTCTCAATCTAATGATCGAAACTCGCGTGAACCTAAATCGATGTTGTACACACAAGCTTATTGATGAACAAGCAAATAGTGTACCATCAAAGAATAATTTATTCACTCTTTTATGTTTTTAGTAGAATAAAATTAATGCTCTCTATGAATTAAGAAGAAGAAGAAAAATTGTCTCTCAAGCACAAAGCATAGGGTGGCCGAATTCTATACATATGAATATATAGGTGGCCTAAATTTTCTTCTCTTTTCCTATTAGGGTTGCCGAAATCTTGCTCTCTTTTTCTACTAGGGTTGCCGCAAATCACACTCCTAAAAGGAGTTTGTGTTGCACCCTAATTTCCATAAAAGAATAGACTTCAAACCCTAATCCAACTCATAGATATTTTATTCTTTTTATTGACTAAAATAAAAGACTTCTTATTTGATTAAATAAATAAAATTAATTATTTATTTTCTTACCAAATAAGTCTTTTACTTTTAGTATACTACCAACAATAGTGTAAGACTAGGAATCATATTTCCTAATCAGAAAAGATTTGTTTCTTAATTAAACAATTAATTTTTATTTAATTAAAACAATGAAAACAAAATAATATCTTAGGTTAAAATATTAACCTTGCCGCCCCACTTGAATAAAATTGGGCCTAATATTATTTTCTTATTTCATTTAATCCATTGGACTTTAAATAAAAAACTCACATGTGAACCAGAACCATTCTTACTAAAAGAAACAAGCCCACATGTCTTTTATTAATATATTAATATAATTGAGCAGCCCATTACTTAAATAATGTGCAAATTATATTCTTAATATATTAAATGCAATTCTAGATGGACCCTTAAATTGGTCCGGTAGAATATATCAAGTGATCCATGCAAGTCCGTGTGGATTGGGGATCTTGGCGGGCCATCTAAATTTAAGCTTCAATAGACATAACCTAATCACAATCAACAAATGATTCACTTAGGTCTGATCCATTAATTTTAACTCATTCCACTAAAGAGCTAAAATTGAACTCTTAAATAAAGATAGAAAAGGAAGATGTTCCTCATTCATACCCTAGACAATCATGTTGGAGATAGTGTATCCTCGTGATTAATATCAATAATCGCCAAGAGTTCATAGACCGCCTATAACTCTCCAAGTTACCATATTTACTCATATGACCACGTTTTGAACTTGGATATTTTGACTTGTCCAGAAGCCATGTTTTCAATAGACACTATCGAAAACTCAACGTTGAGATTTAATATCCAATTACCTCAAAACATTCATATGATGATATTATACTCTCATTTAATAAATGGAGCCACGATGTCCATATCTATAAATGAAGTCCTCTATCGATTAACAAATGAATATCACCAAACTATCGAGGATAGACTATGCGTTATAATCATACTCATTGATAACTCAAATGATATCATTTGCAACCATAAGTCCATCATTTATCTCAGGATTAAGATAGACTCTCCGATTGTCCTGATAATGAAAAGACTATTATCTATTGACGGTTCTAGATAAAGCTTTTCATTGTGATCCAGTTCAATGCACCCAGTGCACTAGATCCTTTTGCTCAAAGACACTCCGATGATTTTAGACTCATCATATCTCATTTGATCCCACTCAAATGCTAGCAAAAGAATTCTACAACTTTAACAAGATAAAGGTGCCCAACCTTTAACTTAAGTTGTGAACATTATTCAAGACTAACTAAAGAATTGTGTCTACCACATACATATCCAGATGTACGAACAATTCTTCTTTTCTCATAGTCTTTAGACCTTATGATTATTTACTTTGACAATTATAATATTAAACTATAAATGCTATACGATTTGTTAAACCAGAAATCACTTTATTAATATGAAAAAGATTGTTAATTACAACATTACACTCTTGCTATTGAGCATAATCCTAACACTCAAACCATACACTATCCACCTACTATGATTTGTTTAATTGCATTTAGGACTAGTTAATTTATTCAACTAATTACTCTAATTCCCTATGGAACGAATCCTTACTTACCGTTTTACTAATCTCTACATCCTAAAAGGATTTTCTAGTGGTAAAAATTGGTTTTCTAGAAGATCATATAAAAACATTATTTTTGTTGTGCAAAACGACCGCATCATATATTGTCTTTCTTGTAGCATGGTTCTGGATCCTTGGCATACCAGTCTATGTCTTCCTTGATAGTCTTCCTTTCGTCTTGTAGTTTGGTTCTATGAGGGATTGGGGTATCCTGGTACCTCGCATTTTACTGGACCGTGGTAACAGTACTCTTCAAATATCAGGGTATCGGAGTACCAGGATACCGGGTCGATGTAGTAGCAAGGTACCGAGATAATGTAGTAGCGGAGTCCCCAAGACCTTGACTTCTTTTTTTCCTAGTACTTGGGGATCTAGACGCCCCTGATCTTGATCTGGATTTGCATAAAGTCTATCTGGACATATCTTTCTCTCGGGGTAGCGGGATACTTCCTGTAGTGTCTTCCTACTTCAAATAGTCTTGATCTGGATGGAAAATCCTTCTTTGAACCCTTGCCATTTTTGGCGGTTAATAGTTTTCTTTTCAAGAGCAATGGATCCTTTTGATTTGCAATTGTCCAAATTCAACCGGGAAATGGAATTATTTGCCTCAAGGCACTCGAGGGAAGAAAGAGTTCATGACTCGTACTTTCCAATAATTAAGGACCTTGACTTCTCTTTTTCCTGGTACTTGGGGATCTAGACACCCCTGATCTTGATCTGGATTGGCATAAAGTCTATCTGGACATATCTTTCTCTCGGGGTAGCGGGATACTTCTTGTAGTGTCTTCCTACTTCAAATAGTCTCAGTTTGGATGGAAAATTCTTCTTTAAACCCCTGCCATTTTTGGCAGTTAGCAGTCTTCTTTTCAGGAACAATGGATCCGTTTGACTTGTAATTGGCTAAATTCAACCGGGAAATGGAATTATTTGCCTCAAGGCACTCGAGGGAAGAAAGAGTTCATGAGTTGTACTTTCCAATAAGGGACCGAAGGATGGGAATCCCGAGGAAGAAATGCTAGAGGCCATCCGAGCATCACAAAAGTTGTACGAGCATACTTTGAACAGATGTTTGGAGGCAAGTGCACTTAGGTTTTCGGGATTAGAAGCTTCATTGATAAGAATGGAAGTGCACCTTGGAACAATCATGGAGGCCATGCAAGAGCAAGAGAGTGAAGAGTTTCCAAGTCCACCAATGCTAGAAGAAACTACCACCATCTCTTGGAATGGTAAGAATGTAGAGCACAATTATGTTCACAGTTTTGCTAATGAGTCTTCTAGTTTTACAGGTGAAGAAGTAGGAAAAGAGGAGATAATTGATGAAAAGAAGGAACCGAAGCCTTATGTCCCTCCTACTACTTTTCCAAGCCGCCTACTCAAAAGCATTTGGTATAGGTTGTTTCCTAAACTTATTAAACCACTTTTTCAAGTGAACATTTACTTGCCTTTACTTTATGTGATTAGGAACATGCCGACGGACAACAAATACTTCCAAGACCTAATCTCGCGTTGGCGTATATTTGAAGCATTGGAATTCGGTTGAGTTGCCCGTGTATTCGTCGAGCCAAGAGGTAAAATCAAGCGCTTGGTGGGAGGCACCCCACCTAGGTATAATTTCTTTCTTTGTTCATTTTATTTTTCTTTTTAGTTTTTACTTTTTTGTTTAGAATGAATGTGTGGTTTGTTTGTGTTGTGTTTAGTGCCTAGGGTATTTATGTTGTTTGTGTTTTGAGTTCTTACCTTCCATGCTTCGTTTATTCATTGTCCATGCATCTCAATGTCATATAAAAATTGAAGACAATGTTTAGCTTCGATTTAGGGGCATGGATTCATTATTTGGGTCATTTTTCATTTTACTTTTCCAAGTTTTTCTTTGACCTTTGCGAAAGTACCCTGTTTTGAAATTTCTGAGACCAAATGTTTCATTTAAACTGTACTTCTTGGTAAGGAAATAAATTATTTTACCCATGTAGAGTTCTTCGATTTTTTGATACGGTTCCAACGGTATAAAGAACGTATAATTCTGGGTGGGGTTCAAAAGTTATGAACATTTCTTCGACCAAAGGTCATGAGCGATGCCCTGTTTTGAAAATCTACACGTGAACCATTTTCTATGTCTATTTACACACTTTTCCAATTTTAATTTTGAAATGTTTTCTAAATAAAAAGTGTGCATTTGCATGTCTATTTTCCTGTTCCAAAATTTGAGAAAGTTGTATTGCGTATTTATGAACATATGCACTGAAGAGCGGACATAGGTCGATTTCAAAAGTCACTAATTTTTGGAATTTTATCCTCTTTGTTGAGATGGTCTTTCACATTGTGTTTTTTATTTTTTGTATCGTGTTAGGTGCACGCCGTTAGGCTGGACTGATCGTGCCAAATATGTTGTATATTTTGGCCCTCATATCCTTACCCTTTGTCTCATTTTCGTGTGTTTTTACGTCTCTTATGGGCTCTTTGATTGTAATTTCAGGCATTCGTGCATTTTTCATGTTGGAAACGGAATTCGAGACTTTCATGCGAAAAGGGGATCAAATTGTGCAAAAAGAAGAACAAAAACCATCAGAAGCTCCAAGAGTGCAGGTACAGTGGGGATCATCAAACCGCACTCATCCCGCACACTTCCAGCGTAGGAAATCCAGCGCAGGAAATCCAGTGCAGGACCCACACACAACCCGCACACCAAAGGATCGAAGAAGTCAATAGAACGCCATAAAGTGCTGGTCCCTTACCTGCATTCGACCTACACACTGCACTGTCCAGCGTGGGAATTCCCGCGTTGAACCCACACTCCACCCACATTATATGGGAAACCCGAGAGCTGAAATTGTGAAAACTTGATAAAGTGCGGGTCAGTGCGTGTCCCAACCGCACTCCACCCTCACTCTTGCCCAAACCCGGGGATCTAAAATTGTGAAAACTTGATAAAGTGCGGGTCAACAATGCGGTTCCCAACTGCATTATCACTAGCACTCCACGCGTGCCAGATTTCGGTTTTTAAGCTTTTGTGACCTATTTTTGTAATCCATATAAATAGAAAGTTAGGTTAGATCGAAAATACTCTCCCACACTTAGAATTTCAGAAACTTTGTAATCTAACTCTAGGAATACATTCTCCCTCTCATCCAAACCTATTCTCTACTCACCAGAGGCAACTAGGAGGTTTGGAAAGGAGCTTCAAGGAAGGAGATGATCTTCAAGGGTTTTCTCTCAATCTCTTCTCATAGTTTATTTGTTGTAATACACATGAGTAGCTAAATCCCCACTAAGGGGTTAATGGATTAGTTTGTTGGATATTGGGCTTTTGTATATAAACTCCATTCTATTTTCATTTATATCTTTCATTGTTCTATTCTCTTGTATGAATTGTTTTCCTTTGATTTGCTTGTCTTGGATACACCCTCTTAGCAAGTTTTCTTTGGATTATATTTGTGTAGACAACTAGTTATACACCCTATTTGGTTGTTTATTGCTTTATTGAATGGAAAGGATTTCTAAAATTCTGGATCAACAACTGCGGTCTTAATCTAGACTCAAACGGGTGACCTTCACTATACACCCTAGGTCGGCACTTGTGAGAGGATAAGAAGCCTTCACTATACACCCTAGGTTGGCTACATTAGTGGTTTTACGAGAACTAATTTTTGAATAAAATCCGGTTGAATAACCTAGAGCCTCATCTAATCTTAAATGGGTGGCCTTCGCTATACACCCTAGGTCGGCCATTTGTGAAAGAATTAGAAGTCATCACTATACACCCTAGGATGGCTACGTTAGTAATAGGTTGAGCCTTTGATAGATAGATGAGCATTCATGGTTAGAATCCTAAATGAGCAATTAGCACTATACACCCTAGGTTGGTTGTTATGAGGAATTAATCTCTAGTAGGAGGTCTTCACTATAGAGCGCTTTAGGGAGCGCCCAATGCAAAAATGCAATCCTAAGTCTAAGCATGACAAGGCAATTGGATATGCAAGTTGCAATCAAACTAACATGTAAGAAGAGATGTTAATGAACATTAATGCACAAAAAATAAGACACACAACATACAAGTATTAAACAAATGCATGAGTTGTAAGTGTGTGCAACTATCTCTTCAAGACAAGTACGCACGAAGAAATATACCTTCTGTGCTTATCAATACGAGGTCTTCAAAAGGCTTCGAACAAAAAACCCGATACCTAGGCTACCCTTACAAAGAACCCCAACATGTGGTTTGTCCACGAAATGAGCCAATCAACAAATGGGAACCTTACAATCTCCCCCTTTGGCTATTTCGTGACAAAACCACCACTCATATTGATTCCTCACATTAAAAAAGAAACAACAGGATAACTATGATATTCTATAGTACAAAGAGATAAGAAAATAAAACATCAAGTCTTCAATCTCTTGTAGAATAATCAAGCCCTGAAAAGAAAGTTTCTAACATTTCCAATACAAGTAAAAAGTGAGATGAGTCAAGTGAGAACAAAAACAAGCGTTAGCATTTTAAAAGTTTAGGCACAACATTATGAAATGTATGTGTATGCAATGCTCCCCCTCAACGAGTTACTCCCCCTCAATGAATGTTCTCCCCAATATGCAAAATTGCCTCTATTTTGTAACTCCCCTTACCATATATCCTACTCCCCCTTTTTGTCATGATATAGGCAAAGGAGTAGTCCCCAACCGGGTCACTCATAGCAACGAGAGATAGAAGCATGCAAGATATTTGCATATATATATATAAGTCACTTTAAGCACCTCAATTAATTGAAGAGAAACAAGGAGATTTATTTGAAAGAAAATGTGTGAATCAAACATGATTTGCATACAAGACATGTAGCATTGAAGTCCAAAATACAATGGTATTTGGCAAAGCAAATGACAAAGGTTTCTAATAAGAATTCAAACCAATTTCACCAATGTCATGAGTAAAGTAAGGATATAGAATATATTGATTTCAATTTAAGAACAACTATATCCAACTTTATAAGCGAAACATGGCATGAGCGACTTTGCACCCTTTTTGATTTTTCCGGATAAGATATCTGTATGATAGTAGCCATGTTCAACCAATAAAGAAGGAGAGACATTTGGAATGTAAATTCCTTTGAACGGATACAAGATCCTTTATTCATTTTGAGTCTCATAAGCTTTCACACAAGATTTTGCATTTTAAGAATATGCAATCATCAATTCATGCTTTTCATGTGAGCATGTTATATGAATTTCATGCTTTTTCATATGACATTAGCAAGTTATTTAAAGAATCATCATGTCATGGAGATAATCATAGGTCATTCAAATCATACTTCCTATATACATCTCCTAGTCCAAAAATGCATGTTTGAACATAAATATGACATGGATTGTAAACAAGCAAGGTTCACACTTATTGAATTGAAAACATATATACATATGTGCAACCAAGCTTTCTCAACCAATTAAAAGAAGAGGCATAAGATATTTCAATTTTTTTGCAAGTGACAAGAATGCAAAATAGCTCTTTTTGCTTGAGTTCCCCATATGGGGTCAATCATAGAACATCACTCCATAAGACATATCCCAATAGATCTACTAAGAGTTTTTAATCGAGTAGCATCTAAGGGTTTAGTAAATAAGTCCGCAAGTTGATCATTAGTACCTACATGTTCAAGTACTATGCATTTATTTTCAACAAGCTCTCTAATGAAGTGATGGCGGATGTCAATATGCTTAGTTCTAGAATGTTGTACCGGATTCTTGGAAATATTAATAGCACTCATGTTATCACAAAAGAGAGTGAGAGTACCTTGGTTGAATCCGTAGTCTACTAGCATTTGCTTCATCCATATGAGTTGTGTGCATCCACTCCCCGTGGCTATGTACTCGGCCTCGGCCGTGGACAAGGAAATAGAGTTTTGCTTCTTGCAAAACCAAGACACCAAGTTGTTGCCTAGAAAGAAGCAATCGCCCGATGTGCTCTTCCTATCATCACAATTTCCTGCCCAATCCGCATCACTAAAGCCTACAAGACTAGCATTAGTGTCAAAAGAGTACCAAATCCCATAGTTGGATGTCCCATTCATATAGCAAATGATTCTCTTTACGGAAGAGAGATGGGACTCCTTAGGATCCGCTTGGTACATAGCACACACACCCACACTAAAGGAGATATCGGGCCTGCTTGCGGTCAAATAGAGCAAGCTACCTATCATGCCACGATATAACGTTTGTTCCACACTTTTACCACTAGCATCCTTGCTTAGCTTCAAAGTGGTACTCATGGGTGTATTACAATGTTTGGCATTCTCTAAACCAAACTTCTTCACTAGGTTTTTGGCATATTTGGCTTGGGTTATGAAAATCCCATCATCTAATTGCCTAATTTGCAAACCTAGGAAGTAACTAAGCTCACCAACAAGACTCATCTCAAATTCATGAGACATGACATCAACAAATTGTTGGACCTTGGTGTTGTTGGTGGAGCCAAATACAATGTCATCAACATAGATTTGAGCTATAAATAACTCATCTTTGTTTCTCTTGATGAACAAGGTCTTGCCAACACTACCTCTTGTGTAGTCATTGTCAACAAGAAATTGAGTGAGGCGCTTATACCAAGCCCTCGGTGCTTGTTTCAACCCATATAGTGCCTTCTTGAGGCGATAGACATGGTTGGGGTGGTGTGCATCCACAAACCCCTTGGGTTGTTCAACAAACACATTATCTTGCAAGAAGCCATTGAGGAAGGCACTCTTGACATCCATTTGGTGTAATTTGAACTTGTGCACACAAGAAATGGACAAGAGAAGCCTAGTGGACTCTAAACGGGAAACGGGAGCAAATGTCTCTTCAAAGTCGATACCCTCAATTTGAGAGTACCCTTGTGCTACAAGTCTAGCCTTGTTCCGCACTATGTTGCCATCCTCATCGGATTTGTTCCTAAATATCCATTTAGTGCCTATGACATTAGTGGTCTTAGGCCTAGGAATTAGAGTCCAAACCTCATTTCTTTCGAATTGGTTTAGCTCTTCTTGCATGGCAAGAACCCAAAATTCATCATTTAAGGCTTCTTCAACCTTTTTGGGTTCAATTTGAGAGGTGTAGCAAGTATAGCTAATAAGATTAGCAAGTTGACGTCTAGTCTTAACACCCTCATTTACTTCTCCAATGATATCTTCTTTATCATGGAGTTTCCTAACCCATGGAGCGGGTTCTTTAGAGTCCAAGAGAGGAACTCTAGCAATAGGTTGTGTGTCATCATTGTTGACATTAGATGTCCCAACATTAGGAGGCACCACAACCTTCTCCAAAGGAGAACCATCACTAAAAATAACCTCCTCCTCATGATTATTAGACTTGAGCCTAGTATCATCAAATACGACATTGGATGATTCCATAACACTTAGAGTCTTTAAATTGAAAACTCTATAGGCTACTATTCAAGGCATAACCAATAAAGATACCCTCATCACTCTTAGCATCGAATTTGCCAAGTTGATCACGGTCATTCAAAATGTAGCATTTGCTTCCAAAAGTGTGGAAGTAGCTAACATTTGGCCTCTTGCCTTTCCATAACTCATAAGAGGTGTTTCTAGTACCGGGCCTTAGGAAGACTCTATTTCCTATATAGCAAGCCGTATTGACGGCTTCGGCCCATAGGTTCCTAGGGACATTGTTGCTAAGCAACATCACACGGGCCATCTCTTGAAGGACCCTATTTTTCCTCTCAACAACAACATTTTGTTGAGGTGTCCTAGGAGTCGAAAACTCATGGAAGATACCTAAACCATTACAAAAGGTTTCAAAGGAGGCATTCTCAAATTCCCTCCCATGGTCACTTCTAATCCGTTTTATGCTTTTAATATTTGAGTTCATTTCATTTTGAAGTTTATTACAAAGCATTTTAAACTTATCAAAAGTTTCGGATTTTTCTCTAAGAAAATATGTCCATGTGAACCTAGAGAAATCATCAACACATACAAAAATGTATCTCTTTCCACCCAAACTTTCGGTTTGCATGGGACCCATGAGGTCCATGTGGAGAAGCTCAAGAGGCTCCTAGGTGGTGAGATACTTACCCTTTTTGTGCATGCTTTTAGTTTGCTTTCCTTGTTGGCAAGGTCCACAAACACCATTGGCTTTCTTCCCAAGCTTAGGGAGGCCACGCACACACTCGAACTTTCCAAGGGTCCGTAGATCCCTAAAGTTCATGTGGCCAAGTCTTTCATGCCACAACTCAATTTGCTCATCCATGGACACATTGTTTAAGACTATTCTAGCTTCAAGACAATAGCAATTGTCGCTAGATCTCATACCTTTCAATAAGGTTTGTCCATCGGGCTTTAGGATCGAGCAATCATCTTTACAAAACAAGACGGAATATCCTTCATCACTTAGATGTGAAATGCTTATTAAATTGGCTTTCAAGCCATCAACAAATAAAGCATCGGATAAGGAGGGTAATCCGGGAACGGAAATGGTTCCTTTCCCTACAACTTTCTTTTTGGATCCATCACCAAAAGTGACATATCCACCTTCCTCCATAACAAGAGTCTCGAAGAAACTCTTGTTTCCCGTCATGTGCCTAGAGCACCCACTATCTAGATACCAAAAATTAGAAGAATTTGCCTTCAAGGCTATTTGAGCAACATGGCAAACAATGTCATTCTTTCTAATCCACTTAGAAACAATCTTAGCTTTCTTAGTGGTCTTTGGTATATGGGCTCTAGATGTCCTAGGATCATGCATAATAATATTATCATTCCTAGGAACATGCATCATGGCTCTTTTCTTTTTCTTCTCTATCATGCTTCTAGTTTTGCACATTTTTATATATCGAAAGCAATGTGGTCTAATATGACCATCAAATCCACAAAAGTGACATATAGGAGTAAAATAAGGAATCATACCTTGTCCTTGTCTTTGTGGATGAAAGGGTTCAATCCTTCTTCGTTGTTGAACCGGTCTTGGTTGCTTCCTAGCTTGAGGTTGCATGATAGGTCTCTTTTCTTTGTGAGCCATTTGAGGAGAAATGTTGGCTTGAGGGACCCTAGGGGGTTGAGCTTGAGGTTGTCTTCTTGGCCTTATCTTCGCTTGTGCATTAGAGCATTGTCCTACTTCTAATTTCTTTCTAGGAGCTTGCACAAATGAAGTTTCTTCTCTCTTCAAGCTCTTAACAAACACGGTCTTGTTAGAGGTAGAGATCTTCTTATCATCTTCATACCTAAGACCCCTCTTGTCACATGGACTCTTTCCAACACCAAGCATATGGTCAAGCTTCTTGGTGCTAGAATCCATCCTAGTCATAGAATTTCTAACTTCTTCAAGCTCACTCTTTAGACTTTCTTCATTCCTCCTAGATAAAGCTAACTCCTCTCTTAGCTTATCTTCTATCTTCTTGAATTTTTCCACTTGTTCACCTAAGTGGTCATTATGAGATGCAAGCTCAAGATTTTCTTCTCTCAACATCTTGATCTTTCTTGTGCTCTTGATTGCTAAATCATTAAACTCGGCATGGCATTTAGCAAGCACCTTTTTCTCCACAAAACTACTTATGGAGTTAGACGAGGAATCACTTTCTTCTTCACTTGAGTCATTTTCCTCTTGACTCATTTCCTCTCTCTCACTAGCACTTTTGCTTTTATAGGAGGAGGCAAAAGCTAGGAGATTAGCCATGAGCTCTTCATCACTTGAAGACTCATCTCCCTCAATGGAGTCATCACTACTTCCACTCCAAGTGGCGGCCATCACTTTTCCCTTTTTCCTCTCATTGTGATTTGCACATTCGGGGGCAAAATGACCTATGCCACCACACTCGAAACATCGGACCCCTTTCCTTTTGGTCTTCTCTTGCCTAGGTTCAAACTTCTTGAAAGAGCCATTTTTCTTCAAGTCTTGACCTTTTGACCCAAAGCTCTTTTTTCAAAACTTCATAACCTTGTTGAACCTTTTTACAAACAAGGCAAGGTCTTCATCCGAGTCAACCTTCTTTGCCTCCTTTTCATACTTGGAGGTTTTTAAAGCAATTCCTTTTTGCTTTTTAGTGGGTGTGGAGATAGGCCCTTTCCTAGACTCATAAGCTAGAAGTCTCCCAATCACCTCACTCGGCTTCATATCCTTATATCCACTATTTTCTTCTAAAGCCGTCACCTTCGATTCAAACCTATCGGGTAGAGATCTCATAATCTTTTGCTTGATTCTCCTATCCGAATATGGATCACCAAGTTGATGGCTTTGGTTGACTATATCCATCAACTTGATCTCGAAGTCGTTGAAGCACTCATTCTCCTCCATCTTAAGCATCTCGAATTGAGTTTGAAGGACTTGAAGCTTAGAGTCCTTCACCACTTCGGTTCCCTCATGTGCAATCTCTAGGATGTCCCAAGCCTCTTTAGCTATCCTAGTATTTTGAATCAATTTATATTGATTTTCATCCATAGCACACAAGATGGCATGCATCGCCTTCCTATTCCACTTTGAAGCCTCAAACTCTTGCGCGTTCCATTGCGCCTTAGGCTTCAATACTTCTTCTCCTCCACCATCGGGAGTCATCTTGGGTAGATCATATCCGTCTTCAACCGCCATACATGCACGGTCATGAATTTGGCATATGTAGGATTCCATCTTCCCTTTCCATTGGGAATAGTTCAATCCGGTAAGAAGTGGAGGCCTTGTGCTAGAAGCTCCTTCGTGGCCACCACCATTTCCACCGTTTCCACTCATAGTGTTTATGAATGAATGAAATGAATGCAAATGTATGAATGATCAAAAAACACACAAAATGCAAAACACAACAAAATAAGCAAGGATCACCTATGTATGTCTAGGAACCCGCTCTGATACCAATTGAAACAAATAATAGCACGGTGTGTATAAAGCTATCTAGAGGGGGGGTGAATAGATTTTACGCTTTTTACCCAATTTTTCGTGTTAGTCAAAATACGAAAATGCCCTCAAGATAATATAAACAAGCAAGTGTAATATGGTGCGGAAATTAAAACAACACTTGGTTTTTACGTGGAAACCCTCACGGGAAAAACCACGGGCTATGTAAGTAAGCCACACTCGAACCTCGAATCCACTAAATGTGCAAACGATTACAACCTAATCCCGGAAGTAATCACACACCTACCTAATCCCGGTATGAGTGAACCTAGTCCAATTTGCTTGCGTTCTAAGCAACCTAATCTCGGATGCTACACACAAGACTTACTTTCTCTATGAAGAGAATACAACCCTAAGTGAATATATGTGAATATCCAAAATGCAACATAGAGCAAGGGAAACCCTATATGCTTATCTAAGATGATTAATATGCAATTAAGAACAATCCTAGATATCAAAACTAAATGACATGTCAATTAGTTTAGCTAATCAATATTAAGCACAAAACCTAATATGCAAGCACAATATAACTTCTCAAACATACATCATACTCATCTCAATATTGTATCCAAAGCATACAAAATAACAAACAAGTAATTAATTGAGATTGCTAGATAAGAGAAACACAAAACATGTAAGATATTAGTGAAAAGCTTACCAAGCAAAGTATGATGAAGATTCCATGCTAGATGACATCTAGATGATCTAAGATGATGCTAGATGATGATTGATGATCATGAAAAAGTGTTTGAGAATCAAGAATTGAGTTCTTGGAATTTTTCTTCTCTTTGAAAAATATCCTAAGTATGAATTCTGAATATCAACTATCTTAATTGACCTAAAGTCAAAGTGGCATATATATAGGGGGCCAAATCAAAGTGTGGTCGTTTAAGTAAGTTTCAAAGAAACGCGCCGATCGGCGGTTTCAATAGGCCGCCAGGCCGCCGATTATGACCGCAAAATTGAGCTCGTGAAGAACATAGCAAAAATGGCGGTTCATTCGGCGGTTTCGTGACCGCCGATTCCAACCGCCGAATCAAAACAGAGAGATTAAAATCAATCAGGTATGAACGGCGGTTTCGAACGGCGGTTTCGTGACCGCCGATTCAACCGCCGAATTAGACTGAGAGATAAATCAATCAGGTCTTGAAACGGCGGTTTCGAACGGCGGTCGTGACCGCCGATCTCAACCGCAGAAATGCTTCAGACCAATCTGGATTGAAACGGCGGTTTCATTCGGCGGCCAGGCCGCCGATCATAACCGCCGATCACCTAGATAGGTGAAAACCAAGGAGAAGCCAAGGGCATTCTCCATAGGCGGTCCTCGCGCTAAACCAAGCACATTCTAGTGCATGCGTGGACGTTTCCGAAAGTTATCGGGAAACGAATTACACAACAACATGACACAATTACACACAACAAAATATAATAAATAAGTGCAAGTGTGAAATGTGACAAATGAAGAGAATGCACACATATGCAATGAATGTTAAGTGTGTGTGTGCAACTAATCTCTTCAAAGAAAAGTAAGCACATAGAAATTTACCTTCGGTGCTTATCAACACGAGGTCTTCAAAGGGCTTCGAACAATAAGACCGATACTTAGGCTACCCTTACAAAGAACCCCCACATATGGTTTGATCACAAAATAAGCCAATTAAAAACAACGGGAATCCTTACAGTCCTAACATTGGGAGTCACCACAACCCTCTCCAAAGGAGAAACATCACTAAAAATAACCTCCTCCTCATGATCATTTGACTTGAGCCTAGTATCATCAAATACGACATTGGATGATTCCATAACACTTAGAGTTTTTAAATTGAAAACTCTATAGGCTCTACTATTCAAGGCATAGCCAATAAAAATACCCTCATCACTCTTAGCATCGAATTTGCCAAGTTGATCACGGTCATTCAAAATGTAGCATTTGCTTCCAAAAGTGTGGAAGTAGCTAACATTTGGCCTCTTGCCTTTCCATAATTCATAGGAGGTATTTCTAGTACCGGGCCTTAGGAAAACACGATTCCCTATATAGCAAGCCGTATTGACGGCTTCGGCCCATAGGTTCCTAAGGACATTGTTGCTAAGCAACATCACATGGGCCATCTCTTGAAGGACCCTATTCTTCCTCTCAACAACTCCATTTTGTTGAGGTGTCCTAGGAGCCGAGAACTCATGGGAGATGCCTAAGCTATTGCAATAGCTTTCAAATGAGGCATTCTCAAATTCCCTCCCATGGTCACTTCTAATCCGTTTTATGCTTTTAATATTAGAATTCATCTCATTTTGTATTTTATTACAAAGCATATTAAACATATTGATCGGACTTTTGCAAGTACCAAAATTCCACACTCGGGATACACAAATCGAATGAGATGTATAATGGCAAGTGGGAACGTTCCTCAGGGAAAGGGAGGATATTTGGCTATAACTAATTTATGTACACTAATCTAAACTACGTGCGGAAAAGTAAAATTCATTTTGGTTTTGGAATTTGTCTTAACAATTAAACTAAATGAAATTAATTTATCTAAAAACAAGTAATGTAAAGGAAAGTGTGATATATGATGATAGATATTGGGGAATTGAGTTGACAACTAAGAGATTTCCTAATGTAATGAACTAGTCCAATTAAGCACTTTAATCCAACTCAAGGTTTGTTCTTAAATTGATTTAACTCAATACTATGCAAATTCACACATTGACTCAAGTAAGCCCTACTATGAGTCTTGGTGGAAATAGATTCAAACTCTTACCCAAGTGAACCCCACTATGAGTAATTGCCCAAATAATATTCTTAAGAACAAATTAAAGGTCTTGTACCAAATAACACATACATGCATCAATTTTCAATTTCATATATGCTAAAGATTGGAGAGTGAGTTGAAAGCCATTCAAACCCTAAACCACAACCTTCATATGTGAACCATTTTTACCACAAGCTAAATTGAACCCCAATATTAACTTAGTAAAGTAAAAATGGCAACTTCAAAGCAACGAAATGAAAATATACCAAGAGAGGATTTTATAAATACATGACTAATTCAAATACATAGGATCATCACATAAGTTGTCTCATCAATTCCCCAATATAAGGGTTTAGTTACACATAGTGGAAATATAAATAAAGAGAGCAAAGTTGTAGAGAAAACCCATGATGGCCCTCAAAAGTCTTCTTGTTCCTTGATGTGCTTGAGATTCCCTTAACCTTGGTGAATCTCCTCTTCTCTCTTCAATAAATTTCCAAGATGAGATGGAAGAATGGTGGAGTATGAATTAATGGTGAGATGTTGGGTAATGGAAGGTTAGAGAGAGGTTAGAGAGGTTAGGGTTTCATAAAAAAATGGTGGAGGAGAGTTGTGTGAGAAGGAGAAAAGGGGATATTTATATGTGGCCTTATGAGTTAGTGGTGAAATCCCGGTGCTGCTGACGTGGCGCGTAATCGGCGGCCAGAAACGGCGGCCAGGCCGCCGAATTTAAACCGCCGAATTGAAAATGGACCTACTGGAATTGATCGGCGGTTGGAACGGCGGTTGAACTGTGGCCGCCGAATGCACCTGACACTTCTGGAATGAAACGGCGGTTTCAAACGGCGGCCAGACCGCCGAATTGAACCGCCGATTTCCTCTTTTCTTGCCAAATGACCGTTTTGCCCTCAAATGCTCTCCTTTCGCCGCTTTTAGCCCAAAATCACCGGATTTCTTCGTTCTTCAACCAAGAATACAAAAAGTACCTGTACAATCAACATCGAGCCATAAATTTCATGAATTTACTCGAAAGTCAATCAAAAGTATCGGAAATAGGGGGCGAAATTCTATATATGTAATGGCTCGATCAAATACCCCCAAACCTAGCCTTTGCTTGTCCCCGAGCAAATTCAAAAACAAAACTAGGGAAATCCGATAACCCAAAATAACCTAACTAAGAACTAGTACTAAGGCTGCCGATATACACAATCATGAAAACAATCAAAAAGAGTGCGAATGCCAAATATGATGAGATACCATAAGAAATGTGCTAAAGTTGAAAAAACACAAAATCAATCCAATAAGTGCAATGCTAGTCATGAATCCCACATTGAATTGTCTTTGCTTTGGCGACCACCCGCACAAGCGTTTTGGCCATATTTCGCCTCGACTCTAGGTCCTTACAAGATTCACTCTTATTTTTCCTCTCAGAACCTAGGTTTACACTCATACAAGCGTATGCGAATGAGTTTATGCAATGGGGACAAATTAAGACGCATACATGTATTTCAAAAATTGAACGCTCTTTTAAGTGAATAAGTCTCATGAAAGGAACCAAAAACCATGAATGCGGTAGAGCATGACAAGAGTTTGCATTCTCAAGTGGGAGACCTACAAGATCAAATTGACTTTTCCTACTAAGTGATGGGGCTAGGTTGTTATGTGGTGAATGGTGGATACGGGAAAATATGGAAAATTCCGATCAAGCTAACAATTCTAGAGCAATGAGCTAAGTTTGAGCTCAAAACTACAAAAATTCCCACTAAGCTCATTTGGAGCAACTTGTAACAACATTCGCTACTCAATGAGAGCAACACCAATTTGGACTCATACAAGGCTCAATTTATTTCTGTTTATTTCTTTATTCTTTTTTTTTTTTTTTTTTCTTTTTTTTTTTTTTTTTTTTTTTTTTTTTTTTTTTTTAAACCAAGAACATACACATTACAAAAGCTTGAGTACGCAAGATCGGAAAGTTTAGGTATGGCTTGTGTTTGGGTTCAATGGTGTTTGGGAAAATGTTTGGCTTGGTGCTCGGCCACCATTATTAGACCCTTGAGCACAAATTGTGTAGGAATTGGATGAAAATGTTTAGGCATATTCTATAAAAGTCCTATCATCCCTTCAAGTAGGCAAACCACAAGAAATTGCAAACAAATGACATGATATCCACAATTGATGAATGTTCTATGGCTAGTGGTGCAAGTGATGTGATGAGACTTCAATGATGCACAACAAAATGTGAAATGTGTTTAGGAATACAAAAAGAGAAACATAACCCTCATAGATTAGCTTTTAAGGCACGTGAACTTAGGGTAGTCTCCACTAATAGACCTACACACTCACACAAATGGCCACCTCTACTTAAATCAAGAAAGTATGGGACTAACTCATGACATGCATGCAATCTTAGATTGTCAATAAGCACATGACAAAGGTATCAAACCAAGCAAAATATGCTCATTCATGGCCTATATCGCACAAGCTTGGCAAAAATTTTGTTCCAAAAATTTTATTTTTTACAAAAGAACTAAAGTCAAGTCAAGTTAAGTCATTCACATCCACACCCCCAAACCTAAATCCAACATTGTCCCCAATGTTGACAATGAGGACCCGGCAAGGAAGGCGCCCAAAAAATTCTATGAACAAAAAGTCATGCATAAAATCATGTGCAAAATATCCAATGAAGCACAATAAAATTCCCAAAAGTAGATAAGAAACATGCATAAGCAACTAAAACTAAGTCTGAAAAGTTAAACTAAAATCCGACTAAACATAATGTAAAGTGCCCAAATTGCTAAAAGTAAGTGCGAAACTAAAACTGAAATAAATGATGTAAACTGGATGAACAAAACTCAATGTGCGGGTGCATCTCTGTCATGATCTGAAGGTGTCTTCCCATCCTGCTGCTGCTGCTGCTCCTGGGGTACTGAGCTGGGGCCTGCTCCACCACGACGCTCTGAAGCTGTGAATGTGCTCTCCCTCAGGACTGTGATCAGCTCATCTATCTGTTTCTGTTGATCTTTCTGCTGCTGAATTATGGTTGAAGCCCATGAGGGCGTCTGCTGTGAATACTCTGTCGCCCATGCCTCAAACCATGCCGGTCTCTGCTCTGAAGGTGCATCTGTGGCAGCTGGAACTGCTCCAGGATCCTCCTCATCATCACTGCCCTCATCTCCTCCTTGCTGCTGGTGCAACACCCTCTGTCTCTTCCTTGACCCCAACGGCTGGAGGCACTCCACATTCTGGGGAGCTGATAGGTCCCTGAAAGTTTAGGTGTTGCAAGGGTCGCCCATGGTGTAATCCTCATCTCCGTCCCGCACTGGAACTCCTGCCTCAATGCATAAATCAGAAATTAAGCAAGGAAAAGGAATAACCGACTTTTCTGTCTTTCCAGCTCTGGCGATTGCTAACTGGATCAGCCTCCCTACATCCACTTGCAGCTGAAATTTGATGCAGTACAATAACTGAGCAATCTCTAGCACGGTCTTCGTCCGCTGCTGTGTAGGCTTCAGAGAATGAGACAGGAATACCGCCCAAAATGCTAGAACTCTCTCCAATTCGGACTGGCGAAGGTCATGGTCTGCATCCCACAATTCTCTGTTATTCATTTCTCTCCTGAGGGCCTCAGCTAGTGCAGGATGGTACAGCTTGAAGATGTTGTTCCTCGGGATCCCGTCTGGTAGATCTGGTTGTGCAGTGGTCTCATAATACCGATTGATCTCTTGGGGACGAATGAATACGTCCACGCCCCTAACCTTCACAGATTTCCCTTCTAGGTATTCGTTATGGATCATGGACGCATAAAATTGCCGAACAATGCTCGTGTTAGCCCTGATGCGGGGTTTGGTGACAAAACGGTACCACCCCATTCCATCAACCTGCCGCCTAATGTCCAATGCACTCACGTCATCCAAATCAATGCCCCTGTCAGGATGGATGGTTCTGGAATTAAGGTTGTCCAGACGAATGGCATAGAGTGCGTTGCGAAGGCTATGCTCATCAATCCTTCAGGTACGGGAGCCAGAAGCCTTGCCCTTGCCCCTTCCCTTGCTCTTTTTCGGTGCCATTCTACACATCACGAACAAAAAACAAGGCACATAGTATCCAGCCACAAAATGCTACATTTTTTTATGAGAACATCAACATAGGCACAATACAATATCAACATGACAACTAATCAATCATTTGTCATCAAAAATCAAATTTATGCCCATATTTAGTTACAACAATAATCTTTAACAAAGCAAGCATGTTAAACCCACAAGAATATGGCAATATAAAGTATTTCCAACACACCAAGCCACAATGTCATCTCTATCAATTGATTTACATTCACAAAATAGAGAATATCCATCCACATTCGCACTACAACAAAAATTGACAATTTAGGGCACATGCAAACATCAATCAGCATCCTATGAGCATTTTATTTCTACCACAAACAAAACCCAAGCATGCATTACAATCAATTCGGCCTCTAATCACAAAATCCCCAAATTTTTCGAACTAAACCTAACCCTAGCACTATCATGCGAAATTTCGGTCAATAGAGAGGTAGGAGAAGTTAAATTCATGCAAAAACAAGTTAAAGGGGAGAATAACATACCTTAAAGCCTTGAGAGGGAAGAGAAGGAGAAGAATGCACCTTGGAAAAGTTTTTGGAGAGTTTTGAGTGAGAAAATTGTGTGGGGCTCGTGAAAGAGACAACCCTCTTAAGACCTGATATCGCGCATTCGGCGGTCATATTCGGCGGCCAGGCCGCCGAATGTAAACCGCCGAATTGAAAATGGACCTACTGGAATTGATCGGCGGTTGGAACGGCGGTTGAACTGTGGCCGCCGAATGCACCTGACACTTCTGGAATGAAACGGCGGTTTCAAACGGCGTCCAGACCGCCGAATTGAACCGCCGATTTCCTCTTTTCTTGCCAAATGACCGTTTTGCCCTCAAATGCTCTCCTTTCGCCGCTTTTAGCCCAAAATCACCGTATTTCTTCGTTCTTCAACCAAGAATACAAAATGTACCTGTACAATCAACATCGAGCCATAAATTTCATGAATTTACTCGAAAGTCAATCAAAAGTATCGGAAATAGGGGGGAATTTCTATATATGTAATGGCTCGATCACTTATCAAAAGTTTCGGATTTTTCTCTAAGAAAATATGTCCATGTGAACCTAGAGAAATCATCAACACAAACAAAAATGTATCTCTTTCCACCCAAACTTTCGGTTTGCATGGGACCCATGAGGTCCATGTGGAGAATCTCAAGAGGCTCCTTGGTGGTGAGATACTTACCCTTTTTGTGCATGCTTTTAGTTTGCTTTCCTTGTTGGCAAGGTCCACAAACACCATTGGCTTTCTTCCCAAGCTTAGGGAGGCCACGCACACAATTGAACTTTCCGAGGGTCCGTAGATCCCTAAAGTTCATGTGGCCAAGTCTTTCATGCCACAACTCAATTTGCTCATCCATGGACACATGATTAGATACAATACTAGCTTCAAGACAATAACAATTATCGCTAGATCTCATACCCTTCAATAAGGTTTGTCCATCGGGTTTTAGGATAGAGCAATAATCTTTAGAAAACAAGACGGAATATCCTTCATCACTAAGATGTGAAATGCTTATTAAATTGGCTTTCAAGCCATCAACAAATAAAGCATTGGATAAGGAGGGTAATCCGGGAACGGAAATGGTTCCTTTCCCTACAACATTTCTTTTGGATCCATCACCAAAAGTGACATTTCCACCTTCCTCCATAACAAGAGTCTTGAAGAAACTCTTGTTTCCCGTCATGTGCCTAGAGCACCCACTATCCAAATACCAAAAATGAGAAGAATTTGCCTTCAAGGCTATTTGTGCAACATGGCAAACATTTTTATTCTTTCTAATCCACTTAGCAACAATTTTAGATTTCTTAGTGGTCTTTGGTACATGTGCTCTACTATTCCTAGGATCATGCAAATCAATATTGTTATTCCTAGGAACATGCATCATGACTCTTTTCTTTTTCTTCTCTATCATGCTTCTAGTTTTGCACATTTTTATATATCGAAAGCAATGTGGTCTAATATGACCATCAAATCCACAAAAGTGACATATAGGAGTAAAATAAGGAATCATACCTTGTCCTTGTCCTTGTCTTTGTGGATGAATGGGTTCAATCCATCTTCATTGTTGAACCGGTTTAGGTTGCTTCCTAGCTTGAGGTTGCATGATAGGTCTCTTTCCTTTGTGAGCCATTTGAGGAGTGTTGGCTTGAGGGACCCTAGGGGGTTGAGCTTGAGGTTTCCTTCTTAGCCCCATCTTCACTTGTGCATTTGAGCATTGTCCTACTTCTAACTTCTTCCTAGGAGCTTGCACCAATGAAGCTTCTTTACTCCCCAAACTCTTAACGAAAATGGTCTTCTTGGAAGTGGAAGTCTCCATATCATCTTCAAACCCGAGACCTCTCTTGTCACTTGGACTCTTTCCAACACCAAGTAAATGATCAAGCTTCTTGGTGCTAGAATCTATCCTAGCCAAGGACCCTTTAACTTCTACAAGTTCCCTCTTCAAGCCTTCTTCACTTCTCTTGGATAAGTCTAACTCCTTAATTAACTTATCCTCTCTCCTCTTCAATCTTTCCACTCGTTCACTTAAGTGGTCATTGTGAGCCGAAAGTTCAAGGTTCTCTTTTCTCAACCTCTCAATCTTTCTTGTGCTTTTAATTGCTAAATCATTGAACTCGGCATGGTATTTAGCAAGCACCTTTTGCTCCACAAATTTCTTTATGGAATTAGAAGAGGAGTCACTTTCTTCTTCACTAGAGTCAATTTCCTCTTGACTCATTTCCTCTCTCTCACTAGCACTTTTGCTCTTGTGAGATTAGGCAAAAGCTAGGAAGTTAGCCATGAGCTCTTCTTCACTTGAAGACTCATCTTCCTCATTGGAGCCATCACTACTCCCACTCCAAGTGGCGGCCATCACTTTGTCCTTCTTCTTTTCATTGTGATTAGCACATTCAGGGGCAAAGTGACCAATCCCACCACATTCAAAGCATCGGACCCCTTTCCTTTCGGTCCTCTCTTGTCTAGGCTCAAACTTCTATAAGGAGCCTTTTTTCTTCAAGTCTTGTCCTCTTGACCCAAATCCCTTCTTCTTCTTGAACCCCATAACCTTATTAAACCTTTTCACGAATAAGGCAAGGTCTTCATCCGAGTCATGCTTTGCCTCCTTTGCATCCTTAGATGCTTTCAAAGCCATTCCTTTAGACTTTTTAGAAGGAGTAGTAGTGCTAGGAGCCTTCCTAGACTCATATGCAAGGAGACGTCCAATCACCTCACTTGGCTTCATATCCATATAGCCACTATTTTCTTCTATGGCCGTCACCTTTGATTTAAACCTATCGGGGAGAGATCTCATAATTTTTTGCTTAACTCTCCTATCCGAATACGGGTCTCCGAGTTGATGGCTTTGATTTACAATGTCCATCAATTTGATTTCGAAGTCATTGAAGCATTTATCCTCTCCCATCCTAAGTAGCTCAAATTGAGTTTTAAGGACGTGAAGCTTGGACTCCTTCACCACCTCGGTTCCCTCATGTGCAACTTGAAGGATGTCCCATGCCACTTTTGCAATCTGAGTATTCTGAATAAGCTTGTATTGATTCTCATCCATTGCACACATGATGGCATGCATAGCCTTCCTATTCCACTTAGAAGCCTCAAACTCTTGCGCGTTCCATTGCGCCTTAGGCTTCAAAACTTCTTCTCCTCCACCACCGGGAGTCATCTTGGGTAGATCATATCCGTCTTCCACCGCCATCCATGCACGGTCATGAATTTGGCATATGTAGGATTCCATCTTCCCTTTCCATTGGGAATAATTTAAACCGGTAAGAAGTAGAGGCCTTGTGCTAGAAGCACCTTCGTGGATACCACCATTTCCACCGTTTCCACTCATAGTGTTTATGAATGAATGAAATGAATGCAAATGTATGAATGATCAAAAATCACACAAAATGCAAAACACACCAAAAAAGCAAGGATCACCTATGTATGTCTAGGAACCCGCTCTGATACCAATTGAAACAAATTATAGCACGGTGTGTATAAAACTATCTAGAGGGGGGGTGAATAGATTTTAAGCTTTTTACCCAATTTTTTCGTGTTAGTCAAAATTACGAAATTACCCCTAAATAGATAAAGCAATAAATCAAGTATAAAATACTGAAATTAAATAAGACTTGATTTTTACGTGGAAACCCTCACGGGAAAAACCACGGGCTAGTAAGTAAGCCACACTCGAACCTCGAATCCACTAAATGTGTAAAACGATTACAACCTAATCCCGGAAGTAATCACACACCTACCTAATCCCGGTATAAGTGAACCTAGTCCAATTTGCTTGCGATCAAAGCAACCTAATCCCGGATGCTACACACAAGACTTACTTTCTCTATGAAGAGAATAACAACCCTAAGTGAATATATGAATATTCAAAATGCAACATAGAGCAAGGGAAACCCTATATGCTTATCTAAGATGATTAATATGCAATTAGAGCAATCCTAGATATCAAAACTAAATGACATGTCAAATCAAATAGTTTAGCTAATCAAGATTAAGCACAAAACCTAATTAGCTATCACAATACAACTTCTCAAACATACATCATACTAATCTCAAACTTGTATTCAAAGTATATAAAATAACATACAAGTAATTAAATGAGATTGCTTGTTAAGAGAAACACAAAATATGTAAGATATTAGTGAAAAGCTTAACAAGCAAAGTATGATGAAGAATCCATGCAAGATGTCATCTAGATGATCAAGGATGATGCTAGATGATGATTGATGATCATGAAAAAGTGTTTAAGTAAACTAAAAATGAGTTCTTTGGAATTTTTCTTCTCTTTGAAAAATATCCTAAGTATATAATCTGAATATGAACTCATGTAATTGACCTAAAGTCAAAGTGGCATATATATAGGAGGCCAAAACAAAGTGTGGTCGTTTTGATAAGTTTGCCTCAATATTGCCTTGGGCGCTGTACGTAGAGCGCTGTACGTAGAGCGCCTCTTGTACAGCGCTTGTACAGCGCCCCTACTCTGTTCTCACGGGAAAACAGAGTGGCGCTGTACGTAGAGCGCTTTGTACAACGCCTGTACAGCGACCCAACAGCGACCGAATTAAATCGATCAGGTCTGAACAGCGCTCAATGGGCGATGTTCGTACAACGCTTTAGGGAGCGCCCAATGCAAAAATGCAATCCTAAGTCTAAGCATGACAATGCAATTGGATATGCAAGATGCAATCAAACTAACATGCAAGAAGAGATGTTAATGAACATTAATGCACAAAAATAAGACACACAACATACAAGTATTAAACATATGCATGAGTTGTGAGTGTGTGCAACTATCTCTTCAAGACAAGTAAGCATAAAGAAATATACCTTTGGTGCTTATCAACACGAGGTCTTCAAAGGGCTTCGAACAATAAACCCGATACCTAGGCTACCCTTACAAAGAACCCCAAAATGTGGTTTGTTCACGAAATGAGCCAATCAAGAAATGGGAACCTTACAATATATTAAATGCAGTTCTAGATGGACCCATAAATTGGTCCGGTAGAATATATCAAGTGATCCATGCAAGTCCATGTGGATTGGGGATCTTGGCAGGCTATCTAAATTTAAGCTTCAATAGACACAACCTTATCACAATCAACAAATGATTCACTTAGGTCCGATCAATTAATTTTAACTCATTCCACTAAAGAGCTAAAATTGAACTCTTAAATAAAGATAGAAAAGGAAGATGTTCCTCTTTCATAACCCTAGACAATCATATTGGAGATAGTGTATCCTCGTGATTAATATCAGTAATCGCCAAGAGTTCATAGACCGCTTATAACTCTCCAAGTTACCATATTTACTCATATGACCATGTTTTGAACTTGGATATTTTGACTTGTCCAGAAGCCATGTTTTCAATAGTCACTATCGAAAACTCAACGTTGAGATTTAATATCCAATTACCTCAAAACATCCATATGATGATATTATACTCTCATTTAATAAATGGAGCCACGATGTCCATATCTATAAATGAAGTCCTCTATCGATTAACAAATGAATATCACCAAACTATCGAGGATAGACTATGCTATATAATCATACTCATTGATAACTCAAATAATATTATTTGCAACCATAAGTCCATCATTTATCTCAGGATTAAGATAGACTCTCCGATTGTCCTGATAATGAGAAGACTATTATCTATTGACGGTTCTAGATAAAGCTTTTCATTGTGATCCAGTTCAATGCACCCAGTGCACTAGATTCTTTTGCTCGAAGACACTATGATGATTTTAGACTCATCATATCTCATTTGATCCCACTCAAATGCTAGCAAAAGAATTCTACAACTTTAACAAGATAAAGGTGCCCAACCTTTAACTTAAGTTGTGAACAATATTCAAGACTAACTAAAGAATTGTGTCTATCACATACATATCCAGATGTACGAACAATTCTTCTTTTCTCATAGTCTTTAGACCTTATGATTATTTACTTTGACAATTATAATATTAAACTATAAATGCTATAAGATTTGTTAAACCAGAAATCACTTTATTATAATGAAAAAGATTGTTAATTACAATATTACACTCTTGCTATTGAGCATAATCCTAACAATCTCCCACTTGCGCTATAGCAAATGTGTCATATCTCTCATGCCCATGTTCTCTAGATGCCCATCGAAACTCTTCTGAGGTAGAGCCTTTGTGAAGGGATCCGCTAGATTTTCTGCTGACGCGATTTTGGTAATCGTCACGTCACCTCTTTGAACAATCTCCCTTAAAAGATGATACTTTCTTTCAATGTGTTTTCCTCTCTTGTGACTTCTTGGTTCTTTCGAATTAGCCACTGCTCTACTGTTGTTATAGTAGATAGTGATCTGCTTATTCGCACTAGGAACCACTTCCAAGTCAATCAAGAATTGGGCTGCCAACATACTCAGCTTCCATGGTGGAATTAGCAATACAAGATTGCTTGATACTCCTCCATATAAGTGCTCCTCCTCTAATAGTAAACACAGCCCCTGATGTGGATTTTCTGGAGTTAGAATCTGATTGGAAATCAGAATCTGTATACCCAACGGGAATTAAATCCCCTCCAGAGTATACAAGCATATTATCTCTCGTTCTCTTAAGATACTTAAAAATAAGCTTGACTGCCGTCCAGTGATCAGGACCAGGTTTCGATTGAAACCTGCTAACTATGCCAACAGCAAAACAAATATCCGGTCTAGTGCAGAGCATTGCATACATGAGACTTCCAACTGCCGAGGCATATGGAACTCTACTCATGAATTGCTCTTCATGCTCATTCTTAGGAACTTGTTCCTTAGAAAGCTTGATTCCATGTCTGAAAGGTAACATACCTTTCTTGGAATCCTGCATGGAAAACCTAGACAAGATCTTGTCTATGTATAAAGCTTGGGATAATGCAATCGTTTTATTCTTTCTATCCCTTATTACTTGGATACCTAGAATAAAACTTGCTTCTCATAAGTCCTTCATATCAAATTGTTTTGCTAACCATTCTTTTACTGATGTCAGTACACCTATATCGTTTCCAATGAGTAGTATGTCATCAATATAAAGAATCAGGAAAACCAACTTGTCGCCCTTAATCCTATTGTATACACAAGGTTCGTCACGATTCTGAATAAATCCAAAACCTTTGACAGCTTGATCGAACCTTATGTTCCAGGATCTGGATGCTTGCTTTAATCCATATATGGATTTCTGCAACTTGCATACCTTTTCCATTTGGCCCTTTTCAATGAATCCTTCTGGTTGCATCATGTAGATGCTTTCGTCAAGACTTCCATTAAGGAAAGCTGTCTTGACGTCCATTTGCCAAATCTCTAGATCTAAAGATGCTGCAATGGACAAGAGTATCCTAATGGATTTAAGCATGGCCAGTAAAGAGAAGGTTTCCTTGTAATCGATACCTTCTTTCTATGTATACTCTTTAGCTACCAATCTAGCTTTAAAGGTTTCCACCTTTCCATCCATACCTCTTTTCCTCTTGTATACCCACTTGCACCCAATGGGTTTTATCCCTTTAGGCAAGTCTATAAGGGACTATACTTTGTTATCGAACATGGATTCAATCTCAGATTGCATTGCCTTTTGCCAATGGCGACTGAAACTAATACTCGGTGTGAAATATATTATCTAGAGGGGGGGTGAATAGATTTTAAACAATTTTACCCAATTTTCGCATACAAGTATTTTCGTCTCAAACTAGACAATATAAAATATCAAGTGTAAAAGTGAGGAAATATAAATGACACAAGATATTTACGTGGAAACCCTCACGGGAAAAACCACGGGCTAGTAAGTGAGCCACACTCGAACCTCGAATCTCGAATCCACTAAATGTGTAAACCAATTACAACCTAATCCCGGAAGTAATCACACACCTACCTAATCCCGGTATAAGCGAACCTAGTCCAATTGCTTGTGATTTATGCAACCTAATCCCGGAAGCTACACAAGACTTACTTCTCAATGAAGAGAGTTACAACCTATGTGAATATATGAAATACTCAAAAATGCAACAAGAGCAAGGCAACTCTATATGCTTACCTAGGATGATGATATGTCAAGAAAAACAATCCTAGATATCAAAAACTAAGTGACATGTCAAAAAGCTTAGCAACACAAGATTTATAAAAAAAACCTAGAAGCTATCACAATACAACTCTCAAACATTCAACATACTAATCTCTAACTTGCATTTAAAAGATAAATCCATGATATACAAGTAATAAAAGAGATAGCTTGGAAAGAAAGACACAAGATATGTAAGATACAAGTGAAAACCTTACCAAGCAAAGTATGTTGAAGAATCCATGAAATAAGCTATCTAGATGCTCAAGAAGGATGCTAGATGAAGATTGATGCTCATGGAATGATGTTTGAGTGAATAAAAATGAGTTCTTGGTGGAATTTCTCTTGAAGAAAAATATGCTTAGTAAAAATGGCTTTTGAACTCATAAAAAACGACCTAAGGAAGAAAGCCACATATATATAGGAGATCAGAACAAAGTGGCGTCGTTTTGAAAAAAACGCTTCAGATTCCCGTCAGCTACGCTGGTTATGCGCTGGACGACCAGCGCAACTCACCAGCGCACGCCCTTTAACTGGCAAGGGCGCTCGACGAGTGGTACACCTCAAGGGCGCAAGACCAGCGGCAACATTCTGGACGAGATGCGCTGGTGGTGCTTGCGCTAGTGATGACTAGCGCACCAACAGCGACAACCTACTGGAGGAGTTACGCTGGAGGAGTGCGCCGGTGCAGACCAGCGCCCGACCAGCGGCAGTCCACTGGACTAGTTACGCTGGTCAGCTTGCGCTGGTGACGACCAGCGCACACACTCCCTTAAGCACACAAACAAAAGTGCAAGGGTCAAAAGAAATGCATCCTAAGCCTAACTAGATATGCCATTATAATCACAAGATGCAAGAAGAGAGATTTAAATACCCAATGATGCACACAAACTGCAAACACAACATACAAGTAAGAATTATGCAAGTGTTGTGTGTGTGTGCAACTACATCTCTTCAAAGTAAAGCAAGCACAAGAAATATACCTTTGGTGCTTCTTCTCTTGAGGTCTTGAGAGCCTAATCTACCCTTACAAAAACCTCAATTGTGGTTTGTCTACGAAATAAGCCAATCAAGGAATGGGAATCCTTACAATCTCCCCCTTTGGCTATTTCGTGACAAAACCACCACTCACATTAATCCTCACAACAAAACTAGAAACCAAGGGGATTTTCTACATTACAAAGAGATAATAAAAAATCTTCAAGTCTTCAATCTCTTGTAGAATAATCAATCCTTCAAAACAGAGTTTCTATACTTTCCGAAACAAGCATGTGAGATTAATCATGTGAGATAAAACAAGCATTTGCATTAAAAATTAAGTACAACATCATGCTATGAATGTGAATGCAATGCTCCCCCTCAATATGTTTTCTCCCCAACATGCACAATTGCCACTACAATTTGCAACTCCCCTTACCATATCTACTCCCCCTTTTTGTCATGATATAGGCAAAGGAGTAGTCCCCAACCGGGTCACTCTAAGCAAAGAGAGATAGTAGCATACACGATATTTGCATAATCAATATAAGTCACTTTATGCATCTCAATTAAATGGAGAGAAACAAGGAGATTTATTTAGAGAAAATGTGTGAATCAAACATGCTTTGCATACAAGACATGTAGCATTCAAGCCCAAGAAACAATGGTATTTGGCAAAGCAAATGACAAAGGTTTCAAATAAGAATTCAAACCAATTTCACCAATGTCATGAGAAAAGCAAGGATATAGAGATTTCATTGATTTCAATTTAAGAGCAACTATATCCAACTTTATAGGCGAAACATGGCATGAGCGACTTTGCACCCTATTTGATTTTTCCGGATAAGATATCCGTATGATAGTAGCCATGTTCAACAAATAAAGAAAGAGAGACATTATGATTTTCATTTGAGTCTCATAAGCTTTTTCACACAAGTTTTGCATTTTAAAAAATATGCAATCATCAATTCATGCTTTTCATGTGAGCATGTTATATGAATTTCATGCTTTTTCATGTGACATTAGCATGTTATTAAAGAATCATCATGTCATGGAGATAACTATAGGTCATTCACATCATACTTCCTAAGTAGATCTCCTAGTCCAAAAATGCATGTTTGAACATAAATATGACATGGATTGTTAACAAGCAAGGTTCACACTTATGAATTGAAAACATATAGACATATGTACAACCAAGCTTACTCAAGCAATTAAGAAAGAGGCATAAGATTTTTTAAATTTTTGCAAACAACAAATATGCAAAATAGCTCTCTTTGCTTGAGTTCCCCATATGGGGTCAAGTACAAAACACATCACTCCACAAGACATATCCCAATAGATCTACTAAGTGTTTTAAATCGAGTAGCATCTAAGGGTTTAGTAAATAAGTCCGCAAGTTGATCATTAGTACCTACATGTTCAAGTACTATGCATTTATTTTCAACAAGCTCTCTAATGAAATGATGGCGGATGTCAATATGCTTAGTCCTAGAGTGTTGTACCGGATTCTTGGAAATATTAATAGCACTCATGTTATCACAAAAGAGGGTTAGAGTACCTTGGTTGAATCCGTAGTCGACTAGCATTTGCTTCATCCAAAGGAGTTGTGTGCATCCACTCCCCGCGGCTATGTACTCGGCCTCAGCCGTGGACAAGGAAATCGAGTTTTGCTTCTTGCAAAACCAAGACACCAAGTTGTTGCCTAGGAAGAAGCAACCGCCCGATGTGCTTTTCCTATCATCACAATTTCATGCCCAATCCGCATCACTAAAGCCTACAAGACTAGCATTAGTGTCAAAAGAGTACCAAATCCCATAGTTGGAAGTCCCATTCACATAGCGAATGATTCTCTTAACGGAAGAGAGATGGGACTCCTTGGGATCCGCTTGGTACCTAGCACACACACCCACACTAAAAGATATATCGGGCCTACTTGCGGTCAAGTAAAGCAAGCTACCAATCATGCCATGATATAGAGTTTGATCCACACTTTTACCACTAGCATCCTTGCTTAGCTTCAAAGTGGTACTCATGGGTGTCTCACAATGTTTGGAATTTTCTAGACCAAACTTCTTCACTAGGTTCTTAGCATATTTGGCTTGGGTTATGAAAATCCCATCATTCATTTGCCTAATTTGCAAACCTAGGAAGTAACTAAGCTCACCAACAAGACTCATCTCAAATTCAAGAGACATAGCATCAACAAATTGTTGGACCTTGATGTTGTTGGTGGAGCCAAACACTATATCATCAACATAGATTTGAGCTATAAAGAGCTCATCATGTTCTTTCTTGATGAATAGTGTCTTGTCAACACTACCCATTATATAGTTATTGTCAACAAGAAATTGAGTGAGGCGCTCATACCAAGCCCTCGGTGCTTGTTTCAACCCATATAGAGCCTTTTTGAGGCGATAGACATGGTTGGGGTGGTGAGCATCCACAAACCCCTTGGGTTGTTCAACAAACACTTCCTCATGCAAGAAGCCATTGAGGAAGGCACTCTTGACGTCCATTTGGTGCAATTTGAACTTGTGCACACAAGAGATGGACAAGAGAAGCCTAATAGACTCTAAACGGGCAACGGGAGCAAATGTCTCCTCAAAGTCAATACCCTCAATTTGAGAGTACCCTTGTGCTACAAGTCTAGCCTTGTTCCGCACAATGTTGCCATCCTCATCGGATTTGTTCCTATATATCCACTTAGTGCCTATAACATGTGTGTTTTTAGGCCTAGGAACTAGAGTCCAAACCTCATTTCTTTCGAATTGGTTTAGCTCTTCTTGCATGGCAAGAACCCAAAATTCATCATTCAAGGCTTCATCAACCTTTTTGGGTTCAATTTGAGAGGTATAGCAAGTGAAGCTAATAAGATTAGCAATTTGACGCCTAGTTCTAACACCCTCATTAACTTCTCCAATGATGTCATCTTTATCATGGAGTTTCCTAACCCATGGAGCGGGTTCATTAGAGTTCAAGAGAGGAACTCTATCAAGAGGTTGTGTGTCCTTTTCATCAAGGTCGGACTTCCCAACACTAGGAGTCTCCACAACCTTCTCCAAGGGAGAGTCATCATTTACACTAACCTCCTCCTCATGGTCATTAGACTTGAGCCTTGTATCATCAATGATAACATTAGATGATTCCATGACAGTTCGAGTCTTCAAGTTGAAAACTCTATAGGCTCTACTATTCAAGGCATATCCAATAAAAATACCCATATCACTCTTAGCATCAAATTTGCCAAGTTGATCACGGTCATTTAAAATGTAGCATTTGCTTCCAAATGTGTGGAAGTAGCTAACATTTGGCCTTTTACCTTTCCATAACTCATAGGAGGTTTGCCTAGTACCGGGCCTTAGGAACACTCTATTTCCTATGTAGCAAGCCGTATTGACGGCTTCGGCCCATAGGTTCCTAGGGACATTGTTGCTAAGCAACATCACACGGGCCATCTCTTGTAAGACCCTATTCTTCCTCTCAACAACTCCATTTTGTTGAGGTGTCCTAGGAGCCGAAAACTCATGGGAGATGCCTACACTATTGCAATAGGTCTCAAAAGAAGCATTCTCAAATTCCCTCCCATGGTCACTCCTAATCCGTTTTATGCTTTTAATGTTTGAGTTCATCTCATTTTGAATTTTATTACAAAGCATTTTAAACTTGTCAAAAGTCTTGGATTTTTCTCTAAGAAAATAAGTCCATGTAAATCTAGAGAAATCATCAACACAAACAAAAATGTATCTCTTTCCACCTAAACTCTCGGTTTGCATAGGACCCATAAGATCCATGTGGAGAAGCTCTAGGGGCTTCTTGGTGGAGAGATACTTACCCTTTTTGTGCATGGTTTTGGTTAGTTTTCCTTGTTGGCAAGGTCCACAAACACCATTTGCTTTCTTCCCAAGCTTAGGAAGGCCACGCACACAATCGAACTTGCCTAGGATTCGTAGATCCCGAAAGTTCATGTGGCCAAGTCTTTCATGCCACAACTCAATTTGCTTATCCAAGGACACATTGTTTGAGACTATACTAGCTTCAAAACAATAGCAATTGTCGCTAGATCTCATACCTTTCAACAAGGTTTGTCCATTGGGCAATAGGATAGAGCAATCATTTTTAGAAAATAAGACGGAAAGTCCTTCATCACTTAGATGTGAAATGCTTATCAAATTGGCTTTTAGGCCATCAACAAATAGAGCATTGGACAAGGAAGGTAATCCGGGAATGGAAATGGTTCCTTTCCCTCTTACTCTTTTCTTGGATCCATCACCAAAGGTGACACTTCCACCTTCCTCCATGACAAGAGTCTCGAAGAAACTCTTGCTTCCCGTCATGTGCCTAGAGCACCCACTATCTAAATACCAAAAATTAGAAGAATTAGCCTTCAAGGCTATTTGAGCAACATGGCAAACATTTTCATTCTTTCTAATCCACCTAGAAACAATCTTAGCTTTCTTAGTGGTCTTTGGTACATGGGCTCTAGATGTTCTAGGATCATGCATAACAATATCATCATTCCTAGGAACATGCATCATGGCTCTTTTCTTTTTCTTCTCAATCATGCTTCTAGTTTTGCACATTTTAATATATCGAAAGCAATGTGGTCTAATATGACCATCAAATCCACAAAAGTGACATATAGGAGTAAAATAAGGAATCATACCTTGTCCTTGTTTTTGTGGATGAGTGGGTTCAATCCATCTTCGTTGTTGAACCGGCCTAGATTACTTCCTAGCTTGAGGTTGCATGATTGGTCTCTTTCCTTTGTGAGCCACTTGTGGAGGGATGTTGGCTTGAGGGACCCTAGGGGGTTGAGCTTGAGGTTGCCTTCTTGGCCCCATCTTCACTTGTGCATTTGAACATTGTCCCACTTCTAACTTCTTCCTAGGAATTTGCACAACTGACGTTTCTTCGTTCCTCAAACTCTTGACAAACACGGTCTTGTTAGAGGTTGAGATCTTCGTGCCATCTTCATACCCAAGACCCCTCTTGTCACATGGACTCTTTCCAACACCAAGCATATGGTTAAGCTTCTTGGTGCTAGAATCCATCCTAGTCATAGACTTTCTTGCTTCTTCAAGCTCCCTCTTTAGACTTTCTTCATTCCTCCTAGATAAGACTAACTCCTCTTTAAGCTTATCTTCATTCTTTGTTGATCTCACTACTTCTTCACTTAATTGGTCTATTTGAGTTGAGAGCTCTAGATTTTCTTCTTTTAATCTCCTAATCTCTCTCTTGTTCTTTAGCCTTGAACTCTCAAATTTCTCCATGTAGTCTTTGAGATCCATCCTATCCACATTTCCATTTGTGGAGTGTGATGAAGAGCAATCATCACTTGAGTCAATTTCCACTTGACTCTCATTTTCATCTTCACTAGCACTTTTATTCTTGTGAGAAGAGGTAAAGGCTATGAAGTTAGCCATGAGTTCTTCATCATCCGAAGACTCATCTCCTTCATTGGAGTCATCACTCCCACTCCATGTGGCGGCCATCACTTTCCCTTTCTTCTTGTTAACATGATTGGCACAATCGGGGGCAAAGTGTCCTATGCCACCACACTCAAAGCATCGGACCCCTTTCTTCTCGGTCTTCTCTTGCCTAGGCTCAAACTTCTTGAATGGAGTCTTTTTCTTGAAGTCTTGACCCTCGGATCCGAAACCCTTCTTCTCGGACTTGTAGAATTTCTTGAACCTTCTCATCAAAATAGCCATTTCTTCGTCCGAGTCATCATCATCCTCCTTCTCAACTTTGGAGGCCTTCAAAGCAATTCCCTTTTGCTTTTTAGAAGGTGTGGAGGTAGGACCTTTCCTAGTCTCATAAGCTAGAAGTCTCCCAATCACCTCACTTGGCTTCATATCCTTGTAATCACTATTTTCTTCTAAAGCCGTCACCTTGGATTCAAACCTCTCGGGTAGAGATCTCATAATCTTTTGCTTAATTCTCCTATCCGAGTATGGATCACCAAGTTGATGACTTTGATTGACTATGTCCATCAACTTGATCTCAAAATCATTGAAGCATTCATGCTCCTCCATCTTAAGCATCTCGAATTGAGTTTGGAGGACTTGAAGCTTGGAATCCTTCACAACTTCGGTTCCCTCATGTGCAATCTCTAGGATGTCCCATGCCTCCTTGGCTATCCTAGTATTTTGAATCAATTTGTATTCATTCTCGTCCATGGCACATAAAATGGCATGCATCGCCTTCCTATTCCATTTTGAGGCCTCAAACTCTTGCGCGTTCCATTGCGCCTTAGGCTTGAGAACATCCTCTCCTCCACCCGCCGGAGTCATCATAGGAGATGTGTAGCCATCTTCAACCGCCATCCAAGCTCGGTCATGGATTTGACATATGTAGGACTCCATCTTGCCTTTCCATGAGACATAATTCAATCCGGTAAGAAGCGGAGGCCTTGTGCTAGAAGCACCTTCGTTGCCACCACCATTTCCACCGTTTCCACTCATAGTGTTTATAAATGAATGAAATGAATGCAAATGTATGAATGAACACAAATCACACAAAATGCAAAACACACCAAAGAGAGCAAAGGATCACCTAAGTATGTCTAGGAACCCACTCTGATACCAATTGAAACTAATACTCGGTGTGAAATATATTATCTAGAGGGGGGGTGAATAGATTTTAAACAATTTTACCCAATTTTCGCATACAAGTCAATATTACGAAAATGTCTCAAACTAGACAATATAAAATATCAAGTGTAAAAGTGCGGAAATATAAATGACACAAGATATTTACGTGGAAACCCTCACGGGAAAAACCACGGGCTAGTAAGTAAGCCACACTCGAACCTCGAATCCACTAAATGTGTAAACCAATTACAACCTAATCCCGGAAGTAATCACACACCTACCTAATCCCGGTATAAGCGAACCTAGTCCAATTGCTTGTGATTTATGCAACCTAATCCCGGAAGCTACACAAGACTTACTTCTCAATGAAGAGAGTTACAACCTATGTGAATATATGAAATACTCAAAAATGCAACAAGAGCAAGGCAACTCTATATGCTTACCTAGGATGATGATATGTCAAGAAAAACAATCCTAGATATCAAAAACTAAGTGACATGTCAAAAAGCTTAGCAACACAAGATTTATAAAAAAAACCTAGAAGCTATCACAATACAACTCTCAAACATTCAACATACTAATCTCTAACTTGCATTTAAAAGATAAATCCATGATATACAAGTAATAAAAGAGATAGCTTGGAAAGAAAGACACAAGATATGTAAGATACAAGTGAAAACCTTACCAAGCAAAGTATGTTGAAGAATCCATGAAATAAGCTATCTAGATGCTCAAGAAGGATGCTAGATGAAGATTGATGCTCATGGAATGATGTTTGAGTGAATAAAAATGAGTTCTTGGTGGAATTTCTCTTGAAGAAAAATATGCTTAGTAAAAATGGCTTTTGAACTCATAAAAAATGACCTAAGGAAGAAAGCCACATATATATAGGAGATCAGTACAAAGTGGCGTCGTTTTGAAAAAAAACGCTTCAGATTCCCGTCAGCTGCGCTGGTTCTGTGCTGGACGACCAGCGCAACTCACCAGCGCACGCCCTTTAACTGGCAAGGGCGCTCGACGAGTGGTGCACCTCAAGGGCGTAAGACCAGCGGCAACATTCTGGACGAGATGCGCTGGTGGTGCTTGCGCTGGTGACGACCAGCACACCAACAGCGATAACCTACTGGAGGAGTTGCGCTGGAGGAGTGCGCCGGTGCAGACCAGTGCCCGACCAGCGGCAGTCCACTGGACTAGTTACGCTGGTCAGCTTGCGCTGGTGACGACCAGCGCACACACTCCCTTAAGCACACAAACAAAAGTGCAAGGGTCAAAAGAAATGCATCCTAAGCCTAACTAGATATGCCATTATAATCACAAGATGCAAGAAGAGAGATTTAAATACCCAATGATGCACACAAACTGCAAACACAACATACAAGTAAGAATTATGCAAGTGTTGTGTATGTGTGCAACTACATCTCTTCAAAGTAAAGCAAGCACAAGAAATATACCTTTGGTGCTTCTTCTCTTGAGGTCTTGAGAGCCTAATCTACCCTTACAAAAACCCCAATTGTGGTTTGTCTACGAAATAAGCCAATCAAGGAATGGGAATCCTTACAGCGACTATTAACATCCTCCATTGCTTCCTTATACGTGTAGGGGTCATCGTCGTCCGGGAGATTCTCCACTGATTCTCCCAGACCGATGTATCTTTCGGGTTGTGTTCTAACCCTCCCACTACAACGAGGAATGGTAGGTTGTTGATCTTGTGTTGGATCGGAACTTATAATTGGGTTAGGTTATGTAACCTCTCGTGGAATTGTATCTCCTGACATCTCATTCAGGACAATTCTACTTCTAGGCACAAAATCATTCATATAATCCTTTTCCAGAAATTTAGCATTTGTCGAAACAAATACTTTAAGATCTGAAGGACTATAGAAATAATATCCTTTTGTTTCTTTTGGATACCCAACAAATATACATGTTTCTGAACGGGACTCCATCTTTTCTGTCTTTCCTTTTAACACATGCGCAGGACAACCAAATATCCTTAAGTGTTGTAAACTAGGCTTGCGCCCAGTCCACAACTCATGTGGTGTTTAAGGAACAAACTTAGATGGTACATCGTTCAGAATGTATATAAGAGTTTGTAAAGCATATCCCTAAAAAGAAATAGGAAGTGTTGAATAACTCAACATAGACCTAACCATATCTAAAAGAGTTCTATTTCTCCTTTCTGCTACCCCATTCTATTGAGGTGTTCCTGGTGCAGAAAACTGAGAAACTATCCCATTATCAATAAGATATTGCTGAAACTCACCAGATAGATATTCTCCACCACGATCAGATCTTAAGATTTTTATGTGTTTCTTAAGCTGATTTTCTACTTCAGCTTTGAATGCTTTAAACATGTCAAAAGCATCCGACTTATGTCGCATGAGATACACATAGCCAAATCTCGAGTAATCATCTGTAAAGGTGATGAAGTACAATATCCACCTCTAGCTTGAATGCTCATAGGACCACATACATCAGTGTGTATCAATCCTAAACATTCAGTGGCTCTAGCACCTTTGGCCGAGAACGACCTTTTGGTCATTTTACCTTCCAAACAAGATTCACAAGTTGGTAGATCATCAACCTTTAAGTCACATACCAATCTTTTAATCCTATTAAGGTTAATATGACCTAGGCGTAAATGCCATAGGTAGGTTTCATCTATTGATAATTTTACTCTTTTATGATTAGGTTCCGTTATTTCTGTGTCTAACGAGTGAGAGATATTTTTTATGCAAGAAGTATAGACCATTTTCCAATGTACATTGGCAAATAATTTTGTCATTCTTACTAATAATAAAAACTTTTTTAAAAGTAACCGAATATCCAAATTTATTTAAACAAGAAACTGAAATTAAATTCCTCTTGAATTGAGGTACATAATAAACGTCTATCAAATCTAAATGCCTTCTAGAATCCAAATAAACTCTAATATCTCCCACTGCACTTGCAGACACTAACGATCCGTTGCCCAAGCGCAAATTGATTTCATTCTTATTCAGCCTTCTCCTTTCTTGGAACCCCTGCAAGGAATAACAAACATGATTAGTGGCTCCAGAGTCTATGATCCAAGAATTAGTAGAATCAGCCAGAAAACATGTTTCAAGATAATTAACATTACCTTCTTCCTTCTTATTCTAGGACTTTGGGCAATTTCTTTTCCAATGTCCCTTTTCACCACAAAGGAAGCATTTCCCTTTGATCTTGGTTACTTTCTTGGTCTCCTTCTTGGTAGGCCCAAATTGTTTTTTCTTCTGTTGTTTCTTGACCTTCTGACGGGTCTTAACAGTAGCAACTTTACCAACCATATGAATCTCTTGACCTTTGCTTTTCACAAGGATCTTTTCAATACTTTGAACATCTTGCATCAGGCCTTGTAAGGTGTATTCCTTTTTGTTCAAAGTGTAGTCCAATTTGAACTGATCAAAGGAATCTGACAATGAATTGACAACCGTATCAATTTTTGTCTCGCCATCTATCTCAGCGCCATGCAGTTCAGCAATGTTGAGATGTGCTATGACTTTCATCATGTAATCCTTCACAGCCTGTCCAGGTTTCATCCTAAGATTCATAAAAGCAGTCACTGCCTCTCTCTTAGTCGTCCTGGACTTCATAGCAAACATCTCCTCTAGAGATATCATTATATCAGCAGCAGACTCCATTCCTTCATGCTGCTGTTGCAACACGTTGGAGATAGTAGCCATAATATAACATTTGGCCATATCATCTGAAGTCTTCCACTGCTCATACTCATCTCTTTGCATTATGCTAGATTCATTATTAGGAGCAGGTGGTTTAGGAGTAGTTAGAACAAGCTTATGTTTTTCACTTTGCAGCAACAACCCAATTTTTCTTTTCCATGTGACATAATTATCTCCAATTAAAGTGTTATCTTTCAGGATGTTCATAAGTGATGGGGTCATGATTTCTGAATAAAACAAAACATATATAAGTAAATAATCATGATAAAGCACTTTTAAATATTTATCTTGAATTAAATAAATAACTCAATCATAAAAATTCAACGGTGATCCAACACCCATAAATGTTACGCCTCCTTTGGGAGTTTGCACCATTTACTAGTTAGACTAGGTCCCACCTAATTGTTAACATAATAACCAGCGTTTTCAATTTTAGCCTTGCAATTTTACTTACAAGAACTCTTGGGAGGATATCAATAAAATTACATTGAGTGTGTTACCCAAGATATCGACCCTCAATTTTCTCTCACGAAAATCCCTCCTTGGGGAGTAGATCTCATTTGAGTCCATTGTCTAGTCTATCATTGTAAGGAAGTATTTTGCTAAATTCCATTCATGGATGCCCCTTGGGGGGATTACCAATAAATAATAAAGTTCAACCAACCTTGGAGACCATAGGTGTTACAAAACACCTTTCCCACTCAATTATTTAAGGCGTGTGATTAAATCTCATAGAATGATTTACCAAGTTATCTAGATGCCAATTTAGATACCTAAATCATTCAATGCATGTTCATACCAAAATAGATATATGAGTGGCACTCCTATTCTATATGTCATGTTATCATACAATAACAAATATTGTAATATTTAAGCAAAAACTAAATAGCAACAATTTTGGTCCATCCTAGAAAAGCAAGTAAATTACAATTGTTTAGGAATACAAGATCTTCAAGTGGCCATCAACCATACGCTCATCCCTCGGCTGGCCCCCATAGGGTGCACACCCCACAACCCCACAAAGGGGCTGCCGTGCGCAGCCCACCATGTTTTGGGCTAGCCATGCGCAGCCCAATCCAATCCAATCCTAGGGTGCGCACGGTGCTCGTTCTTGGTTCCGGTTGCTTCCTTTTTCTTCACGTCTTCGAATCTTCGATGTTAGAACGTATTACAACTTTATTTAAACAATAAAAATACTGCAGTTTTTTTTTTTTAATCACTGCAGTACCTTTTTACAAAAAAAACTGCACTAAAAATAATACAATAAAAAAAACTGCAACAATAAATCTAATACAATAAAAAATATAGCAACTACCAAGAATGAATTATGGTGATGATAGATCACCCTTCTTGTTACAATTCCATAACAAAAATTACATTGAAAATCTAGGATCAAAACCGAGCAATAACAATCCACATAATAAAATAATAACATATATAAATCCATACATTCACATGTAATTATATATGCGAATACCTAGAGTGTCATCTCTTTCTAAACATGCATAATCACAATAAAAAGAAATAGATTCACGTATATATACGTTAATTAATTAAAAGAGTTCAACCTAAGCTCTAATACCAATTGTAGGGAAAAATACCGTAGTACACGCAGCGGAAGTGAGACTAAAAAAATAGTTTTAGTATGTTTTAAAATTTTTCCTTTTTATGAACCTTAACCCTTTAAATTAATTAACCATATATAAAGTAACAAAAGTATAATACCTTTTGTTGCGTGATCCGATTGACTTACGTCGATGGTAATCCGCAAGATCTTCAATCCTAGCACGAACGTGAATCACCTAGGAGCGTGGTCTCTCTTTTCTTTGAATTGCAAACCTGAGAATGGACAAACAAACTTTTCTTTTTCTTTGTTAGTCTTAAAACAATCAAATACAAAAATTATTCCGGTCACTTTTGAGTTCTCAATCTAATGATCGAAACTCGCGTGAACCTAATTCGATGTTGTACACACAAGCTTATTGATGAACAAGCAATTAGTGTACCATTAAAAGAATAATCTCTTCTCTCTTTTATGTCTTAGTAGAATAATCAAATACTTGTCTATGAGTTTATAAGAAGAAGAAAATTTAATCAACCAAGCATTAGTGTGGCCGAACCCTATAAGGTCTATCATATAGGGTGGCCGAATTTCTTTCTCTTTTTACTTTAGGGTTGCCGAAATCTATAAGGTGTTGTATTAGGGTTGGCCGAATTTCATCAACTCACTTATATAGGGTGACCGAAATTCAACCCTAATTCCCATCAACTTTTTAGACTCCTAACCCTAATTTAACTCATAAGTATTTTTATTCTTTTATTGACTAAATAAAAAGACTTCTTATTTGATTAAATAAATAAACTTAATTATTTATTTTCTTATCAAACAAGTCTTTTACTTTTAGTATACTACTACCAATTGTAAAACTCTAGGAAATATATTTCCTGATCAGAAAAAGATTTGTTTCTTAATTAAACAGTTAATTAATAAATTAATTAATTCTTATTTAATTAAACAATGAAACAAAATAATATATTTGGCTAATATTTTAACCTTGCCGCCCCACATGTATAAAATGGGCTATATATTATTTTCTTATTTCATTTAATCCATTGGACTTTAAATAAAAAAGCCCACATATGAACCAGACCCATTCTTACTAAAAGAAACAAGCCCACATGCCTTTCATTAATATATTAATATAATTGAGCAGCCCATTAAATAAATAATGTGCAAATTACATTCTTAATATATTAAATGCAGTTCTAGATGGACCCATAAATTGGTCCGGTAGAATATATCAAGTGATCCATGCAAGTCCGTGTGGATTGGGGATCTTGGCGGGCTATCTAAATTTAAGCTTCAATAGACACAACCTAATCACAATCAACAAATGATTCACTTAGGTCCGATCCATTAATTTTAACTCATTCCACTAAAGAGCTAAAATTGAACTCTTAAATAAAGATAGAAAAGGAAAATGTTCCTCTTTCATAACCCTAGACAATCATATTGGAGATAGTGTATCCTCGTGATTAATATCAGTAATCGCCAAGAGTTCATAGACCGCTTATAACTCTCCAAGTTACCATATTTACTCATATGACCATGTTTTGAACTTGGATATTTTGACTTGTCCAGAAGCCATGTTTTCAATAGTCACTATTGAAAACTCAACGTTGAGATTTAATATCCAATTACCTCAAAACATCCATATGATGATATTATACTCTCATTTAATAAATGGAGCCACGATGTCCATATCTATAAATGAAGTCCTCTATCGATTAACAAATGAATATCACCAAACTATCGAGGATAGACTATGCTATATAATCGTACTCATTGATAACTCAAATGATATCATTTGCAACCATAAGTCCATCATTTATCTCAGGATTAAGATAGACTCTCCGATTGTCCTGATAATGAGAAGACTATTATCTATTGATGGTTCTAGATAAAGCTTTTCATTGTGATCCAGTTCAATGCACCCAGTGCACTAGATTCTTTTGCTCGAAGACACTTCGATGATTTTAGACTCATCATATCTCATTTGATCCCACTCAAATGCTAGCAAAAGAATTCTACAACTTTAACAAGATAAAGGTGCCCAACCTTTAACTTAAGTTGTGAACATTATTCAAGACTAACTAAAGAATTGTGTCTACCACATACATATCCAGATGTACGAACAATTCTTATTTTCTCATAGTCTTTAGACCTTATGATTATTTACTTTGACAATTATAATATTAAACTATAAATTCTATAAGATTTGTTAAACCAGAAATCACTTTATTAATATGAAAAAGATTGTTAATTACAATATTACACTCTTGCTATTATTGAGCATAATCCTAACACTTTCTTTCACCACATCTCACCTCATGGCCCCATTACAACCTAGGGAAAGACCTTTTTGATCTTCAAGGAAGTTTAGATTGGGAATGTTTGTTGAAGCATAATCTTCCAAGTCCATGGCATATGATTCCTTCCTAGGCTAGTTCACAAAGATATTAGCGGTCTTTCAATGTTATATTGTATGCAATGCATTAGGTTCTTGTGCATAAACTTTGTCTTTGCATACCTTGCATGAGTGTGAACTTAAGACTTCGAGCAGAAAGAAAAAAGAGTTTCCATGTGAGGCTTAGAGTCGAAGCTAATTATACTCGAGGTGTGAGAGTGAGTAGTTCCAAATATGAGAGCGCTTTTAGGTGTGGGATTCGTGATTATGTGAGTTCCCTTGGGATGCTTTCGAATTGCTTTAGAACGTTTTGCATATGTCTACTCTTCTCTATCATGCATCCTTGTATCTCATCATCGGTTTGACATGTGGCCATTTGAATTATTTGTTTGTGTCTAGGAAATTTTTTAGATAGAGTCATTTTGTCGTGTCTTTTGTTTTTTGTTTGTGTTGTGTTGTGTTTTGCTCGAGGACGAGCAAAATTTGGGTTTGAAGGTATTTGATCGTACTATTTTTATACCTATTTTTAGGTCCCAATTCCTAATATTGTGTGCTTGTTCCTCGGGTAAAACCGAGTATTTAATGTGTTAAAATAAGTATTTCAGGTATTTTTAAAACTTAGGGACATTGGAGTAATTTTGTTAAAATCAAGGGTAAATGTGTAAAAGTGGAGGAAAGATTGAAGATTATGTGATTTCAGAAGACTGAAGGGGCCTAAACAAAACTAAGCAACAACCCATGCCACATCAATTAGTGAAATGGTGTGTTTCACTTGGGCAAAATATCGGGCCTTTAAAAGAGAATATATTGGGCCTTTAAAGAGAATATATTGGGCATATTTAAAAGAGAAATATTGGGCCTATTTAAAAGAGAATTGTTTGGGATTTTAGTACCATACACCAGCCCGATACTAAGCGCACCCCATTGCCCTAATTTTTAATACCATATAAATACATCATTTCTTTCCTTCTAAAAAAAAAAAAAGAATCATTTCTTCCACCATTTCTAGTCCCACCATTTCTCTTCTCTAATCTCATCAACAAACATTTAGATTACTTCACTCAAATCACTCCTCTCTACCCATCTTCTACACCCATTTCCTTGGTCACTTTCCATTTGAATCCACTTATCTAGACATATCCTCATCCACCAATCTTTGCACTAAGATCAACAAGGGAGCTCAAGGAAGGATCAAGCTTACAAGAGAGACTCATGGGTTATTTCTCTACATTTTACTTCCTTTCTTTGTTTGTGATTATGTGTAATTAAACCTCCATTCTAGGAGGATGATTTGAGAAACTCTTGGACAATGAGTATTTGTTAAAGCTTTGAATATTATGTTTAGACAATTATAGTTCTATTTACTTTTTAATTAGATCTTGATCTTATGTCATTAATTAAGTTATTGACACACTTGTTGATTGCAATATGTTGTAGGATTTACTTGTGATAAAATTGATTGAGTTATTGACACAGTTAATTGATTGTATCACATAATAAATAAGATAGGTTGTTGGAGGGTATATCAATCGCAATTGCTTAGGCCTTTGATCATCACTAACCGATCTCACCTTGACCCCCTCTCCTTAATGGGTTAGGCATTTTGGTGGGAAGTTGTTTAGGTTTCATAGTAACGGCCTAAACACACTTCCGAATGAGATCGGTCCTTGATTGTGTGGATCGTACGTTAATGAAGTCATGTATGAATTGCTCAAAGTCCATTAGCTACTTGATGTAGCGGAAGCTCTGTCGAGAAAAACCTGCAAGAAACAATTAGAAACAACCTACTAATATTCTGTTGATCCGCGCACGGATGCCAGAATACTAGGCTACTGATAACATTCAACTTCGCGCACGAAGGATTGTTAACAGGCTTCAAATACTTCAATCTTCGCAAAGAATGTTGTACATGGATATTGAGAAACAATCTCTGTATTTTTTTATTAATCAAAAGCTAACTTTCAAACCCTAATACAATCTACTTAAATAGAATTGTAAAACTTGACTAACAAGAAAATCCTAAACAAACGGGAAAGAATCCTAAATGGAAAAGATATCAAATCTCCTAAAATCAAAATAATTCTAAAACATTAAAAACCTATCTAAAAGGGAAATAATTAATAACCTAATTACATATAAACTAAAAGGAAATAAAATAAACGTATCAAATCATGACGATAATTGGAAATAATAATTAAAGCAACAATTGTCTTGCCGCGCACGAAACTTAACAGCCAAATTCGGACATGCTGGAGCCCGTTATAGAAGATGGAGTCTTCATAACATTTGTAGGGCTCGTCTTGGGCTTTCCGGAAACATATTATAATAGACGATCCGATCCCATATGCCTTCTGTAGAGATCCACGAAGTGCAGCCCGGGTCATCTCGTCCAGCCCATAGTGTCCAGCTCTCGTCCAGCTCAAGTCTTCGCACAATAATCTAAATGGCCGAATTTGGGCCTGTTGTGATCTGTTATGGAAGACGGAGTCTTCATAATATTTGTAGGGCTCGTCTTGGGCTTTCCGGAAACATATTATAATGTTGATTTTGAGTTCGTTTGCCCTCTGAAAAGGCCCCCGAAATTTGCCCATTCTGACAGTTAAAACTATTCAGAGTCTTTGCTTCCTTCTTTCCGCACCCTTCGTCTTTGAGTCGATTCCTCCGCTCCATGATATCCAAACCTTAGTTTGCCGTATCGTCTTTGATGGCTGCATCATTCTCTCCAGGTTGGAGAAAATTCGTCCTCGAATTTTGGAAAGGTAAACTGAACACACCAACCTATACGGCGATTGAAAAACATTGTTTCGTAACCAATTTGTTTCTTCTGGGCACAGAGATAGGAATGCACGCCTTACCACCATGGCTGACCCATGTTCTTCAGCTATGTTGCCACTGTCCAAGACCCCTATATTGTTGAATTTGGGTGCTGATTGGTCGACTATGCCCAAATATGCCTCCTTGTTGACTTTTGGTGCTGCATGACACTCCTCTTCAACTAATTTTGGTTTGGGATCAAAATCAGCACTCATGGACTTCTTGTTAAATATCTCTTCATCAAAGACTGGTGGTAGATCAAGATCTACCATCATGGACTCCTTGTCAAATACCTCTTCATCAAAGATTGGTGGAAGATCAAGATCAGCAAAAGCTTCCTTTGATAGACATGTCTCATCACAGAATAACGAAGGATCGGATTCCTCCTCGTCACTTTCCTCCATGTCACTTTCCTCCTTGTCTTTGTCAAACTGCAGCTCGTCCCCTATTTCAATTTCTCTTTCTTCTTCTTCCGTTTCGGCGATCAATACTCTCTTGCTTAATTTCTTGCACTCGGACTGTCTGTGTTCAACGTCACCATAACTGAAGCATCTCCTCCCACTTGACGACCTAGGTTGTTGTTTCGGATTAGCAACTGGACGCGGAACGACGCCACTGCTGTGACCTGTTAGCAGTCCGCCTCCTCCTCTACGTGTGACGGTCTTCTCCACTTGCAAGGCTCTTCGATGGACTTCAGATACAGTACCTGGGTCAAAGAGTTTCACCACCTCAACGATTTGCGAACGACGGCCACCGCAATACCTTAATTGCTGAAAATTGAGGGGCAAAAATTGAGCATGCAATTTCTGAGTCATCTTTTCCCAATCCGTGATTTTTGATTTTCCCATTCGAGTCCGTGAGAGCTTCAGTTGTTGCCACCATGCGGCTACCCGTCCTCGAAGCCGAGTTGCCACCAAGGCTACCCTTGCATTCGTCGGTACCTTTTTAAACTCCAAGATCTCCTCCACATCTCCTAGCCAATCGAGGAATTCTTCAGGCGAAAGGTCGCCCTGAAATTTTGGAATCTTTGTCTGCATACCCAACTTCCACCGCTGGCTATCTTCACACACTCGAGCTCTTCGACGTGGCCGCGGAACCAAGTCTTCATCACTTCCTTCCTTGTCTCCATTCGAACTTGAGTCTAGGGGATGGAAGGTTTTTTGGTTGGCCATTAACATAGCAATTTGCTCAGTTAATCGCGAAACCTGTTGCCCCAATCGTGCCATGCGGTCACATTCGATGGCTTCATCTACGGGAACCTGGTTTGGACGTCTTCTCGGCGGCATGATAATGTCCCGAACGAACACGGCTCTGATACCAAACTGATGTAGCGGAAGCTCTGTCGAGAAAAACCTGCAAGAAACAAATTGGAAACAACCTACTATTATGCTGTTGATCCGCGCACGGATACCAGGATAACAGGCTACTGATAACATTCAACTTCGCGCACGAAGGATTGTTAACAGGCTTCAAATACTTCAACCTTCGCAAAGATTGTTGTACATGGATAGTTGAGAAATAATTCTCTGTATTTTTTTATTAATCAAAAGCTAACTTTCAAACCCTAATACAATCTACTTAAATAGAATTGTAAAACTTGACTAACAAGAAAATCCTAAACAAACGGGAAAGAATCCTAAATGGAAAAGATATCAAATCTCCTAAAATCAAAATAATTCTAAAACATTAAAAACCTATCTAAAAGGGAAATAATTAATAACCTAATTACATATAAACTAAAAGGAAATAAAATAAACGTATCAAATCATGACGATAATTGGAAATAATAATTAAAGCAACAATTGTCTACTGATGCAGCGGAAGATTCAACGCAAAACAACAATAGATAAAAGATAGGATAAACGATTCGGATCCGTTGATTCGCGCACGAATACCGAAAACGAACCCTACTATTATGCTGTTGATCCGCGCACGGATACCAGGATAACAGGCTACTGATAACATTCAATTTCGCGCACGAAGGATTGTTAACAGGCTTCAAATACTTCAATCTTCGCAAAGAATGTTGTACATGGATAGTTGAGAAACAATTCTCTATATTTTTTTATTCATCAAAAACTGTCTTTCAAACCCTAATACAATCTCCTTAAATAGAATTGCAAAACTTGACTAACAAGAAATCTTAAATGGAAAAGATATCAAATCTCCTAAAAATCAAAAGAATCCTAAAACATTAAAAACCTATCTAATAAGGAAATAAGATTTGATTTAATAAAATCAAATCATAAAATATTTAACTACCTAATTAAATATTCAATAAAAAGAAACATAATAATCAATACTAATTACAAGACTATATTTAAAATAAAAAGTCTTCAATAAAATCTTCAATAATATCTCCTGCATCATTCTCTCCAGTGTGGAGAAAATTCGTCCTCGAATTTTGATAGCTTTGAGAAACAAATAAATTGGAGATGCCGTTGAATGATGAAACATGGCGACGTCATAGAAATAATCCTCAAAAATTGAGTTCCTCTCATACTGCTCGTTTTGGAACAAATCTTCATCGGAAACCGGTGGCTTATTGAAAGCAATGATAACAAGTTCCGTCACATATTCCTCATCGAAATTTGGCGGCTTATCGAAGTCAACAATAACCGGATCTGACACATAATCTTCAGTGAAAAACAATGAATGGTAGGAGGAAATTTTATTTAAGGGATTCATGGAACTTTTTTTTTTTTTTTTTTTTTGATACGGGGAGTGGTCCATGGATGATGAGCCTAGCACAGAGGTAGACTCGATGGCTCTGATACCAACTGATGCAGCGGAATATTCAACGCAAAACAACAATAGATAAAAGAACTGGGATAAACGATTCAGATCCGTTGATTCGCGCACGAATACCGGAAACGAACCCTACTATTATGCTGTTGATCCGCGCACGGATACCAGGATACCAGGATAACAGGCTACTGATAACATTCAACTTCGCGCACGAAGGATTGTTAACAGGCTTCAAATACTTCAATCTTCACAAAGAATGTTGTACATGGATAGTTGAGAAACAATTCTCTATATTTTTTTATTCATCAAAAACTTTATAACGGGCTCCAGCATGTCCGAATTTGGCTGTTAACTTTCGTGCGCGGCAAGACAATTGTTGCTTTAATTATTATTTCCAATTATCTTCATGATTTTATATTAATTATTTTATGATTTGATTTTATTAAATCAAATTCAATTTCCTTTTTAGATAGGTTTTTAATGTTTTAGGATTCTTTTGATTTTAGGAGATTTGATATCTTTTCCATTTAGGATTCTTTCCCGTTTGTTTACATCAACTGATGCAGCGGAATATTCAACGCAAAACAACAATAGATAAAAGAACTGGGATAAACGATTCAGATCCGTTGATTCGCGCACAAATACCGGAAACGAACCCTACTATTATGCTGTTGATCCGCGCACGGATACCAGGATAACAGGCTACTGATAACATTCAACTTCGCGCACGAAGGATTGTTAACAGGCTTCAAATACTTCAATCTTCGCAAAGAATGTTGTACATGGATATTGAGAAACAATCTCTGTATTTTTTTATTAATCAAAAGCTAACTTTCAAACCCTAATACAATCTACTTAAATAGAATTGTAAAACTTGACTAACAAGAAAATCCTAAACAAACGGGAAAGAATCCTAAATGGAAAAGATATCAAATCTCCTAAAATCAAAATAATTCTAAAACATTAAAAACCTATCTAAAAGGGAAATAATTAATAACCTAATTACATATAAACTAAAAGGAAATAAAATAAACGTATCAAATCATGACGATAATTGGAAATAATAATTAAAGCAACAATTGTCTTGCCGCGCACGAAAGTTAACAGCCAAATTCGGATATGCTGGAGCCCGTTATAGAAGATGGAGTCTTCATAACATTTGTAGGGATCGTCTTGGGCTTTCTGGAAACATATTATAATAGACGATCTGATTTCATATGCCCTCTGTAGAGGTCCACGAAGTTCAGCCCGGATCATCTCGTCCAGCTCAATGTGTCCAGCTCTCATCCAGCTCAAGTCTTCGCGCAATAATCTAAATGGCCGAATTTGGGCCTGTTGTGATCTATTATAGAGGACGGAGTCTTCATAACATATGTAGGGCTCGTCTTGGGCTTTCCGGAAACATATTATAATAGACGATCCAACCACATATGCCCTCTGTAGAGGTCCACGAAGTTCAGCCCGGATTTGGTTGGTCCACGCGACCCAAATACGAATTCGCCACCCGCTCCACGTATTCCATTGCCTTAGCTGCTGCTGCATCATTGGCATATGTGGTTGGATCGTCTATTATAATATGTTTCCGGAAAGCCCAAGACGAGCCCTACATATGTTATGAAGACTCCGTCCTCTATAATAGATCACAACAGGCCCAAATTCGGCCATTTAGATTATTGCGCGAAGACTTGAGCTGGATGAGAGCTGGACACATTGAGCTGGACGAGATGATCCGGGCTGAACTTCGTGGACCTCTACAGAGGGCATATGAAATCAGATCGTCTATTATAATATGTTTCCAGAAAGCCCAAGACGATCCCTACAAATGTTATGAAGACTCCATCTTCTATAACGGGCTCCAGCATGTCCGAATTTGGCTGTTAACTTTCGTGCGCGGCAAGACAATTGTTGCTTTAATTATTATTTCCAATTATCTTCATGATTTGATATTAATTATTTTATGATTTGATTTTATTAAATCAAATTCAATTTCCTTTTTAGATAGGTTTTTAATGTTTTAGGATTCTTTTGATTTTAGGAGATTTGATATCTTTTCCATTTAGGATTCTTTCCCGTTTGTTTAGGATTTTCTTGTTAATCAAGTTTTGCAATTCTATTTAAGTAGATTGTATTAGGGTTTGAAAGACAGCTTTTGATTAATAAAAAATACAGAGATTGTTTCTCAATATCCATGTACAACATTCTTTGCGAAGATTGAAGTATTTAAAGCCTGTTAACAATCCTTCGTGCGCGAAGTTGAATGTTATCAGTAGCCTGTTATCCTGGTATCCGTGTGCGGATCAACAGCATAATAGTAGGGTTCGTTTCCGGTATTTGTGTGCGAATCAACGGATCCGAATCGTTTATCCTGTCTTTTATCTATTGTTGTTTTGCGTTGAATATTCCGCTGCATCACTACTCCTATTATTTCCTTAGACTTCTTACTAATTGTTTAAATCCATTTTCTTATCTAGGTTATTGGTATTGGATTCCTATCTTCATTCATATTCTCTTTATATTCTTGTCATTTACTTTACATGCATTGTTTGATGGTTTCTCAAACCATACACTACCTCACTTACTATGATTTATTTTCTTGCACATTAGTTAGACTAACTTAGATTAGATAGCAAATCGATTAATCTAACCTAATCCTTATGGAACTAATCTTTAGCTTACCACTTTACTAGTTTTCAAAATTTAGAGCACATTGCGTAGGAATTTCTTATAAACATCTTTTGAATTCGCAATTTAGTAACGACATAAAAAGCGAGTATCAATGACTAGAAATTCCATGTTAGGAATGATTTTAGTGAATGGGAGTTAGGGTATAATCTTGACTATTAGCTTTAAAGATTGGGAGAAGTTTGGTTTATGCATGGACATACTGGATTAAGCTTTGGCTATTGCTCACTTTATGGGCTATAGGTGAGTCATGGTTGAAGACACAATTGCTATTTCTACTTTTGGTTTTCCATATTCATTAGACTTAACATTGCTATCTTATTTTCTATGTTAATATTGGGGCTCAATTTAGCATGGTCTTGTAGAATAGTTCACATTTGTTGGTTGCAGTTTAGTGTTTGAAAGGATTTCAACACACTCTTCAACCCTTAGCTCAAATGAATGGATACCCTAAGTTGGATTGAGGCGAGAACGAACCCTTGATTTGAATTGAATGTGCTTAATGCTTAACAATCAACTAGATGTGTATTTGTGTTTGGTAAACTTATGTACCTTGTGTGACCATTACCTTGCATCTCTCCAAGCCACATTTGTTTTCGTAACATAGGGTTCTTGCCTTTAGAAGTGGATTAACTTAATTAGGAGTAGTGTAATTTAGAATGGCAAGCACCCGGTTACATTTATATCTTTAGTTTTACTATCATTTAGTTTTAGTTCATTTCATTTCAATGCTCTGTCCCCCACACAACAACACACAGTTCACAAACACCATTCTCACCACTTTCATGTTCTATTAACATGCTTTCATTAAACACTGAAAATTGAGACGGTTGACGGTTAACGGATGACACCTCCCTACGGAACGATACCCTTACTTGTTGCTATACTTGTCTCTTGACTCGTGCACTTGCGTTAATAAAATGATATTAATATTTTATTAAAACATTTGTATTTTGTATTTTTACCATTCTACCATCACATGTTTGACGGAAACCTAAAGGAATTTGACAGTAGGGACCAAAAGAGCGATTAATATTAAGCGTTTGAACTAAAAGAGTCAAAACTGAAACTAGTGGAACCAAAACCACTAATACCTCAAACTACAAGGATTTCTTTAATATTATCCCTTATGCTATACGTCAGGAGTGCAGTGCAATCTGCTTTATTTTGACTCTCCTTGATCCGAATTCCGAAATGAAGAATCCCACAGTGATCAAAATCATTGGAACCGGTCAAAACTGAAACAGTTCCACCCTGACAAAAACTCTCTCATGGATTCATCAACTTTAACTCTCTCAAACCTGTAATTACTTCTCCTTCAATGTCAATCATGACTCCGCTCAGAAAATCTGTCCTCTACCACCATTTCCTCCGACCAGCTTCTTCACAGTTTGGCGGCAGACTCCATGAAAATTTCAGTACCCAATTCCATCGAACCAGGTCATTTTGTGGTGGGAGACGTGAATTGGATCATGAATTTGTAAATACCCAGGTGTTCAAGACTGGATTTTGTGGTCCATTTGGATACAAATTCACTCAAAAAAGGTCGTTTTCGGACCCTAGATCATCCTCATCATCAGTTCAGAGCTCACAACCTATAGATGCAGGCTCTTCAATACGAAAACCGATCAGTTTGTGGCCTGGAATGTACCATTCACCTGTGACTAATGCTCTATGGGAGGCAAGATCAATGATGTTTGAGAAGCCAGGGGACAGGCCAAGTGATTCTGTTTCGCAGAGTGAACTGGTTGCAAAATCTCCATCTAAGAGCAGGACTAGTATTCTTTACAAGTTTTCGAGTGATTATATACTTAAAGAGCAGTATAGAAACCCTTGGAATGAGATCAGGATGGGGAAGTTGCTTGAGGATCTTGATGCTCTTGCTGGAACCATTACATACAAGGTACTTAAAGAGTTAAGACTCTTAGTGCCATTTATCGACTTATCGTTCTTCGTTTGCTTTGGATTGTGAGAGACTTATGTTTTTTATTGGCATTAGATGTAAGTTAGATTTGTTCTAGTTGTTAATTAGTTTATTTGGTGCAATTTGCAATCTCTATATTTATGGACTTATGGTTTGGTTGGTTTTATATAGCTGAATCTTTCGTTGGTTTCTAGTATTCAGCTTCAGTTTAATCCAAGTTTTGTAGGTTTTGAATTGGAAGATACGGTCATTAAATTTTGCCTTGCTATCTTTAAGTACCTTTGGAATTTGCCTGACTGTTGTCTCCAGCTCATAACATTGTCCACTAAAAACTAGATAGATACACTGTCTAGCCGGAAAGTATTCCTCGCTGTTGGGGCCATTTGCCAAGGTCTAGTATTTTCTCCCAATTAATCACTTCTATTGATAGAATTTTAAATATTATGTAGCCATTAAGTGATAATGATTTAGGTTAAGGCAGTTTAGATCATGGCTTCCTTATCTGTTTAATTTTAATATGCTACAAACACGTTATGATTTATTACTACATCCAAAGTTTGTAATTCATTTAATTGCATACGGACCAGCACTGTTGCAATGATGATGGGGCTACAAGGCCTTTATTATTGGTCACTGCTTCTGTTGACAGGATGGTTATGAAAAAACCAATCCTTGTCAACACTGATTTAGAAATAGCTGGAGCTGTTACATGGGTGGGGCGGTCATCTATGGAGATTCAACTTGAAGTTACTCAGTCCTCCCAAGGTACTCCAAAATAATGAATAGATCTTTGATAATCTTTTGACTATTAAATGTTTGTCTATATATTCCTGCTCCTTACAGTTTTTATTTTTTTTTATTTTTTTTTATTTATTGTCAAGCTATCACAAATAACAATGTACTTCGAACTGAAAATATATCTTGCATACATACATTTAGTGGAAGAATTTAAGGACAGGTATTATTATCGATATCAACTAATACAAATATGACCATGAGTATGTTATAGTAGTTATTACAATAAAGTAGTATGTACTAGAAATGCATCCAGTCTGCAGCTGAGCTAATTATATCAAGAATACGGCACCAAAGATGTTTCTTTTCAGTAAAGGCAGTAAATTCCAAGTCATTTATTGGCACCATAAAAAGTGATGAATCTTGTAATCTTAAAAGATACTTTTTTAAATATCCGTACTCGACACTGACTCTTTGCACCTTCAGAATGCAGTGCAAGAAAATGTTGCAATGATTCTATCATGGAGTGATTGCTGTTTTCCGATTGTTTCATAGTTGTTTTAATGGTCTCCAGGAAATTCTTCTCAGAGTTAAATGATATTTTGCTCTTATGAGACTATTTTTTGTTTTTTTTCTTTTTTTTTTCCTCTTTCTTTTTATGTGTTTCCATGACATAAACCTGATAGTAACAAAGGAGAAACGAGATTGAGACCTCTTGAGATCATTAAATCCCGTGGTTAAAACCATTGTGTGTCTTCTGATTCTTAAAATTGTGATTTGTTGCTTTATTGGTTATGTTACAGAAAGAAAAAAAAATTGTTTTCCAGATACTCCAGAGCCATCAGAATCAGTTGCCCTTGTAGCAAACTTCACATTTGTGGCTCGTGATGCCAAGACCGGAAAATCAGCTCCAGTCAACCAGATCTTGCCTGAAACTGAACAAGAAAAACTGCTATGGGAAGAGGCCGAAGAAAGGAACAAAATGAGGAAAAGGAATAAAGCAGAAAAGCAAATGAATATTGATAATGGGGACAAAGAGAGGCTTAATGCATTGTTGGCCGAAGGTCGGATTTTTTGTGACATGCCAGCGCTGGCAGACAGAGATAGCATTCTTATACAAGATACTAGCCATGGGAATTCCTTGATTTGCCAGCCCCAGCAGAGGAACATACATGGTCGGATATTTGGAGGATTTTTGATGCGTAAAGCATTTGAGCTGGCCTTTTCAACTGCTTATGCATTTGCTGGTGCAGCACCACGCTTTATAGAAGTTGATCACGTTGATTTTTTCAGACCTGTGAGTATCTATCCACCATCTCATTACAATTTGCTTAAATGAGAGAGAATGAGTGAGACTGAGAGAATAAAGAATAAACCCATTAATTTTAATAATCAGATATCAGCAATTAATCCATGTTGGTTGAAAGTTTGCCAAAACTTTATTCTCTAAGCAAGGTTCTTTGCTTATGGAACAGGCAATGAGTAGGCAGTATGACAAAATATCCCTTATATATTTCCATGCTGATGCAGGTGGATGTAGGAAATTTCCTCCGTTTCAAATCTTGTGTTTTGTATACGGAACGCGAGAATCCAGCCAGACCTCTGATAAACGTGGAAGTTATAGCTCACGTTACGAGGCCAGAGCTCAGGACCAGTGAGGTTAGCATCTGAATTTGACTATATGATAACAACTGCACAGTGGTCATCAGCTATATAAAGTATTTAACATGTACATGAAATAGCTTTTGCTTATGGCATGAAAAAAATGCAGTATCTCTTTTGGTATTAACAGTCTCATAAGACTTGGGTTAAAAATATAACCGATGAATTTCTTTTTAATGCAAATCAATCCAACTCTTATCTTATTTGTACTTCAAACAGGTATCGAATAAATTTTACTTCACATTTACCATCCGTCCTGAGGCTATGAAAGATGGATTTAGCATACGGAATGTTGTGCCAGCCACAGAATTGGAAGCTAAGCGGGTGCTTGAACGAATGGATGCTGAGAGCTCCCAGTTGGCGAAACCATGAACCAACTGAAAACAGGACTAGGATGGAACAAAGAACAGAGCCTGTTTTCAGAGTTCTCCAACACTCTTGGAATATATTTTTGTCTTCTTTTTTCTTAAGCTTTTGTGAAATTTATTTAAAGTTCATTTCTTGTCATTTAATCTGATCTGAAATATCTGAAAAGTTGTATTGAATATTTCTTCAAAACTTGATAACAATCAATGTACTTGACAAACTTGCAATACTAGAAATGTGGATACAATATCTCCCAGATCGATCCAATCTAATGATGTGTCATTTGATAAATGATTACATGTTAATAATTATTTACATATTGATTCACTTGCTATATGTTATGTGAGAGACAATAACCATATCATTAGAGCATCTCCAATGCACAAGTAACTTGCATATTGATAACCGTTGACATGGCAGCAATGTCAAGAGACTTGCTTCTAATGTGACATAAAAATAGATTTGATAGACAATCAATTTAAAATTTGGTCTCCAATACTTCTTTCTAAAATACAATATATTTTTTTAATGACGTGTCTATTTTTTTTTTCCTATTTTTATTTTTATTTTTTTTCCTTACCAAAAATATATGAAAAATTAATGTCAGTTTTAGATGTTGATGACGTCGTTTTGGTACTCAACAAAACACAATATTTATGTATAAATGTGATCTTTAGAAAACCATGTTTTTACCACTAGAAAATCCTTTTAGGATGTAAAGATTAGTATAACGGTAAGTAAGGATTCGTTTCACAGGTAATCGAAGTAATGAATTGAATAAATTAACTAGTCATAAATGCAATTAAGCAAATCATAGTAGGTGGATAGTGTGTGGTTTGATAAACCACCAAAAATGCATAAAAAAGTAAATGTAACTAAAATGTGATAGGGAAAATAGAAACTCAACAATCTATGATAAGAAAAGTGGATGTAAACAATTAATATAGATGTTAGGGAATAGATGGATTAGCAAGTGGGTATGGGTAGTGCTTTTTAAGCCACTTTAATGGACCAATCTCTACATGTTAACCATTTGAGGTTTAGATTAGCGTGGTTGATATACCCTCCACTAATCTATCATATTTATTGGGTTCTTAATCACACAAGTGTGTTAATCCAAGGATGATTGCATAACATGTTATTATAAATAAGATTGTAATTAACAAGTGGATATACAAGTCAATCACATAGTGAATAAAATCTAATGAATAAATAAATAGAACACATATAGAGATTCATTACAAAGCTTAAGCAAATACCCACAACCAAATGTTCCTCAAATCTATCCCCTAAATTAGGGGTTTAGTTACACTCAAATAGAAAGCAAGTAACATATAAGGAAATTACCCTTAGGTCTCCTTCTTTAGTGCTTGCTCCTTTCTTTCCAAGAGTACTCCTAGTGCAAAGAGTGGTAGAAGATGATGTATCTAGACAGGTGGATGGCTAATGGTGAGTGACAAAGGTATTGTGATGTAGAGAATGGTAAAGGAGGAATGATTTAGGGAAGTAATCAAGATTTTGTGTGAGTTTTTGGATGGAAAAGATTAGTTCAAGTATAGAAATGGAGGAGTTTGGGAGATGATTGATGGTGATCCTAGGTTAAAGAAGAGATAGGTAGGAGAGAATAGGATGTGTGATCTGTAAAAGTTGGTGAATTTATAGGCTAGGAAAACTAGGGTACGAAATAGGCATGAAATTACAAGAATACCCCTCTTGAATGCCAACACTGGAATTCCTACGTTGTCGCCCTTTGTCCTTCAATGTGGCGACATCTCTGTCACCATTGTGTCGCCATGGCGACAATGCCCAACGTTGGAATGCCAACACTGGAATTCCAACGTTGTCGCCATTTGTCCTTTAATGTCGCCATGGCGACAATACTTGATTGAAAATTTCTTGAAAAATGTCTTCTGTCGCCATGGCGACCTTAACTTCAGCAAATGGCGAAAATGCCTTGTTTCATACCTTAATGCTCCTTTTTGCACCAAGTTCCTCCTCTTCTTCACAAATGCCCTTGAGGCCTAAATAAACCTGCAATGCTCAATTTAACATTATTAAATATAGGGAAACGCCCAAGAACCAAGCATAAAAAGACGAAAATGAGGGTCAAAATCATACCAAATTTGGCTCGATCAAATACCCTCAAACCTATCTTTTGCTAGTCCTCGAGCAAAACAATCACAAAACAACCCCCAATGATATGCATCAAGACATTTCAAAGATTTTCAATAAAGTTCAAACTCACTCTAGCAAGGATCTACTATCCATTGATTAGCATGCGAACCCAAAATGAAGAGATTAACACAATGATGCACTAGTGAGGACTTATACATGTAAGAAAATGTTAAGTAAAGATTAAGAGCATGCCACTCTAGATATGATTGTACACAATGCAACCTTACATTCAAAATGCCAAAGCTTCAAAGAAAATGTGCTATTCGGTTTAGAATGTAATTCACCTTGATATCTAATCCTCACCGAAATCTCTATTTTCTTCTTATTGATTCCTAGGTTTCACTCAAAATACATATGCAATATGAATTCATGTCATGGATATCAAATTGATTGCATATGATGTTATTTAAAGCACAATTTCTGAAAATGAGGTCTCATGAATGGAATTGCAAGTCATGAATTAGAAAGAACATGCGTCAACCAAGATTCAAAAGGTGGACATCCCTAAAGATCATAAAGGTCTATTTTTGGTTGTAATGAGGCTTAAGGTGAATGGTGAGTCAAATAATGGGGCAATAGATAACAAGAAATCCAATGATTACACTTAAGGCATACATTCTAATAATGAATCCCAATTGCTTTCACACATTTGTTCACACCCTTGGTGTCCATTGCTTACAATGTCGCTTAAATTGCATATTCTCTACTCAAACTTTTCTTGAGTAGCCTATTCAATTCTTAACCCTCTATCTAGGCCAATTGTGCCTAATTCATAGTTCTCCTTTGATTCTTTTCTTGGCTTTGCCCTTTATTTTCTTTTCTTTTCTTTTCTTTTGCATACATCTTTTCTTACATCTTTTATTTCAATCTTTTTCTTTTCTTTTACTTTGCTTTTCTTTTTCTTTTTCTTTTCTTTTTTCTTTTGCATTTCTTTTTATCCACTTTTGCATTTCAATACTCTTTTACACAAATTTACATGCCTAGGTACATGCATCAATATTCTCTCTTAAAAAGCTTACAACCATATCCTAAGCCATAGCAAAATCATTTGGTCAAGGTAAGTGATATGAACCTCACCAAGAGTAATGAGACCCGGAACCAATATATGGTAACAAGGATCGTTTTCTAATTTCAAGTTTGTAAACAAAACAATATAGGACCGTGACCCGTTATCTATAATGAGATAAGAACCAACGATATCAAAAAATTGGAAGACGCCACACTCAAGAAAAGAAGAAGGTGAGTGATAAGTCTGATTTCGGAACCAAAGAGATAATACTCTCAATTTTCATTCAATTCAAAAACTACTGAAATATTACATCATAAGGATCCTTCACTACTACAAAAATGCTTAAAGACATCACTAGAAATCACTAAAAGAAATCGGTTTTTGGTAACCGATTTTAAAAAAGCTTTTAGAAATCAGTTTTTATAAAAACCGATGTCTTAAAAATTACAATTTCAAAAGACATCGGTTTTTAAGAAAACCGATATTAAAAAAAAAACGTTTAGACATCGGTTTTTATAAAAACCGATGTCTTAAATTTTGCGTTGAAAAGACAACGGTTTTTATAAAAACCGATATTAAAAGCAAGCATTTAGACATCGGTTTTTATAAAAACCGATGTAGATTCAAAAGCAAAATTCTGCAATGCAAATCTGACCTATGTCCACATTCAAGGGCATATCTCTAAAAATACTCAACGTTATTTGCTCAACTTTTGACACAAGAAAGTAGACATGAAAACAAACACTTTTAAATCAGAAAATATTCCAAAAATCGATTTGGAAAAGTGAGAAAATGAGCGATGAAAACAGCTCACTCGCGGATTCACGAATCGCTTCTGACCTTTGACTGAATAATTGATCATAACTTTCAAAATACCACCCGGAATTTTACGTTCTTTATACCGTTGGATTCGTATCGAAAAATTGAAGAACCCAAAATGGACAAAAAAATTTATTTCCTTGCCAAAAGATACAGTTTTAAGGAAAGAGTTTTCACAAAAATATCTCCAATCGCTTCAATTCTGACCTTTGACTGAAAAATTGATCATAACTTTCAAAATACCAACCGGAATTTTACATTCTTTATACCGTTGGATTCATATCAAAAAATTAAAGAACCAAACATGGACAAAAAAATTTATTTCCTTGCCAAAAGATACAGTTTTAAGGAAAGATATTTACAAAAATATCTCCAATCGCTTCAATTCTGACCTTTGACTGAAACATTGATCATAACATTCAAAATACCAACCGGAATTTTACGTTCTTTATACCGTTGGATTCGTATCAAACAATTGAAGAATCAACCATGGAAAAAAAAATTTATTTCCTTGCCAAAAGATACAGTTTTAAGGAAAAGGTTTACACAAAAATATCTCGCCAATCGCTTGACCTTTGAGTACTCATGAATAATTGATCATAACTTTCAAAATACCGCCCGGAATTTTACGTTCTTTATACCGTTGGATTCGTATTGAAAAGTTGAAGAACTGAAAATGGACAAAAAAATTTATTTCCTTGCCAAAAGATACAGTTTTAAGGAAAGAGTTTACACAAAAATATCTCCAATCGCTTCAATTCTGACCTTTGACTGAACAATTGATCATAACTTTCAAAATACCAACCGGAATTTTACGTTCTTTATACTGTTGGATTCGTATCGAAATATTGAAGAATCTACCATGGAAAAAAAAAATTATTTTCTTGCCAAAAGATACAGTTTTAAGGAAAACGTTTACACAAAAGTATCTCCAATCGCTTGACCTTTGTGTACTCATGAATAATTGATCATAACTTTCAAAATACTGCCCGGAATTTAACGTTCTTTAAACCGTTGGATTCGTATCAAAAAATTGAAGAATCCAACATGGACAAAAAAATTTATTTCCTTGCCAAAAGATACAGTTTTAAGGAAAGAGTTTGCACAAAAATATCTCCAATTCTGACCTTTGACTGAAAAATTGATCATAACTTTCAAAATACCACCCGGAATTTTACGTTCTTTATACCGTTGGATTCGTATTGAAAAATCGAAGAATCCATCATGGAAAAAAAAAATTATTTCTTAAGGAAAAGCTTTACACAAAAATATCTCCAATCGATCGACCTTTGAGTACTCATGAATAATTGATCATAACTTTCAAAATACCACCCGGAATTTTACGTTCTTTATACCGTTGGATTCGTATCAAAAAATCAAAGAATCTACCATGGACAAAAGAAATTATTTTGTTGCCAAAAGATACAGTTTTAAGAAAAAAGTTTGCACAAAAATATCTTCAATTGCTTCTGACCTTTGACTGAATAATTGATCATAACTTTCAAAATACCGCCCATAATTTTACGTTCTTTATACCGTTGGATTCGTATCGAAAAATCAAAAAATCTAGCATGGATGAAAAAAATTATTTCGTTGCCAAAAGATACAGTTTTAGGGAAAAAGTTTGCATAAAAATATCTCTAGCAGAACACAAAACCACACAATAAAAAATGAAATGAAAAATAAACCCACCAATAAAATTTATTTAATATATGTATGTTTATAGTATAAATTAGAATTTTGATTAGTTGAGTAAATTTAAATTTATCAAACAAGTTTTTTTTTTTTTTTTTTTTTTTTTTTCCTAACAATTCATATAGGTTATATATATATATATATATATATATATTGTGCAATTGTTAACACATTCAATCTTGTAGTCAGGCGGTAAAGGCTTACCACTTTGACTTTGAGGTTGCGAGTTCGAATCCTCGTAATGACAATTAATTGTCATTATTATCATAGGTGGGGTTGGCCGGTCGGTGGCCGGAGGTGGGTCGTGCCGGCGGCGGTGGCCGGAGGTGGGGTGTGCTGGCGGTGGTGGCCGGTCGGTGAGGCGGGCCGGTGGTGGTGGCTGGTCGGTGGCCGGCGACAGTGGCATTTTTTTTTGTAATTCATCAATTTTACATCAGGTTTTTTAAATCGGTTTTAACTAAAACCGATGTCTTTTCTCCTAGGTTTCTAAATCGGTTTTACAGGTTTTTTAAATCGGTTTTAACTAAAACCGATTTCTTTTCTACTAGGTTTTTAAATCGGTTTTAAGTAAAACCGATTTCTTTTCTCTTGTTTTACATCGGTTAAAAACCGATGTCTTTTGCCCTTTTTTTTCTAAATCACTCAAAAAGAGATCGGTTTTAAAAAATTCAAAAACCGATTTCTTCCATATAAAAAAACCGATTTCTTTTGCATTTTTTGTAGTAATCCTTATAAACTAAAACCCTAAAAGACAAGAAAGGCTACACGCCAATCTCTAAAAGGAAACAAGATATTTGGCTATTAAGGCCTTACAAACAGAAAACTAAAATGGGCAAAAATTGCCTTACAAATAGAAAAACTAAAACAAGCAACTATTGACTTGATCCCTATTTGGAAGGCTGAAATTGATGCAAAAACAGCCCATTAATTTGGGAAACAAATCAATCCATTATTCATTGAAAACCAAAAAGGAAACAATTGAAATTGAATCTCCTCCACACGCCTTAGCATGTGCCACAAGCCCAAGCTCTCTGCCACACGCCCAAGTCAACTCTTATTCAGCCTAATCAATTGCTTTGATGATGTTAATTAAGCCTTGGTCTTCATGTGTGCTCATCTTGGACTTTAATAATTTGAAATCAGCCCAAGTGTCTTGAATCAGGCCATTTAGTGCTTCCTTGAATCTCTTAACCCTTGCCCTTGTTATTGGCCCAACCAGAACATGCAATGGATCCCTTGGTACAGCTCCTTTGTTCTCATCAGTAAGTCAATTATGTAGGCTATATGGTTTCATTTAGATGTGGTTCAAAAATGAAAAGCTTGAGATGTGTTTGGCTTCAAAAGGGCTTAGAAGCACACACATTTAGAGGGTATGGAAGTATTTAGGACAATTTACGGTTTTTCACATGCATTGCCTAAAGTCAGTTCTAAAGGTTTGTCTACAAGCAAATCAAAGTATCCACTAGCAGTCCATAATATTCTATAACATGCAATAATTAAGTGCAAATGAGACCTATACACACTTGAATGAGTGTTTGAGAATGAGTGTTTGAGAGTGAGTGTTTAAAGAGTGAATATTTGACAACTCAAAATACGCTTTTTAAGGCTGTGTTTGTGATTCTCATGGGAATCTCCACTATTAATTCTTAGCCTTTAAGCAAATTTGATAATTCACCCTAATATTATGAGAAAAAGATTAATGCACTTTGTTCAATGACACCCTAAATGGCATGACGTTAATCTAAACCAAACAATGGAAAAGATGCACAATTCCTCACTACTCATGTAAAGCCCAATCTCAACAAGCAAAGTATGCTCAAATATGGCATTATCGTAAAAATTTGAAAAATTCGGCTCAATATTTTAAAACGAAGCAAAGTAAGCAAAGTGGTGTTGCGCAAATGTACCCCCAAACCTAAATTGGACATTGTCCTCAATGTTCATGGGAGGCAAAATTGGTCAAATGGTGCAACCCAACGAATTCAAAGCCAATATGCATATATGTCCACAAATAATCAATGTATTTTCAAAAAATTGGCAAAGTGCCTTCTCAACCTAACATGCCCAAAATCATCTAAAAAGATGCTCAATCACGAATGGCATATTCCTCAATATTCCTATCATTCAAAAATCATCAATGAAGCACATTCATCCTAAATCCACTACCAAAATTCATCTCACACCCTTATTCTAAGCAAAAATGAAATAAAGATAAAAGAATTCAAAAATGATACGACTAATTAAAAACAAAATTTTAAACTATGAAAACAAAAATGTACCTAAGTGGGTTGCCTCCCACCAAGCGCTCGATTTAACATCTCGGCAAGACGTGGCATGGTGTTCCGACTCTTCGAACTCCAAATTGTTGCTTTCGTTATGAGGATAAGGTTCTCGCTATTTTTATGAGCACCCTTGGCTTGCTCGTCCCTCCAGGACTCGCAAGTTGTCTTTGTTTTCTCCCAAGAGATGAAGAAACCTAGCTTTAATGCACAAGCAACAAAAATCTTGCTTCCTCAAGAAGCAATGGAAAATCTACACACTCACAAAGCATATTAGAAAGTTCTTGGCAAATAAAAGAAAATCTACTCAATATATGCAATTGCCAACAAAAGCTTGAAAAACCAATTAGTCAAAGAAATAAACTAAACTAAACAAAAAAAAAAAACATAAAAATAAAATGCACTAATATTTTCAACATTGTGCATTTTGAGTGGGGTTAGGATTAACTAAGGGTGGTTTGACCAAGTTGGGAAATTCACTCTTCTTTACAATCCAAACAAATGTGGATGACTTCCCCATTGTTTCCTTACCCTTATTTCTCATTTGGTTCATTGGTTCATTCCTCACCTAAATTTTCTTTATCCTAGGTGGACTCCTCCTATTCCTAGGCTTCTCAACCCATACCTTCCTAACATGCCTATACTTCTCTCTCTTTCCAAAATTCCCTCGTGTGCCATGCCTCTCATATTCTTGGCTTAGTGGTCTAATGTGACCTATCTTATGGCAATGGTGGCACATGATGATAGGGTTAGGAAGGATACCTTGTTGGTGGTTCTTTGTTGGAGGTGGAGGTGGAGGTGGAGGTGGAGGGTTCTTATTCCTCCTTTTTTCCTTCCTCCTCTTTGCTTTGCTAGGATTCGGCTCTTTGACCTTGGCACTTGAAGAGGCTTGACTCAAGTCGAGAATTTCTTCCTTTGAGAATGGAAATACTTCCTTGATCATTCCCTCAATTTCTTGCTTAGACCTTGCAAGTTCCGCAAGGTGGTCAATTTCCTTCTTCTTCGTTATCTTTAAAGCTTTGTCCCGTGTTTGAATTTCGGCTTGCATTAGCCACATCCTCTTTACAAAGTCCTCATTGATCTCTTCAAACTCTTTCAATGTTGTACTCATTTCGGCTTCAAGTCTCTCAATTCGTTCTTCGAATTCTTTGTTCTTGTAGGAGACTTAGCCATCATGCCTCTTGAGAGTACCATTTTCGGCTCTGAGCGTCTTTACTTCAAGTATGAGTTTCTTGTTCAATTCTTGAAGCCTATTCTCCTTTGTTGTTTCCAAGGCTTCTTTGCCTTCTAACTTCTTCTTCAAGAGTTGTACCTTCCCTTCATAATCCTTCCTTATTTCTTCTTGTTGAAGGGAAGTTGTCATCATTTTTTCTTGAAGTAGAACATTCTCTTTTTTTAACACATCCATCGCCATCCTTAGCTCTTCACTCATACTCAGAAGCTTCTTGTTCATCTCTGGCATGATCTTGCATAGATCTTCTTCTTCCGATTGATACGAGTCTTCTTTGTAGTTTTGAGTTATGGCCTTGATGGATTTGTTGAAATTTCCTTCAAATGCGGACTCTACTCCTTGCTCTAGTTAGCTAGGTAACATATAGTTATTTAAATTCTGTGTGATGTCCCGTTTAAAGGCTATAGCATCTTGCATGAGCTCTCCCATCATATCTTCCGATGACATGCTCATTGGCGGGAAGCTTGGCCTCGAGTTTTGCATGAAGAAATCCATAGAGTCTGAAACACAAAAAAACAAAAACTACCCAAGCAATAAAAGGAACTAAAGCAACAAAAAAAAAAAAACCAATAGAAAACTAAAAATTATTAAAACTAAACTAACCACTACAAAGAAAAGTTAATATATTCAACTATCGCTACCAATTCCCCAGCAGCGGCGCCAATTTTGATGAGGTCGTTTTGGTACTCAACAAAATACAATATTTATGTATAAATGTGATCTTTAGAAAACCATGTTTTTACCACTAGAAAATCCTTTTAGGAATGTATAACGGTAAGTAAGGATTCGTTCCACAGGTAATCGAAGTAATGAGTTGAATAAATTAACTAGTCCTAAATGCAATTGAGCAAATCATAGTAGGTGGATAGTGTGTGGTTTGATAAACCACCAAAAATGCATAAAAAAGTAAATGTAACTAAAATGTGATAGGGAAAATAGAAGCTCAACAATCTATGATAAGAAAAGTGAATGTAAACAATTAATACAGATGCTAGGGAATAGATGGATTAACAAGTGGGTATGGGTAGTGCTTTTTAAGCCACTTTAATGGGCCAATCTCTACATGTTAACCATTTGAGGTTTAGATTAGTGTGGTTGATATACCCTCCACTAATCTATCCTATTTATTGGGTTCTTAATCACACAAGTGTGTCAATCCAAGGATGATTGCATAACATATTATTCTAAACAATATTGTAATTAACAAGTGGATATACAAGTCAATCACATAGTGAATAAAATCTAATGAATAAATAAATAGAACACATATAGAGATTCATTACAAAGCTTAAGCAAATACCCACAACCAAATGTTCCTCAAATCTATCCCCTAAATTAGGGGTTTAGTTACACGTAGTTACACTCAAATAGAAAGCAAGTAACATATAAGGAAATTACCCTTAGGTCTCCTTCTTTAGTGCTTGCTCCTTCCTTTCCAAGAGTACTCCTAGTGCAAAGAGTGGTAGAAGAGGATGTGTCTACATAGGTGGATGGCTAATGGTAAGTGACAAAGGTATTGGGATATAGAGAATGGTAAGGGAGGAATGATTTAGGGAAGTAATCAAGATTTGATGTGAGTTTCTGGATGGAAAAGATTAGTTCAAGTATAGAAATGGAGGAGTTTGGGAGATGATTGATGGTGATCCTAGGTTGAAGAAGAGATAGGTAGGAGAGAATAGGATGGGTGATCTGTAAAAGTTGGTGAATTTATAGGCTAGGAAAGCTAGGGTACGAAATGGGCATGAAATGACAAGAATACCCCTCTTAAATGCCAACAGTGGAATTCCTACGTTGTCGCCCTTTGTCCTTCAATGTGGCAACATCTCTACCGCCATTGTATTGCCATGACAACAATGCCCAACGTTGGAATGCCAACACTAGAATTCCAACGTTGTCGCCATTTGTCCTTTAATGTCGTCATGGCGATAACACCTAATTGAAAATTTCTTGAAAAATGTCTTCTGTCGCCATGGCGACCTTAACTTCAGCAAATGACGAAAATGTCCTGTTTCATGCCTTAATGCTTCTTTTTGCTCCAAGTTCCTCCTCTTCTTCACAAATGCCCTTGAGGCCTAAATAAATCTGCAATGCTCAATTTAACACTATTAAATACGAGGAAATGATCGCGCTCCAAATGTTCATATTTAGCGCTCCATTTTCCTATATTTTGTATTCGTTTATGATCATTTTTTTTTTTGTATTTAATAGGGTTTAAATAAGTGTTTCAGGTAAATAGGGAAGTTCATGGGCATTGTTGTCATTTTGGACAAATCAGGGGTTAAAATGCAATATTCGGGAAAGGATTGAAGATTCTGTGAATAAGGGGAAGATTAGGGGACACGATTGTAATTCGCCAGCCAAGGCAGACATCAGTGCCATGTCTTTTTTTGGGTAAATAAATAGTATCATAGAAAGAGGAAAGAATATACAAATACAAGGGGCATACCCTAGGAAACAAAGAAACCAGAGCACAAAGGCCCAAAACAAGCTCAACAAAAAAGCTCAAAAACAACAAGCTCATAAACAAGAGCTAAACAAAAGCTTTAACAAAGCAAAAAAAAAAAAAACACAAAAGAAAGCAAACAAACAGCCAACAACACAAGTATCATCTAGAGGTTACATTCCAATTCATAGCAATCAAAGGCCAATCCTTCAAATTGATAGAACAAAGCCGGCTATGAATAGTGTCAATAATGGTCCGGGAAACCTCTGCATTAGGCCTTCTAGAGCTCTTAAAAATACGACAATTTCACTCTCTCCAAATAAAGTAGACAGCCACTGCAAGGCAAAGCTTTTTAGTCACAGTGGAAGGAGAGTTCCCTTTCCAATGAATGGAAATCCAATCAATTAAATCATTCCAGCTGAGTCCGATCCAAGTACAACCACACTTGTTCAAGAGATGAGTCCAAATGGCTTTGCTATACAAACACTCAAAGAAAAGGTAGGCATGAGTTTCGTTTTGAGAATTGCAAAGGACACATGTAGCAATAACTTGAGGATCGTAGCGCTGAACACGGTCCAAGGTAGAAAGCCTACCTTTAATAGCCAACCAAAGGATGAAACCCATCCTCGGAATATTCTAAGGGAACCACACAATATTAAACAAAGGAACAAGAGAGTGATGGGTTCTAAGAGACTCCATAGCAGAAGCAGCAGAGTAAATACCATTTGGAGAGGGGAGCCACCGAATAATATCATCTAAAATAGAGTTTGGATTGTAAGAAGGCATACAACTTTTTATTTCAGCAAGATCAATTGACATAGCAACAGGCCATCTCCAATTATCACCACAGACAATGGCATTAACCTTTGCATTTATAGGGAGACCAGAATCGTAGATAACATGGGAACTCCATTTCGAATGAATAGGGCCATCAGGGTGCCAATTATCAAACCATAAGGAAGTGTTCAAGCCACTACCAATAATGTGCTGAAATAAAGGATGAACTAAAGGCCTAAGATGAAGTAGCTTTCTCCAATTCCAAGAACAGGTACGAGGAGCTTTCACCTCCCACAAACTTGAACCTTTGAGGTGGTAGGCATTGATCCAAGAAGTCCAAAGATTATTAGTGCCATAAACCAGATTCCAAATGTGCCTAATCATTAGCGCCTTATTCCACAAAGAGAGGTCCTCGATTCCAAGACCACCCTCCTTTTTAGGAATACAAATATCGGACCAAGTAATTTTAGAACCTTTGCTGCTACCCTCAACCCCATTCCATTAAAAGCTACGAAATTTCTGCTCAATAACCTTTAAGACCTTCTTAGGAAGACAAAGATGACTAGCCCAAAACACTTGACTACTGGTTAAGACCGAGATAATAAGTTGAAGACGACCAGCATAAGAAAGGCACCGATTCAACCAAGAAGAAAGACTACTCGAAACTTTATCAACAAGGGGAGAGCAATCACGCAAATTCAATTTAGAAGAGATAATAGGAATCCCTAAATAACGAATAGGAAGGGAACCAACCGTGTAACCAAAAAGGTTGATGAGCTGCTGACTAATTGCATTGGGCACTCCAGAAATGAAAGTGTTGCTTTTAGCATGATTAGCACCAAGACCCGACAATAAGGAGAACTCATCGAGGGCTGATTTGAGAACAAGAGCTGAATGATAGGAACCATGGCAAAGCATAATAAGATCATCAGCAAAGCAAATGTGAGAAAGCTTAATCTTGTCGCACTTCCAATGATATTTGAAGTTAGGAGAGTCCGCAATATGATTGGCTAAAAGTTTCGAGAGGACCTCCATAGCCATAACAAAGAGATATGGAGACATAGGGTCCCCTTGTCGAAGACCCCTCTTTCTGGAGAAGAAACCAGCAAGCTCACCATTAATAGAGATAGAGAACTCAGGAGTAGTAAGGCAAGCTCTAATCCAATTTATGACTTTCAAAGGAAACTGAAATGCAGCAAGAGTGTCAAGTAAGAAGCCCTAATCAACCATATCAAATGCTTTCATCAAATCCACCTTAAGGGCCAACTTTGGCGTACCGTTATCTTTGTGGTAATTTCTCATTAGCTCTTGGACAAGAAGAATGTTGTCTCCAATTCTCCTACCTGCCACAAAGGCTGATTGGGAAGGGCTAATAATGCCAGGAAAACAAGGCTTGATTCTATTGGCAATGATCTTAGCAATGATCTTGTAGAGAGTCTTGCAGCAAGAGATTGGTCTAAAGTCCGTCATTTTAGACGGATTAGGGACCTTAGGGACCAAAGTAAGAATCGTAGCATTGAGCTCTTTAAGAAGAAGGCCAGTACGAAAGAATTCTTGAACAGCATTAATAACATCATCACCAACGATGTGCCACGTCTTCTTGAAGAAATGAGCATTAAAACCATCTGGACCAGAAGCCTTATTAGGGTGGAGAGAAAAGCAAACCTCACGAATTTCATCATTTGAGACCTCTCTACTTATGAAATCAGCTTGATCAGTGGAGATGTGTTTATCAATAGCATTTCTCAAAGGACGAGAACCATGTCTAGAAGGCAAATAGCAACCAAGAATATTTTGGAAGTGAAGAACAGCCTCAGATTTGATTTGAGTATCTCCTTCAATCAAGGAACCATCTTCTCCAGTAATAGAGAGGATCTTACTTCTATTGCGTCTTCCATTGATGACTTTGAAAAAATAGGAGGTGTTACGGTCACCAGCCTTAAGCCATTGAACTCTAGATTTTTGCCTCAAAAAATCCTCCTCCGTTTGAAGAGCTAGTGTGTAAGATCTCATAAGCTCCTTCTCTTGCATTCTAAGGCCTTCATCAAGAGGCTGCAGATCAAGAAGACTTTGGCAATCAACAAGAGCAGCCTTGGCCTCAATAGATTTAACCGTCAAATCCCCCACTGTATTCTTGTTAAGGGACTTTAAAACCTTCTTTAAATTTCGGAGCTTAGAGCAAAGCTGAAATTGCATATTGCCATGAAAATTCTCCTGCCAACAACTCTCAATCAAAGGAAGAAAGTCTACCTTTTCCGTTAGAAAATTGAAAATTGCAATCCAAGCTTAACCAAAGATGGGCTATGATCTGAGATGCTAGGAGGAAGAAAAATGGCTTCAGAGTGCTCAAACTTGGTCATCCATTCCTTATTAACAAGAACTCTATCCAACTTCTTAGAGATGCAGCCAATGCTTCTCTTATTACACCAAGTGTGGAGAAAACCCGAGAAACGAAGGTCATCAAGTTCAGAAACATAAAGACAGTCATTAAACTCTTCCATAGCTGAGGAAATACGTGATGAACCCCCAACTGACTTATTCACCCTCCTAGAGACATTGAAATCACCAAGAACCATCCAAAGAGTATCTTGCTGATTAGAGCATATATTATGCCAAAGAGCTCTTCTAGAACTATCAACATTAGAACCATAAACAAAAGAGATATGGAACCTGTCATTACCATCCAAAATATGAGCTTGGCAATGTATAATCCGATCAGTTTCAAAAATTTTTGTGATATTGAGGATCCTAGGATCCCAACCAATCCAAATTCTACCAAGATCATGACTATTGTAATTGTCAAGCATTTCCCAATCCGTAAAAACTGAATTAACTACAAGAGGCTTATGGATCATACTTACTCTTGTCTCAATTAAACAAACTAGACTAAGCTTGTGGTCAAGTATCATCTTCTTAAATTATAATTGTTTAGGGGTAGCATTCAGACCCCTAATGTTCCAACAAGCTAAATTAATCATTAAGAGGTTGAAAAGATTTCACCTTAGCTTGCGAGCTGTTATCCATTCCTTTCTTTACGGACCGTTTCTTCTTTTTCTTCTTGGTACTAGAGGACTCTGGAGTGCTAGAAAGCCCTATGATAGGAACCCCATCAATGTTCTTAATCTTTGAGAGCCATAGGGAATGATCCGGAGAGGCTGTGGTAGGAGAGTCATCATCACTACAGTCAACAACACTATCCTTATAGAGGACACTGTAACCATTCTCATCAAGAGCAGAGAACTTGTTAGAGGTATCAACAACACTCTCCTTAGAGAGGACATTGCATTGATTCTTGATAGGCATGTTGGTAGGACACAATGGAGGCTGAATTTCAGAATGACCAGCGGAAATGACTTCATCAACATTCAAAGAAGAGATGGAAAGAGGAAGAGGCTCCATATTCGCACTAGGTGAGGGAACAAGGGTTGCATCTCCTCCAGAAAGGTTCCCTGAAGAGTTGGATACATGAGCTGCAGCACCACGATTGACCTTCACCCATTCTTGCTTCAATTTGGAACCACCGTTCTCATCTAATCTACCTTCCACATGCTTTAGACTTGGGCAGGTTGCAGCAGAATGACCAAACGATTTGCACTCTGGACAAATCTTTGGTCTCCATTGGTATTCAACCAGAATTTCAACACTCTCCCCATTATTGAGCTCATCACAATCGCCCATAAGTAAATCAAAAGAATCAACTAATTTGCTAGTAGCATCAATTTCGACACAAATTCTAGCGTACAAAATTCTTTTCATTGATTAAGTTAGGCTATCAGCATAAAGAGGCTTCCCAATAGCACTAGCAATATAGCTTAGTCCCTTTTCAATCCAATATTCATGAGGAATATTAAAAAACTTGACCCATACTGGAACCTTAGAATAAGATTCTTTCGTTAAAACAAGCCAAGAGTGCCATTTCTTAAGAATTATCATTCTTCCAGCAAAAAGCCATGGACCAGCCTCAAGAACTGTAGAGCAAGAGTCATCATCTGAGAACTTGAAAAAATAGAACCCTTTTTCATTTGCGAGCACCTCTAAAAGACCATAATTACCCCAAATCTTCTTAGCAATATTGTTAACAAGAGAGAATGGGAGCTTCTTCTCAATAAAATAACCCACCAAGCAGTTCTTCCAAGCTTTAGAGCCATCCTCTGCAACTTTGTCAGCGAGTAGAACGACGCCATTTTGGGTGCCGCACGCGTCAGTGTGACACAACGCTGACGTCACAGCGTCTTCAAGCTTCAGCCGGGTCGATCATGACTTGCGTGACCCGGACTTGACCCGTTTCAACCCGGTCGATGGACCCAACGGATTCCAGCATTTTCCACCCAATTTTCTGGTGTCGTTCCACCCAAATCGGAAGCCCACATCCCGACAGTCCTAATTCAACCACTTTGAGCCTCCCATGCTGAAGTTTCTCTCTCCTCCAAGTCTTCAAAGTCTCCATTGAAGTCCAAGCTTCAAGCTTGCACCAATGGCTTCCTTCCCGCGAACCAGAACGTCCAAACTCGCCAAGAATCAGCGGTTTCATGCCGCTAGAACATTCCCGCAGAGCAGAAGGACTGAACTAGCGGCCAACTTCCAGAAATCCACTGTGAGTTCAGCCGGAGAGCAAGAACCCGTGAGACAGGGGTTTAGAACCCGCGAAGACGACCGACTTGGAGGTTATTAACGTCTAAACCTTGCCCAAACCATTCCCCATTTAAATATACCTCTTTTTCCATCAAAAACACAATCTTTAATATCCAAACAAAAACACAAATACTTACAATAAACCTACAATAGCTTAGAATAACAAGAACACCATACTTCACTTAGCTTGTAACTAGTGTTTAGGGTGGTTTTCCAGCCACCAATCTCGATCCAAAGCGTCCACACATTGATTCTGAGCTAGGGAAAGCAAGAGGAGTTAAGCTAGCTTGAAGACTTCTCCAACATCATTGGGTTGTCTCTATTGTCTCTCTTATTTCCTTAGTTTGTTGTTAATGTGTAATTAAATAGCTATGTTAAGGATTTGGTGTATTCATGTGTTATATCTGTGAGACTAGTTGTATCTATTATTTGAATTGAGCTTTAATAGATATATGCTTGTTAATTGATTAATCCAATTGTTAACTTGCAAAATAGGATTTACTTGATTAATGCAAACCTTACTTAATTTAGTTAACCTATAATTCAAGTGCTTAATTGTTATCAACTAGTAATTAAGTATTTTGCATGATTCATTAGTTCCCTAACATATCTCATTATCACTCTTGTATAACTTTGCATTAGTGGTAATTAGTTTAGCTAGACAGTTAATTTGGTTAATTTTTATTGGTAAGTTTAGTGATTAGGTTAGTTAATTGCCTAAGGGATTGACAACCTTTAGTTGTAGTTGCATTTAGTTTAATATTAGTTTAGTTTAGTTGTTAGTTTAGCTTGTGACGTCTCCCTTTACTTTTATTGCATGTTAGTAGTGTAAATATATTGTGTATATATATATATTATCTAAGACCAAGAACTAGCTTAAAGTACCATACCTCCTTTGTGGGAACGATACCCTTGCTTTTAACCGCTATACGACTCGTTCGACTCGTATACTTGCGAAGGGTGAAAACACTCGCACGTCCGATCATTTACCATAGTTTTTAGAACTGTCGCGTTCGCGCCGATCAGGAAACGCCCGAGAACCAAGCATAAAGAGACGGAAATGATGGCCAAAATCATACCAAATTTGGCTCGATCAGATGTTTGCTGAGTCAACCTAAAAAATAGTTATGCAATAGACCATCTAAAAGTAGAAGGTTATGTTGACAATGTCTAATATTTGTTTTACCACGTTAGCTTGAGATGGTAAAAAAACAACCTATTTCCAAATATATCCTTCAAGTAAACCTAATAAATCCCTTTCCTTTTCTTTAAGATAGCACATTTGTCTCTTCCCCGGTTCTCAAATACTTTTGTTACCAAATAAATTAAGATTTTTTTTAACAAATAAATTCCAAATAGTTTGCAACTTTCATAAAAGTGACTAAGAGTATCCCCAATAGGTCGAAAAACAGCAACTCCTTCACTATATTTAGGGAGCCTGGACTGGAAATTACTTCAACAACCTCCCTATCTCACTTTCTAAATTTTTTTCCAGCCAAAGCCTCCCTAAATCTAAGGAGAGAAGGCTTCCTCCCTAATTTTTTTTTTCACTCTTCAATTCAAATGAATGGTTAAGATGATTCCACATCCTTCATATTCAATGGTCCAAATTCAATGTAAGGAAAATATAATGAGCCATTTTTTTCACTCCAAGCCATTTTTAGGGAGGCTTGTTGGAGTGTTAACTCTTTATATGACTCCTTATTTGTAAAAAGTACAACTAACTCCCGAAATATAAGGAAAATATAGGGAGCCTTGTTGGGGATGCTCTAAATACCCATCTACTACATATCTATATCTGGAGAAAATCTTCCATGTGTCCGTCTCACAGGTTTGGTAGGACGGACCCAATGAAACTATGACATTTGGCAATATAGTTAAAAGTAATTATTTGTTTTTTTCTTCGCCAATAATATATTGAAACGTGTCAAAGTTTTTAAAATAAAAGGCTAATTGGCATTGATGCCCCCCGAACTATGCCCGAATTTGCACCTTACCCCCTATACTTTTTGTTTTGCCATTAAACCCCCTGAACTCTCATAAATTGACAATAGGTGATGGAATTTGTCCCTTCACATGTGGCAAAAAACTCAAGTGTTTACCAAAAAAACAAGAGTTTAGGGGGTTTAGTGGTGAAAAAAAAAATAGTACAAAGGGCATAATACATATTTTGGAAGAGTTTAGGAGGCATCAGTGTCAATTAACCAAAATAAAATTACTCTTTCTTTTACTTCTCCACTTCAGATGTCTTTATCTCTTCCTCAACAAAAAGGGAAATTAATTTTTTGTTTAAAGAACCGTGAAATCTGGACAAAATATCCAGAGATCTTGAAAAAAACTTCGATACAGACAAATTTTCCCAAATCAACTTTAATTCATATTAAACCAACTTCTCACACGACTTCATTCACAAAATCAAACAATAGATCCATATCCACATGCCTTCCATGGTCTTACGTTTTTTTTTTTTAATAGATCTTAGAAAAAAAAATAGAGAAAAGGAGATGGGGTTTTAAAAATATGAAATCGAAAAATTGAGATCTGAGATTGAATAGATAACAGAGAGAAAACAAAGATAAACGATTGAAACTTTGTAGTCACACACTTATTGGTCGAGTTTTTTTGTCAAAAGGAGATGAACCATGGAAGATAATTGCTTTTAAACAAAAACTTCAATCCATTTGGAAGCTAACCTCTTAGTGGCGTCTCATCTCACTTGGACGAGGATTCTTTCATATTCTTTTGAATTCAGAAGAAGACAAAGCTCAAGTTTGGGGTATCGGATCGCTATCTTTGAAACTTGGGATTCTAAGACTTCAGCCATGGACTTAAAACTTTAATCCCAACACGTAGTGCACGACAAACGTTCAAATATGGGTGCGATTTTATGATTTGCCTTGGGATTTTTGGCATCCTCAAATTCTTTCGGACATGGCACGTGGGATTGGTGTTCTGCTGAAGTTTGACAAAGCTACTTTAGAGGGTGATTATGGCCATTTTGCTCGTATCCTGATAGATGTCGACCTCTCTAAGTCTTTGCCTAAATCCATCATGATCGAAGTTGGGGATGATTGTCTTTTTCCAACTCTTCATTTTGAGAATGTGCCAAAATTTTGTTCGGTTTGTACCACTATTGGACATACAGCTGCCTCATGTTGCCATGCGACCTGAAACACAACTACTGTCACCATTGAGCTTAAAGATAAGAATTCGAAAAGAGGAAGATCCAAAATTCACCAAGAATACCGGCCGAAGGCCAAGTCAAGTGATGTTCCTACTACACGAGTTTTTGAGACCATTAAATCAGCAATTAATGACAAATCCAAAGAGGACATGCCTGGTAAACTATCCTTTTGTTGGTGGCAATCTACACATGACAACTCCTACTCTAGACTCGTCTACCTCTACCAGTTCACTTAGACCAATATGTCTCCCTAGGCAAGGGGAGACTTTGAATGACACTGTCCGTTTGAATGTTTCCACTAAGCCACCACATGCTAATCTTGTACTCCTAAGGGTGAAGTTAGCTCAGATACTAACAATAAAGGCACCAAATCAGACTTCAGTCATCCTACAACTTTAGAAACCACGGGTGTTCAAGCTAGAATTTATTGGGCAAATCAAGTGGAAGATTCAAGTTGAAAGGAGGTTACAGCTAAAAAAGGTAAGAGAAACAAAAAACTTGTGATTAATGTTGTTTCACCCAAGACTATGGCTGCCAAGAACAAATTGTTGCATAAATGATTGTCCTTTATTCGAATTGTAGAGGTATTGCAAATTATGATACCCAACGCACTTTGAAAGATTTTTATTCTCGTTATAGGCCTGATTTTGTTTGCATTGCTGATCCCCTATGTGCTTTTGATTAGATTGCTCCTACTTTCTAGCATTCTATTGGGTTACACTTTATTGGTGCTAATGCTAGAGGTCTTCCTAGTATGTGGATTTTTAGGTCTTTTGCTTTTCAAGATGCCACTATTGTTTTGTCTTATTCTCAACACGTTATAGGTTCTACTAATTTGTGTGTGACTGTCTATTGGATTTCTTTTGTTTATGCTAGTGTGAGCTACATCACCTGTAGATCTATTTGGAGTTCTCTTATGGATATTTTAGGTTCGAATGATCCTTGGCTTGTGCTTGGTGACTTCAACTCAGTTCTTAGAGCTCATGAAACCACTAGTAATATTTCTGCTATTTCTTGTGATGATTTTCGGGCTGCTTTGACTGTTATGATCTTGTTGATGAAACGAATAAAACATGTGTCCAAATAACCTAGAGGGGGGATGAATAGGTTTTAATCAAGTTAATTACCAAATTTTTTTTATTAGTCAATATTCAAAAACCACCTAAATACAATCAACTAAATTTAAGTGTGGAAAACAATACATGTTGATTGATTTACGTGAGAAACCCACAACTGGGAAAAACTCACGGCTATTATGCTAGCTACACACAGTCCTCAATTCCACTATTTGAATGAAAGTTTACAACCTAGATTGACCTTAAGTCAAACCATACTTAGTCACTAACCATTCCACTCTACCCAACGGCCTTTAATAGTGATTGAAACAAATTAACGGTGTGTTCAATATTAATCTAGAGAGGGGGTGGGTGAATAGATTTTAATCGTTATTACCCAATTTTTTGTGTAAGGTCAAGATTACGAAAATGCCCCTGACTAGTCAATTTATTTAACAAGTGTAATATGTGCGGAATTTAAATAACACTTGATATTTACGTGGAAACCCTTACGGGAAAAACCACGGGCTGGTAAGTGCGCCACACTCGAACCTCAAATCCACTAATGATAATGAAGATTACAACCTAATCCCGGTATGTAACTCACTACCACTACCTACTCCCGGTATGAGTGAACCTAGTCCAATTGCTTATGTGAACACCTAATCCCGGTGTATGACCTAATCCCGGTCATCACACAAGACTTACAATTGCTTGTGACAAAAGGCAACCTAATCCCGGAAGCCACACACAAGTCTTACTTCTCAATGAAGAGATAAAAATGCATATGTGAATATATGATGATATTCAAGGAACAAATAGAGCTAGGTAACCCTATATGCTTATCTAGGATGATAATATGACAATAAATACAGTCCTAGATATCAAGAGCTAAATGACATGTCATAAAGCTTAGCTATGTAGAGGATAACCAATCCTAGATACAATAGCTATCAAAAACAATCTCAAACATTTCAATGAGATTAATTAGCTAGATGTATATATCAATCATGAAATCCTAGCTATCAAAAAACAATCTCAATCATGTAATGAGATTAATTAGCTAGATGGCATATAAACAATAAAACCTAGCTATCACAAAATAACCCAATCAATACATAATCTCAATCTTGTATGTAGAAATTACTCTTAGAACATACAAATAATAAATTAGATAAATTGATAAGTAAAAACACTAATTATGTAAGATAATAGTGTTTAACATATCATACCATGTGTGTTGAAGAAGACCCATGCTTTAAAGATGCTTACAGATGCATGAAGATGATGGGTTTTGGGTTTGGAGAGTTAAAGAAGCAAGCTTGGTGCTTTCTCTCTCAAGAATCTCTCTTTCTCTCTCAAGAATATCTCTTTCTCTTTCTAGAAAGTGAATTCTCTCTCTAGGGTTTCAGTTGGGAGAGTTATATTGAAGAAGGAGAGATAAGAGGGTATTTATAGGTGCCAAATGAAGCTACGACGTTTTGAGAATGTTAAAAAGACATCACTGGGCATTCTGCGGACAAATCGGCGGCCAGGCCGCAGAATCATGCGACAGCACTTCAGCTCCAAATTCGAGCGCACCGAAACATGACCAAACGACATCAAAACCTTTCGTATAATATACCGTTGGAAAGGTATGGAAGTCTACTTTATACTCCAATTTATGAAATGACATTTCTATGTCTGTATAAAAGGTTATGGTCAAAAGAGTGACCAATGGTCAGAAACGGACAATAACATAGTTGCCCTATTTTGGTGGTCACTTTGGGGAATTCAAAACCAATCCAAACGGTCATGAAATATTACGAATAATATACCGTTGGAAAGGTATGGGTGTCTAGTTTGTTCAGAATTTTACAAAACTCAATTTCAATCTTTTGTAGAAAAAATTATGGTCACATGACCATACAAAGGTCAGTTTTGAAAAACATTTAAAACATTGAAATCCAATCTTTTGAAACTAGACACTTTACTCCAAACAACCAAACCAAAACTACCACTTATCCAAGAGAAGAATGAGACCTTCTCAAGTGGTCAACCATTGCGCTAAGAAATGAACACCATCGTGCAGGTGCGGACATTTCCGATCACACAAACGGAAACGAATTACACCACACTTAAGACTAATCATGAAGTGCAAGTGTGGGTATTGAATGCAACCTAATACCTAACATGTCATGGCATTATCATTGAACAAGATGTTAGGATTATGCTCAATAGCAAGAGTGTAATAGTGTTTTTGACAATCTATTCATATTCATAATGTGATTTATGGTTTAACAAATCTTATAGCATTTATAGTTTAATTATTATAATTGTCAAAAGTAAATAATCATAAGGTCAAAAGACTATAAGAAAAGAAGAATTGTTCGTACATCTGGATATGTATGAGGTAGACACAATTCTTTAGTTAGTCTTGAATAATGTTTACAACTTAAGGTAAAGGTTGGGCACCTTTATCTTGTTAAAGTTGTAGATTCTTTTGCTGGCATTTGAGTGGGATCAAATGAGTTATGATAAGTCTAAAATCATCGGAGGGTCTTCGAGTAAAAGAATCTAGTGCACTGGGTGCATTGAACAAGATCACAATGAAATACTTTATCTAGAACCGTCAGTAGATAAAAGTTTTTTCATTATCAGGACAATCGGAGAGTCTATCTTAATCCTGAGATAAATGATGGACTTATGGTTGCAAGTGTTATCATTTGAGTTATCAATGAGTACGATTATATAGCATAGTCTATCTTCAATAGTTTGGTGATATTCATTTGTTAATCGATAGAGGACTTCATTTATAGATATGGACATCATGGCTCCATTTATAGATATGGACATTAAATGAGAGTATAATATTATCATATGGTTGTTTTGAGTTATTGGATATTTAAATCTCAACGTTGAGTTTTCGATAGTGTCTATTGAAAACATGGCTTCTGGACAAGTCAAAGTATCCAAGTTCAAAACGTTGAAACAAATTATAGCACGGTGTGTATAAAACTATCTAGAGGGGGGGTGTGAATAGATTTTAAACTTTTTACCCAATTTTTTGTGTTAGTCAAAATTACGAATTTACCCCTAAATAGATAAAGCAATAAATCAAGTATAAAATGCGGAAATTAAATAAGACTTGATTTTTACGTGGAAACCCTCACGGGAAAAACCACGGGCTAGTAAGTAAGCCACACTCGAACCTCGAATCCACTAAATGTGTAAAACGATTACAACCTAATCCCGGAAGTAATCACACACCTACCTAATCCCGGTATGAGTGAACCTAGTCCAATTTGCTTGCGTTCTAAGCAACCTAATCCCGGATGCTACACACAAGACTTACTTTCTCTTTGAAGAGAATACAACCCTAAGTGAATATATGTGAATATCCAAAATGCAACATAGAGCAAGGGAAACCCTATATGCTTATCTAAGATGATTAATATGCAATTAAGAATAATCCTAGATATCAAAACTAAATGACATGTCAATTAGTTTAGCTAATCAATATTAAGCACAAAACCTAATATGCTAGCACAATATAAAATCTCAAACATACATCATACTCATCTCAATATTGTATCTAAAGCATACAAAATAACAAACAAGTAATTAATTGAGATTGCTAGATAAGAGAAACACAAAACATGTAAGATATTAGTGAAAAGCTTACCAAGCAAAGTATGATGAAGATTCCATGCTAGATGACATCTAGATGATCTAAGATGATGCTAGATGATGATTGATGATCATGAAAAGTGTTTGAGAATCAAGAATGGAGTTCTTGGAATTTTTCTTCTCTTTGAAAAATATCCTAAGTATGAATTCTGAATATGAACTCTCTTAATTGACCTAAAGTCAAAGTGGCATATATATAGGGGGCCAAATCAAAGTGTGGTCGTTTAAGTAAGTTTCAAAGAAACGCGCCAATCGGCGGTTTCAATCGGCGGCCAGGCCGCCGTTAATGACCGCCGAATTGAGCTCGTGAAGAACAGAGCATAAACGGCGGTTCATTCGGCGGTTTCGTGACCGCCGATTCCAACCGCCGAAACAGAACAGAGAGATCAAAATCAACCAGGTATGAACGGTGGTTTCTAACGGCGGTTTCATGCCCGCCGTTTCAACCGCCGAATTAGACTGAGAGATAAATCAATCAGGTCTTGAAACGGCGGTTTCGAACGGCGGTCGTGACCGCCGATCTTAACCGCAGAAATGCTCCAGACCAATCTGGACTGAAACGGCGGTTTAATTCGGCGGCCAGGCCGCCGATCATAACCGCCGATCACCTAGATAGGTGAAAACCAAGGAGAAGCCAAGGGCATTCTCCATAGGCGGTCCTCGCGCTAAACCAAGCACATTCTCGTGCATGCGCGGACGTTTCCGAAAGTTATCGGGAAACGAATTATACAACAACATGACACAATTACACACCATAAAATATAATAAATAAGTGCAAGAGTGAAATGTGACAAATGAAGAGAATGCACACATATGCAATGAATGTTAAGTGTGTGTGTGCAACTAATCTCTTCAAAGAAAAGTAAGCACATAGAAATTTACCTTCGGTGCTTATCAACACGAGGTCTTCAAAAGGGCTTTGAACAACAAGACCGATACTTAGGCTACCCTTACAAAGAACCCCCACATATGGTTTGATCACGAAATAAGCCAATTAAAAACAACGGGAATCCTTACAAAGATTAAGCACAAAACCTAATTAGCTATCACAATACAACTTCTCAAACATACATCATACTAATCTCAAACTTGTATTCAAAGTATATAAAATAACATACAAGTAATTAATTGAGATTGCTTGTTAAGAGAAACACAAAATATGTAAGATATTAGTGAAAAGCTTACCAAGCAAAGTATGATGAAGAATCCATGCAAGATGTCATCTAGATGATCAAGGATGATGCTAGATGATGATTGATGATCATGGAAAAGTGTTTGAGTAAACTAAAATTGAGTTCTTTGGAATTTTTCTTCTCTTTGAAAAATCTCCTAAGTATGGAATCTGAATATGAACTCTTGTAATTGACCTAAAGTCAAAGAGGCATATATATAGGAGGCCAAAACAAAGTGTGGTCGTTTTGATAAGTTTGCCTCAATATTGCCTTGGGCGCTGTACGTAGAGCGCCTCTTGTACAGCGCTTGTACAGCGCCCCTACTCTGTTCTCACGGGAAAACAGAGCGGCGCTGTACGTAGAGCGCTTTGTACAGCGCCTGTACAGCGACCCAACAGCGACCGAATTAAATCGATCAGGTCTGAACAGCGCTTAATGGGCGCTATTCGTACAGCGCTTCTGTAGAGCGCTTTTGGGAGCGCCCAATGCAAAAATGCAATCCTAAGTCTAAGTATGACAATGCAATTGGATATGCAAGATGCAATCAAACTAACATGCAAGAAGAGATGTTAATGAACATTAATGCATAAAAAATAAGACACACAACATACAAGTATTAAACATATGCATGAGTTGTGAGTGTGTGCAACTATCTCTTCAAGACAAGTAAGCACAAAGAAATATACCTTCGGTGCTTATCAACACGAGGTCTTCAAAGGGCTTCGAACACTAAACCCAATACCTAGGCTACCCTTACAAAGAACCCCAATATGTGGTTTGTCCACGAAATGAGCCAATCAACAAATGAGAACCTTACAATCTCCCCCTATGGCTATTTCGTGACAAAACTACCACTCACATTGATTCCTCACAAAGAAATAGAAACTACGGGACTACAATGATATTCTACATTTCAAAGAGATAAGAAAATGAAACTTGAAGTCTTCAACCTCTTGTAGAATAACCAATCCTTGAAAATAAGTTTATAACATTTCCAATACAAGTAAAGTGTGAGATTAATCAAGTGAGAACAATAACAAGCATTTGCATTTTAAAAGTTTAAGGCACAACATTATGAAATGTATGTGTATGCAATGCTCCCCCTCAACGGGTTACTCCTCCTCAACGAATGTTCTCCCCAATATGCACAATTGCCTCTATTTTGCAACTCCCCTTACCATATCCTACTCCCCCTTTTTGTCATGATATAGGCAAAGGAGTAGTCCCCAACCGGGTCACTCATAGCAACGAGAGATAGAAGCATGCAAGATATTTGCATATATATATTAGTCACTTTATGCACCTCAATTAATTGAAGAGAAACAAGGAGATTTAGTTGAAAGAAAATGTGTGAAACAAACATGCTTTGCATACAAGACATGTAGCATTCAAGTCCAAAATACAATGGTATTTGGAAAAGCAAATGACAAAGGTTTCTAATAAGAATTCAAACCAATTTCACCAATGTCATGAGTAAAGCAAGGATATAGAATATGTTGATTTCAATTTAAGAACAACTATATCCAACTTTATAAGCGAAACATGGCATGAGCGACTTTGCACCCTTTTTGATTTTTCCGGATAAGATATCCGTATGATAGTAGCCATGTTCAACCAATAAAGAAAGAGAGACATTTGGAATGTGAATTCCTTTGAACGGATACAAGATCCTTTATTCATTTTAAGTCTCATAAGCTTTCACACAAGGTTTTGCATTTTAAGAATATGCAATCATCAATTCATGCTTTTCATGTGAGCATGTGATATGAATTTCATGCTTTTTCATTTGACATGAGCATGTTATTAAAGAATCATCATGTCATGGAGATAATCATAGGTCATTCAAATCATACTTCCTATATACATCTCCTAGTCCAAAAATGCATGTTTGAACATAAATATGACATGGATTGTAAACAAGCAAGGTTCACAGTTATTGAATTGAAAACATATATACATATGTGCAACCAAGCTTACTCAAACAATTAAAAGAAGAGGCATAAGATATTTCAAATTTTTTTGCAAGTGACAAGAATGCAAAATAGCTCTCTTTGCTTGAGTTCCCCATATGGGGTCAATCATAGAACATCACTCTACAAGACATATCCCAATAGATCTACTTAGAGTTTTTAATCGAGTAGCATCTAAGGGTTTAGTAAATAAGTCCGCAAGTTGATCATTAGTACCTACATGTTCAAGTACTATGCATTTATTTTCAACAAGCTCTCTAATGAAGTGATGGCGGATGTCAATATACTTAGTTCTAGAATGTTGTACCGGATTCTTGGAAATATTAATAGCACTCATGTTATCACAAAAGAGAGTGAGAGTACCTTGGTTGAATCCGTAGTCTACTAGCATTTGCTTCATCCATAGGAGTTGTGTGCATCCACTCCCCGCGGCTAAGTATTCGGCCTCGGCCGTGGACAAGGAAATCGAGTTTTGCTTCTTGCAAAACCAAGACACCAAGTTGTTGCCTAGAAAGAAGCAACCGCCCGATGTGCTCTTTCTATCATCACAATTTCCTGCCCAATCTGCATCACTAAAGCCTACAAGACTAGCATTAGTGTCAAAAGAGTACCAAATCCCATAGTTGGATGTCCCATTCACATAGCGAATGATTCTCTTTACGGAAGAGAGATGGGACTCCTTAGGATCCGCTTGGTACCTAGCACACACACCCACACTAAAGGAGATATCGGGCCTACTTGCGGTCAAATAGAGCAAGCTACCTATCATGCCATGATATAACGTTTGTTCCACACTTTTACCACTAGCATCCTTGCTTAGCTTCAAAGTGGTACTCATGGGTGTATTACAATGTTTGGCATTCTCTAAACCAAACTTCTTCACTAGGTTTTTGCCATATTTGGCTTGGGTTATGAAAATCCCATCATCTAATTGCCTAATTTGCAAACCTAGGAAGTAACTAAGCTCACCAACAAGACTCATCTCAAATTCATGAGACATGACATCAACAAATTGTTGGACCTTGGTGTTGTTGGTGGAGCCAAATACAATGTCATCAACATAGATTTGAGCTATGAATAACTCATCTTTGTTTCTCTTGATGAACAAGGTCTTGAGAACACTACCTCTTGTGTAGTCATTGTCAACAAGAAATTGAGTGAGGCGCTCATACCAAGCCCTCAGTGCTTGTTTCAACCCATATAGTGCCTTCTTGAGGCGATAGACATGGTTGGGGTGGTGTGCATCCACAAACCCCTTGGGTTGTTCAACAAACACTTCCTCTTGCAAGAAGCCATTGAGGAAGGCACTCTTGACATCCATTTGGTGCAATTTGAACTTGTGCACACAAGAAATGGACAAGAGAAGCCTAATGGACTCTAAACGGGCAACGGGAGCAAATGTCTCCTCAAAGTCGATACCCTCAATTTGAGAGTACCCTTGTGCTACAAGTCTAGCCTTGTTCCGCACTATGTTGCCATCCTCATCAGATTTGTTCCTAAATATCCATTTAGTGCCTATGACATTAGTGGTCTTAGGCCTAGGAACTAGAGTCCAAACCTCATTTCTTTCGAATTGGTTTAGCTCTTCTTGCATGGCAAGAACCCAAAATTCATCATTTAAGGCTTCTTCAACCTTTTTGGGTTCAATTTGAGAGGTAGCATGTGTAGCTAATAAGATTAGCAAGTTGACGTCTAGTCCTAACACCCTCATTTACATCTCCAATAACATCCTCTTTGTTATGGAGTCTTCTAACCCATGGAGCGGGTTCATTAGAGTCCAAGAGAGGGACTCTAGTAGTGGGTTGTGTGACTTCATCATTTTCATTAGATGTCCCAACATTGGGAGTCACCACAACCCTCTCCAAAGGAGAAACATCACTAAAAATAACCTCCTCCTCATGATCATTTGACTTGAGCCTAGTATCATCAAATACGACATTGGATGATTCCATAACACTTAGAGTTTTTAAATTGAAAACTCTATAGGCTCCACTATTCAAGGCATAGCCAATAAAAATACCCTCATCACTCTTAGCATCGAATTTGCCAAGTTGATCACGGTCATTCAAAATGTAGCATTTGCTTCCAAAAGTGTGGAAGTAGCTAACATTTGGCCTCTTGCCTTTCCATAACTCATAGGAGGTATTTCTAGTACCGGGCCTTAGGAAAACACGATTCCCTATATAGCAATCCGTATTGACGGCTTCGGCCCATAGGTTCCTAGGGACATTGTTGCTAAGCAACATCACACGGGCCATCTCTTGAAGGACCCTATTCTTCCTCTCAATAACTCCATTTTGTTGAGGTGTCCTAGGAGCCGAGAACTCATGGGAGATGTCTAAGCTATTGCAATAGCTTTCAAAGGTAGCATTCTCAAATTCCCTCCCATGGTCACTTCTAATCCGTTTTATACTTTTAATATTAGAGTTCATCTCATTTTGTATTTTATTACAAAGCATTTTAAACCTATCAAAAGTTTCGGATTTTTCTCTAAGAAACTATGTCCATGTGAACTTAGAGAAATCATCAACACAAACAACAATGTATCTCTTTCCACCCAAACTTTCGGTTTGCATGGGACCCATAAGGTCCATGTGGAGAAGCTCAAGAGGCTCCTTGGTGGTGAGATACTTACCCTTTTTGTGCATGCTTTTAGTTTGCTTTCCTTGTTGGCAAGGTCCACAAACACCATTGGCTTTCTTCCCAAGCTTAGGGAGGCCACGCACACAATTGAACTTTCTAAGGGTCCGTAGATCCCTAAAGTTCATGTGGCCAAGTCTTTCATGCCACAACTCAATTTGCTCATCCACGGACACATGATTAGATACAATACTAGCTTCAAGACAATAACTGAAAGTTCTCAAAGTGTGTTCTATATAAAGCTAGAGGGGGGGGGGGGGGGGGGGGGGGGGGGGGGGGTGAATAGATTTTATCTAATTATTACCCAATTTTCGTGTGCATGTCAATTTTACAAAACTACCCCTAGCAAGTCAACAATACATACAAGTGTAATAAGATGCGGAAATAATAAATGACACTTGATGTTTACGTGGAAACCCTCAACAGGGAAAAACCACGGGCTGGTAAGTACGCCACACTCGAATCTTAAAATCCACTATATGAAAAAATGGTTACACCCTCAAGTGATTCTCGGACCCTCACCCTAGATAACCTCAGGCTATGGACACTACCAATCGCCACTCTTGGTTCAATCCCTAGTGATATCCCCTAATACACTACTCTTGGCGTGAGCACCCTCTAATATACCACGCGGGCTTTTATAGCGGCTCTAGTCCAATTTGCTTGAGTGACCACCTAAACCCGGTGTAGTGACCTAATCCCGGTCTATCACAAACAAGACTTACATCTCCGAAGAGATCAAACCCTATGTGAATATGCAATGAATATTCAAAGAGCAAATAAAGCTAGGGAACCTTAGATGCTTATCTAGGATTATAAGATGACAATAAAATCAATCCTAGATATCACATATAGCTATATGTCATGGCATATAACTTTAGCTAAGTAAAGGATAAGCAATCCTAGATACAAAGCTATCATATAAAACCCACAAACATTCAAAGGATTAACTAGTTGATTAAAAAACAATCTATCAACCTAGTTATCAATATATCACACAAGAATGTTCATGGCATAGCTTTTAGGCAATAATGACCTAATCAAATAAGCTATGAAAAATAATCTCAATCAACAAATGAGATCAATTAGCTAGATGGAATATGAACATTAAAGCCTAGCTAACAAATAATAACCCAATCAACACATAATCTCAATCTTATATGTAGAAATTAATCTAAACACATATAAGTAAAATATGAGATAAAATTGATAAGTAGAAACACTAATTATGTAAGATAAAAGTGTTCAACAAATCATACCATGTGTGTTGAAGAAGACCCATGCATTGGCATATTCTAGATGAACCTAGATGATGCCTAGATGATGATTTATGCATGTGGGAATGGGTTTAGAGAATTAAAGATTTGATCTTTAAGCTTTTTCTCTCAAGTCTCTCTAAATATCTCTCTAGGGTTCTTGGGATGCAAGACTTGTATTCTGAACCAGAGATAAGGATGTATTTATAGAGACCAAAAACAGGGCAGGTGAAAATACAATTTTGCCCTTGAAACGCACGATCGGCGGTTTCATTCGGCGGCCAGGCCGCCGAATTGAACCGCCGAATGGCTCCCGAGAGGAACAGGGGAACTTCGGCGACTTCGTTCGGCGGTTTCTAAACCTCTGATCCCAACCGCCGTTTTGGACCCGAGAGATATATTTCAATCAGGTCTCATTCAGCGGTTTCTAACGGCGGCCAGGCCGCCGAACGTAACCGCCGTTTCACCAAAAATGGTGAAACCAAGGAGAAGCCAAAGGCATCTCCACCGGCGATCATCGCGCAAAACAAAGCACATCAACGTGCATGCGCGGACGTTTCCGAACATCCTTAGGGAAACGAATTACACCACACTAAAAGTTAACATTCATGAAGTGCAAGTGTGGGTATTGAATGCATCTTAATGCCTATCATGTCATGGCATTTCATAAAACAAGATGCAATCAATTTAATGCAGGAAGAGACATTGAATAAACAATAAAGCACAATGCACACAAAATATAAACACAACATACAAGAATAAGAGTTATGCATGTTGTGTGTGTGTGCAACTATATCTCTTCAAGCCAAAGTAAGCACAAGATATACCTTTGGTGCTTGTCCTCTTGAGGTCTTGGAAAGGGTCTTTGATCTTCAACTATAATGACCTAGACTACCCTTACAACCAAACCCCAACATGTGGTTTGACCACGAAATAAGCCAATCAACAAAAGGGAATCCTTACAATAACAATTGTCGCTAGATCTCATGCCCTTCAACAAGGTTTGTCCATCGGGTTTTAGGATAGAGCAATAATCTTTAGAAAACAAGACGGAATATCCTTCATCACTAAGATGTGAAATGCTTATTAAATTGGCTTTCAAGCCATCAACAAATAAAGCATTGGATAAGGAGGGTAGTCCGGGAACGGAAATGGTTCCTTTCCCTACAACATTTCTTTTGGATCCATCACCAAAAGTGACATTTCCACCTTCCTCCATAACAAGAGTCTTGAAGAAACTCTTGTTTCCCGTCATGTGCCTAGAGCACCCACTATCCAAATACCAAAAATTAGAAGAATTTGCCTTCAAGGCTATTTGTGCAACATGGCAAACATTTTTATTCTTTCTAATCCACTTAGCAACAATTTTAGCTTTCTTAGTGGTCTTTGGTACATGTGCTCTACTATTCCTAGGATCATGCAAATCAATATTGTTATTCCTAGGAACATGCATCTTGGCTCTATTCTTTCTCTTTTCTATCATGTTTCGTGTTCTACACATTTTAATATATTGAAAGCAATTTGGTCTAATATGACCATCACAACCACAAAAGTGACAAATAGGGATGAAAAAAGGAATCATACCTCGTCTTTGTGCATGTATGGGAGCTTGTCCATGTCTTTGTGGATAAGTGGGTTCAATCCATCTTCGTTGTTGAACCGGTCTAGGTTGCTTCCAAGCTTGAGGTTGCATGATAGGTCTCTTTCCTTTGTGAGCCATTTGTGGAGGAATGTTGGCTTGAGGGACCCTAGGGGGTTGAGCTTGAGGTTGCCTTCTTGGCCCTATCTTCACTTGTGCATTGAGCATTGTCCTACTTCTAATTTCTTCTTAGGAGTTTGCACCAATGAAGCTTCTTTACTCCCCAAACTCTTAACAAAAATGGTCTTCTTGGAAGTGGAAGTCTCCATAACATCTTCAAACCCGAGACCTCTCTTGTCACTTGGACTCTTTCCAACACTAAGTAAATGATCAAGCTTCTTGGTGCTAGAACCTATCCTAGCCAAGGACCCTTTAACTTCTACAAGTTCCCTCTTCAAGCCTTCTTCACTTCTCTTGGATAAGTCTAACTCCTCAATTAACTTATCCTCTCTCCTCTTCAATCTTTCCACTTGTTCACTTAAGTGGTCATTGTGAGTCGAAAGTTCAAGGTTCTCTTCTCTCAACCTCTCAATCTTTCTTGTGCTTTTAATTGCTAAATCATTGAACTCGGCATGGTATTTAGCAAGCACCTTTTGCTCCACAAATTTCTTTATTTATGGAATTAGAAGAGGAGTCACTTTCTTCTTCACTAGAGTCAATTTCCTCTTGACTCATTTCCTCTCTCTCACTAGCACTTTTGCTCTTGTGAGATGAGGCAAAAGCTAGGAAGTTAGCCATGAGCTCTTCTTCACTTGAAGTCTCATCTTTCTCATTGGAGCCATCACTACTCCCACTCCAAGTGGCGGCCATCACTTTGTCCTTCTTCTTTTCATTGTGATTAGCACATTCGGGGGCAAAGTGACCAATCCCACCACATTCAAAGCATCGGACCCCTTTCCTTTCGGTCCTCTCTTGTCTAGGCTCAAACTTCTTGAAGGAACTCTTTTTCTTCAAATCTTGTCCTCTTGACCCAAATCCCTTCTTCTTCTTGAACCCCATAACCTTATTAAACATTTTCAGGAATAAGGCAAGGTCTTCATCCGAGTCATGCTTTGCCTCCTTTGCATCCTTAGATGCTTTCAAAGCTATTCCTTTAGACTTTTTAGAAGGAGTAGTGGTGCTAGGAGCCTTCCTAGACTCATATGCAAGGAGACGTCCAATCACCTCACTTGGCTTCATATCCATGTAGCCACTATTTTCTTCTATGGCCGTCACCTTTGATCCAAACCTATCGGGGAGAGATCTCATAATTTTTTACTTGATTCTCCTATCCGAATACGGGTCTCCGAGTTGATGACTTTGATTTACAATGTCCATCAATTTGATTTCGAAGTCATTGAAGCATTCATCCACTCCCATCCTAAGTAGCTCAAATTGAGTTTGGAGGACTTGAAGCTTGGACTCCTTCACCACCTCGGTTCCCTCATGTGCAACTTGAAGGATGTCCCATGCCACTTTTGCAATCTGAGTGTTCTGAATAAGCTTGTACTGATTCTCATCCATTGCACACATGATGGCATTCATAGCCTTCCTATTCCACTTTGAAGCCTCAAACTCTTGCGCGTTCCATTGCGCCTTAGGCTTCAAAATTTCTTCTCCTCCACCACCGGGAGTCATCTTGGGTAGATCATATCCGTCTTCCACCGCCATCCATGCACGGTCATGAATTTGGCATATGTAGGATTCTATCTTCCCTTTCCATTGGGAATAATTTAAACCGGTAAAAAGTGGAGGCCTTGTGCTAGAAGCACCTTCGTGGCCACCACCATTTCCACCGTTTCCACTCATAGTTTTATGAATGAATGAAATGAATGCAAATGTATGAATGATCAAAAATCACACAAAATGTAAAACACACCAAAAAAGCAAGGATCACCTATGTATGTCTAGGAACCCGCTCTGATACCAATTGAAACAAATTATAGCACGGTGTGTATAAAACTATCTAGAGGGGGGTGAATAGATTTTAAGCTTTTTACCCAATTTTTCGTATTAGTCAAAATTACAAATTTACCCCTAAATAGATAAAGCAATAAATCAAGTATAAAATGCGGAAAATAAATAAGACTTGATTTTTACGTGGAAACCCTCGGGGAAAAACCACGGGCTAGTAAGTAAGCCACACTCGAACCTCGAATCCACTAAATGTGTAAAACGATTACAACCTAATCCCGGAAGTAATCACACACCTACCTAATCCCGGTATGAGTGAACCTAGTCCAATTTGCTTACAATCTAAGCAACCTAATCCCGGATGCTACACACAAGACTTACTTTCTCTATGAAGAGAATAACAACCCTAAGTGAATATATGAATATTCAAAATGCAACATAGAGCAAGGGAAACCTTATATGCTTATCTAAGATGATTAATATGCAATTAGAGCAATCCTAGAAATCAAAACTAAATGACATGTCAAATCAAATAGTTTAGCTAATCAAGATTAATCACAAAACCTAATTAGCTATCACAATACAACTTCTCAAACATACATCATACTAATCTCAAACTTGTATTCAAAGTATATAAAATAACATACAAGTAATTAAATGAGATTGCTTGTTAAGAGAAACACAAAATATGTAAGATATTAGTGAAAAGCTTACCAAGCAAAGTATGATGAAGAATCCATGCAAGATGTCATCTAGATGATCAAGGATGATGCTAGATGATGATTGATGATCATGGAAAAGTGTTTGAGTAAACTAAAATTGAGTTCTTTGGAATTTTTCTTCTCTTTGAAAAATCTCCTAAGTATGGAATCTGAATATGAACTCTTGTAATTGACCTAAAGTCAAAGAGGCATATATATAGGAGGCCAAAACAAAGTGTGGTCGTTTTGATAAGTTTGCCTCAATATTGCCTTGGGCGCTGTACGTAGAGCGCCTCTTGTACAGCGCCCCTACTCTGTTCTCACGGGAAAACAGAGCGGCGCTGTACGTAGAGCGCTTTGTACAGCACCTGTACAGCGACCCAACAGCGACCGAATTAAATCGATCAGGTCTGAACAGCGCTCAATGGGCGCTGTTCGTACAGCGCTTCTGTAGAGCGCTTTTGGGAGCGCCCAATGCAAAAATGCAATCCTAAGTCTAAGCATGACAATGCAATTGGATATGCAAGATGCAATCAAACTAACATGCAAGAAGAGATGTTAATGAACATTAATGCACAAAAAATAAGACACACAACATACAAGTATTAAACATATGCATGAGTTGTGAGTGTGTGCAAATATCTCTTCAAGACAAGTAAGCACAAAGAAATATACCTTCGGTGCTTATCAACACGAGGTCTTCAAAGGGCTTCGAACAATAAACCCGATACCTAGGCTACCTTTACAAAGAACCCCAATATGTGGTTTGTCCACAAAATGAGCCAATCAACAAATGGGAACCTTACAGTAGCCATATGAGTAAATATGGTAACTAGGAGAGCTATAGGCGGTCTATGAGCTCTTGGCGATTACTGATATTATTCACGAGGATACACTATCTTCAATATGATTGTCTAGGGTATGAATGAGGAACATCTTCTTATTCTATCTTTATTTAAGAGTTCAATTTTAGCTCTTTAGTGGAATGAGTTAAAATTAATAGATCGGACCTAAGTGAATCATTTGTTGATTGTGATTAGGTTATGTCTATTGAAGCTTAAATTTAGATAGCCCGCCAAGATCCCCAATCCACACGGACTTGCATGGATCACTTGATATATTCTACCGGACCAATTTATGGGTCCATCTAGAATTGTACTTAATATATTAAGAATATAATTTGCACATTATTTATTTAATGGGCTGTTAAATTATATTAATATATTAATGAAAGGCATGTGGGCTTGTTTCTTTTAATAAGAATGGGTCTAGTTCACATGTGGGCTTTTTATTAAGGTCCAATGGATTTAATAAAATGGAAAAATAATATATGGCCCATGATAGAGTACTTGGGCGGCAAGGCTAATAAATTAGCTTATTATATTATATTATTTTATTATTTAATTAAATGGAAGTTAATTAATTTATTAATTAATGATCAAAATCTTTTTCTGACTAGGAAATATGTTTCTTAGTAGTATACTGTTGTGATAGTATAATAAATATAAAAGATTTTATTTGGTAAGTAGATAAATAAGGAATTTATTTATCTAGTCAAATTAGAAAGTCTTTGATATAATCACAAATACACTAAAGAGTTGGATTAGGGTTGAATTCTAAAGATTAATAGATATATACATATGATTTATATGGCAATTAGCCAAGACATAAAAATATATGATATATATGGCACTTAGCCGCAATATATATAGTTTATATAAAAAGTATGCAGAATCCGCAATATATAGATTGGCATGCATAATGCGCAATAAATAGATATATATATATATATATATATATATTAATAGGCGTGCAGGTTTTATAAAAAAAAAAAGAGACCTAATATATATTTTTTGTAAAAAGAGTATTCTGCGGCCGAGATGTATATATTCTTTGGATAGAATTTGGCAACCCTAAGTCTTTGGACTTGAGAGTTTTTTCTTTTACTTGAGAAAAATAGAATCCAACTCTTAGACTAGTGTGATAATTTCAGCCAAGAGGTATAGAGAGAAGAGTTTGTTCTTATTTCGATAGTACACTAGTAACTTTTACATCAAAAGGTTTTGTGCACAATTTCGAATAAGGCTCACGCGAGTTTCGATCATTAGATTGAGAATTCAAAAGTGACCGGAACGTTCTTCGTTATCTCTTAGAAGTTTTTGTGACTAACGAAAAAGAAAAGATTTTTTTATCCATCCTCAGGTACACAATTCAAAGAAAGGGAGACCACGCTCCTAGGTGATTCACGTTCGTGATTGGATTGGAAGATCTTGCGGATTACCATCGACGCAATGTCAATCGGATCACGTGACAAAGGTATGATACTTTTGATTATATATGTTTAATTAATTAGAGGGTTAAGGTTCATCAAAGGAAAAATTTTAAAACCATACTAAATCTATTTTTAGTCTCGCTTCTGCTGCGTTGACCGGTATTTTTCCCTACACAAGATGCACTCAATTCAAACATGCATGAATAAAATTCATGACTTTGCATCCTAATGCCTAAACATGTCATGGCATTTCAATAAACTAGATGCAATTAAATAAACATGCATGAAAACATATTCAACAATTATGAATGCACACATATGAAAACACATAACATATAAGTATAAGAAATATGCATGAGTTGTGAGTGTGTGCAACTATAATCTCTTCAAAGCATGAAAGCACTAGAATTTACCTTTGGTGCTTCTTCTCTTGAGGTCTTGAGAGGGCCATTGAACTTTCACCAATTCCTAAGCTACCCTTACAACAAGCCCCACATGTGGTTTGTCCACGAAATAAGCCAATCAATAATTGGGAATCCTTACAGCGATTCTAGACCTAGTTGCTTGTGCACCAAACCACTTGGTCAGAAGGCTTAACACTTAAAGAAGAGAACACAACCTAAGTGAATGACAGATGCATGAATGCTAGGTCTACACATTTAAGCTTAACTATTCATGAATGAACATGTCAAATAATCCTAGAAATCATGTTCCTACATGTCGTATATAGCTATAAAGGATGAAAACAATCCTAGATGCAATAGCTATCACAATACAACAACCCAATCAATCAACACAAAAGCTCAACATATAGATTAAAACTTAGTTTGGATGCTAACAAGTCATAAATGAGCTATCTTGCTAAGTAAGAACACTAGAATAGATGAAAATGGTGTTCTGTCTTACCAAGTCATGTGTGTTGATGAAGACCCATGTAAGAATACAGCCTAGATGAAGCTAGATGATGCTAGATGCTGTTTTATGAACATGGAAATGGGTTTTGGTGAATAAAAATGGGTTCTCGGTTGCTTTTCTTGCAAGACACTCTTAAACTTCTTAAAGAAGTTAATTTCTAAGCTCTAGGTCTATCAAGAAGAGAAGCAACATATATATAGAAGACCCAAATTGAAGTGACGTCGTTTTGGGTTTGGAAAACAAAACCCTGTAACTACCGCTATGCGTGCCGTGGTACAGATAGGGTTTCTGCACTGTAGTACACACGACACATTGGCTCTGGAAAGTTACGTGGTGGAGGACTGCTCTAGAGGAAAGGTGCACCCACTGCGGTATGCACGACGGAAAACATCAGGGGCTACACCTGACATGGACCATGGCACATGCACGTGATCCGACAGCGGTACCCACGGTGGTACCAACTGCGGTAGAGAGAAAAACTCTTTATTCAAGGCAACAAGCCACACCTAGTCTATATGCTGTAAGGAAAAAACACGTGGCGGAAGTGAAAATATGATTTGTATATTTAAAAAAAAATTCCTTTTAATAGAGAACCTTAACCCTTGATTAATTAACATATAGTAAAAGTACCATACCTTTTTTTTTATTTGCGTCACAAGAAAACTGCAAGATCTTCCAATCCAATCACGAACGTGTATCATCTAGGAGTGTGGGCTCCCTTTCTTTGAATTGTATACCTGGGGATGGAAAATAAAAAACTTTTTCTATTGTTAGTCACAATAACCCTCCTAGAGAAAACGAAGAACGTTTGGTCACCTGTGAATTCTCAATCTTTTGATCGAAACTCGTGTGAACCCGATTCGAAATTGTACACAAAGCCTTTTGATATAAAAGCTACTAGTGCACTATCGAAAACAAAACGCTCCTTCTTACTTTTCCTTTTGGCCGAATTCTCACACTTTTTCTTTTGAGTTGGATGATTTTATTATTATTATTATTATTATTATTTTAAGCAAAAGAAAAATTCACTCTTCAAAAATTAGGGTTGGCAAAATTCCCTTGATGGGATATATATTGGTGGCCGAATCCTCACACAAGGAGGAATTGTGTTTCACCAAAACTCCTATCAACTTTTTGAATTCAAACCCTATTACAACTCATTAGTGTATTATCCAATAATAAATTTTTGAATATAAATTAAAGGGATATTATTGATTTATTCCCTATGTTTTTTTGAAATATCTATTTTTTACTCACTTATCCATTTTTCACTAGATTGGTCCCTATGTTATCAAAAACCACTCATTTTGGTCCTTATGTGAGTCAACCTTTAGTCAACTTTAACATTTCCAGGGATATTTTTGTCTTTAAACAGTTCACTTGCCACTTGTCAAAAAAAAAAACAATAATTTAAAAAAAAAATCTCAAAATCTCTTTATAAAAAGAAAAATAAATATTTTTTCAAAGAATATAATCAAATAATTTAATTTGTTTTCAAAAAATAGATTTTTTTAAAGAAAGATTGATCTCCATTGGAGATCAAATTAATTTTATTTTAAACGAAATTAAAAAAATATATCATATCTTTTTTTTTTTTTTTTATCTTTTTTTAATAAAAATTGGACTGATCTAAAGGGAAAAAGCATCACAAATGATCATTTACTGAAAAACCCTAGACAGTATCCATAAATATAAAAGATAAAAGAAAAGAAAAAAGTGACAAAAAGCAATAAAGTACAAAGACCCAAGGGGAAAACAACCCCAAACAAAAAGAGGCACGCAGGCCACACCAAAAAAGAAAAAGAAAACATCAAGAAAAACGAAAAGACTCCCGGCCCATGCAGTCATTGCCAACTAAAGAAGAACAGAACGGCGGGGCAGAGAACCACCAAGAATCAGCCTGAAGCTCCAAAGCATGCTTAGAAAGCGTATCTGCAACCTGATTCCCCTCCCTGAAAATATGGGAAACCTGAAAATCCATATGCAAGATCTGGAAGATGCAGTGCTGCCACGCCTGACGAACCCTCCAAGGAACCATTTCAGAACGAGAAGAAAGAAGCTGAACTACATAAGAAGAATCACTCTCCAGCCAGATACGATGCCACCCATACTTCCAAGCAAAATTAATGGCCAATGAGGCTGCCAGAAGCTCGGCCTCAAACGCGAAAACCTGACCAAGAGGAATAGCAAAACAACCCTTCACAAAGGCTCTACAGTTCTGAAAAATACCACCATACCCACCAACCCCCGGAGAGCCTAAGGCAGCGCCATCTGTATTCACTTTGATCCAACCAGGGGCCGGAGGCGACCAAACCACACTCTTGATCACTGGGGCTTTAGAAGGGCAACCCTGAAGACCAAAACGACGAAGAATCAAAAGGTCGTCCATACAATTACGCATACAACCAATCTCCAGGCGATTAGCCTCTGAAACCACACGCCAAACCAAAGAAAGGACGGATCTAAAGTCCACTGACTTCCCTTCAAAGATCCATTGATTACGGGCAGTCCACACCCCCCATATCACTGCATGGATAGCCGCTTTCCATAAAATCCTAACCTGCTCACTAAAGGAAACCGACATGGCCTGTAAGAAGAAGGATTGCCAAGTATTGGTAGAGACACGTCGCTGGAAAGTCGAGAAAACTGCCTCCCAAAGAGCAACCGCTAGGGGACAATGAAGAAAATGATGATCTGCAGATTCACTACTAACCCCACAAATACTGCAACGAGAAGCCAACTGGAACCCAGACCTGTAAAGGTGATCCTCAGTAGGAAGCCTGTTCAACATCAGACGCCAGGTCAAAACTGAACGAGAAGGGGGAATACAACGGGACCAAACATCCCTCCACCAAACAACCTGAGGAATATCACGAAGAAACTGGGAATAAGCAGCCTTGCAAGAAACACGACCATTCCGAGAATTAGCCCAAACAAGAGAATCCACAACAGGAGAAATTGCAATCCGATCAATCTGAAAACACAGATCCGGGAAGCGCACGCAAAAACAACTGTCCAGCACCCATCTACCCTCATGAATAAAATCTGAGACCTCCGCCCAGAGCGGATTAGCTAAATAATCTAGAATCCCTAAAAGCTCCAAAATGGGAACCCCCAACCAATTATCCCGCCAAAAGTCCCTTTGAGAGTTCTCTCCAATCAGCCAAATACCTTTCTTAAGAAGGGAACTATAATTCGACCGAAGAGAAGACCAATCGAGGAGGTGACATACCCTCCACAAGGCTTCTGCAAATGCCTGAGATACTTCTCCCGAAGAAAAGTGAAAGCAAAACTATCATAAGTCATAAACTTCCAAGTGAATTTCCGTAACAAAGAGTCATTCAGCAACCCAAGATCTTTCAAACCAAGACCACCCTGAGAGTAAGGCCTACAACAACGATACGAAGCGACCCGAACCAACTTAGTCTCCTCACAGGAACCAGTCCATAAAAAGTTTCTCAACTTGCGGTTAATCAGAGACAGTAAAGAGGAAGGCCACTTGTAAATCATGAATGAGTGCACAAAGGAACCAGTGATGACCGACCTGATCAGAGTAGCACGACCAGCCAGAAAGAGGGACTTGCCCTTCCATTTAGCGAATTTAGACAAGATCTTATCCGCAATAGGTCGTAACACCGCTTTTCGAGGCTTACCCTGAAATAAAGGGACTCCCAAATAAGAAAACGGAAGCTGCCCAATCTGCATACCAACCAGAGAGTGCAAACTGCCAATCCGAGAGGGGGAGATAGAAGATCCGAAATAAATTGAAGACTTACCCCAGTTAACTAACTGACCTGAAATATCACCATAATCCCCAAAAGCACCCATGATATGCTTCAAATTCTTTTGAGTGCCTCTGCAAAAGATCAAAATATCATCTGCATAGAGCAAATGAGTTGGAGCCAAAAAACCCCTAGGGGAAGAAATCGGCAGAATCTGAGAAGAATCCACCAACCTCGTCAATAATCTACTAAGGAAGTCCTCTGCAATACCAAACAAAAGCGGAGAGAGCGGATCTCCCTGACGAACCCCTCTAGAGCAACAGAAATATCCCTCTGGGACCCCATTCAAAAGAACTGAAAGCTAATTCCAAAACGAAATCACAAATCAATAATCACAAAAATAAAATCCACAAATCTCATCCAACAATTCATATCATCTTCTTCAAGCAACTCCAAAATCAAAATAAACAATAGTAATCTGGAAAAATACAATTCGAGATCCAATAATCCAAACACACGCCTTCATCAATCAAAATCCACTTCAATCTGTTTCCAATCAAAAAAAAAAAAAACCGAACAATTGCTTGAGCAGGAGATGGAGCTCTCCAAAAGCCAGCCGAGCTAGATTTGTGCTAAATTTAAGATTTGTGCTAGATTTGCAGGAATAAGTGGCAGCACATGAATTTCGGGAGCATAAAAACATGCAACAATATCATTTATTTTCTATTTCTATTTTCTAGCAGTATCAGGAAGCATAAAAATGATTTACTTCACAAGGATTTCGGGAGCAAAGAACAAACTACAAATAGCTCACCATATGGTTGGTCTTGAACCAATCACAGATAAGTAAAGTTAAATATCCATCAGGGTTTGGGAAAGGAATCGAGATCTGAGGCCTCTCGTAGATATTGAGTCCTCCATATCCTCCAGTAGCTTTGTGTATTGCAGTTGATGGAAAATAATTGAAGGATCCAATATGTTCCTTGGTTTGAAACTTATAGGTGTAGTTTGAGTTTGGAGGAATCGCGCAATTGGTCCCCAAAACCCCATCTTGCCATGAATTCTTTAAATCTTGAATGGAAAATTTCACAAAAAGGAAAAAAAATAAAATTAAAAAACTGTCCAAGTAATATATTGAATTTAGAAGAAGTGTATCTGGTGAGGAGTGATTATTGAATTGCAGTTGGAATAAAAACAATCAAAGAAGAATGAAGAGAAGAGAGCGAATAGAATACTTGAGCAGAGAAGAAAATCGAACGGACCGAAATCCACCTCCTCCGCCACCATCTCTAGATCTGGAAATTCTTCCCAAGTTTTCCTTTTCTTTTTTTCTTTTTTTTAATTTTTTGGTATTTGATCTGGAGATCTATTTTTTGTCTTGCAATTTTTTCATTTTCTTTTACAAAAGCCAGATTAAACTTTAAATGTTTTTTTATTTCTCTATTAATTTTATTATTATTTAAGCATTAGTATTTTTAAAAAAAAATTAGTGACATGTGTCAAATTTTGATTGGATTACAAACCAAGTTAAATTGTAAAATTTTACAAAGTTAGAGGGCAAAATCGTACTTTTAAACCTTTTAATTTAAGCAAGGGTAAAAGAGTCAATTTACATTTTTTGTGACCGTTGACCGTCAAAAATCTGGTCAGAGGGACCAAAATGAGTGGTTTTGGAAAACATAGGGATCAATCCAATGAAAAATGGATAAGTGAGTAAAAAATAGATATTTCAAAAAAACATAGGGACTAAATCAATAATATCCCTAAATTAAATTGTGACTTATCAAAAACTTCCTAATTTGATTAGATAAATAAATTTATTATATTTATCTACTTATCAAATAAAGTCTTTGATACTTATCATACTACCAACAATAGTATGACACTAAGAGACCTTCTCTTAGTTAGAAAAAGATTTTGAATTTTAATCAAATAATTAATTAATTAACTTCCATTTAATTAAATAATAAAATAAAACAATATACTAGGCTAATATTCTTAGCCTTGCCGCCCAAGTCTAAAACATGTGCTATATATTGTTTTTTCCATTCTATTAAATCCATTGAATTTTAATAAAAAGTCCACATGTGAACTAGATTCATTCTTACTAAAAAAGAAACAAGTCCACATGCCTTAAATTAATACATTAATATAATTTAACAGCCCATTAAATAAAAATATGCAAATTATATTCTTAATGTATTAATGGAATGCTAGTCGCACCCCATTTGGACCGCCCAAGAATTCCCACATCCTTGGCCGCCCATTCCAGGCATTTGAAGAGTTACCGCATGTCATTGATGACACATGACCGCACCTCTCCAAAACTTTTGGATTTCAAAATCCAAAAAAAAAAAAACAGTTCTAGATGGACCTAGGAATCAGTCCGGTAGAATATATCAAGTGATCCATGCAAGTTCGTGTGGATTGAGGATCTTGGCGGGCTATCTAAATTTAAGCTTCAATAGATATAACTTAATCACAATCAACAAATTATTCACTTAAGTTTGATATATTAATTTTAGCTCATTCCACTAAAGAACTAAAATTGATCTCTAAAATAAAGATAGAATAAGTAAATGTTTCTCATTCGTACCCTAGACAACCTTATTGGAGATAGTGTATCCTCATGAAAAATACCAATAATCGCCGAGAGCTCATAGACCGCCTATAGTTCTCCTAGTTACCATATTTACTCATATGACTACATTTTGAACTTATATATTTTGGCTTGTCCAGAAGCCATGTTTCAATAGACACTATCGAAAACTTAATGTTAAGATTTAATATCCAATACCTCAAAATATCCATATGATGATATTCTACTCACATTTAATAAATGGAGCCACGATATCCATATCTATAAATGAAGTTCTTTATCGATTAACAAATGAATACCACCAAACCATTGAGGATAGACTATGCTATATAATCATACTCATTGATAGCTCAAATGATAACACTTGTAACCATAAGTCCATTATTTATCTCAGGATTGAGATAGATGATCTGACTTTTGTAAGTACCAAAATTCCACACTCGGGATACACAAATCGAATGAGATGTATAATGGCAAGTGGGATCGTTCCTCAGGGAAAGGGAGGATATTTGGCTATAACTAATTTATGTACACTAATCTAAACTATGTGCGGAAAAGTAAAATTCATTTTGGTTTTGGAATTTGTCTTAACAATTAAACTAAATGAAATTAATTTATCTAAAAACAAGTAATGTAAAGGAAAGGTGTGATATATGATGATGGATATTGGGGAATTGAGTTGACAACTAAAAGATTTCCTAATGTAATGAACTAATCCAATTAAGCACTTTAATCCAACTCAAGGTTTGTTCTTAAATTGATTTAACTCAATACTATGCAAATTCACACATTGACTCAAGTAAGCCCTACTATGAGTCTTGGTGGAAATAGATTCAAGCTCTTACCCAAGTGAACCCCACTATGAGTAATTGCCCAAATAATATTCTTAAGAACAAATTAAAGGTCTTGTACCAAATAACACATACATGCATCAATTTTCAATTTCATATAAGCTAAAGATTGGAGAGTGAGTTGAAAGCCATTCAAACCCTAAACCACAACCTTCATATGTGAACCATTTTTACCACTAGCTAAATTGAACCCCAATATTAACTTAGTAAAGTAAAAATGGCAACTTCAAAGCAATGAAATGAAAATATACCAAGAGAGGATTGTATAAATACATGACTAATTCAAATACATAGGATCATCACATAAGTTGTCTCATCAATTCCCCAATATAAGGGTTTAGTTACACATAGTGGAAATATAAATAAAGAGAGCAAAGTTGTAGAGAAAACCCATGATGGCCTTCACAAGTCTTCTTGTTCCTTGATGTGCTTGAGATTCCCTTGACCTTGGTGAATCTCCTCTTCTCTCTTCAATAAATTTCCAAGATGAGATGGAAGAATGGTGGAGGATGAATTAATGGTGAGATGTTGGGTAATGGAAGGTTAGAGAGAGGTTAGAGAGGTTAGGGTTTCATGAAAATGGTGGAGGAGAGTTGTGTGAGAAGGAGAAAAGGGGATATTTATATGTGGCCACATGAGTTAGTGGTGAAATCCCGGTGCTGCTGACGTGGCGCGTAATCGGCGGCCATAAACGGCGGCCAGGCCGCCGAATTTAAACCGCCGAATTGAAAATGGACCTACTGGAATTGATCGGCGGTTGAACTGTGGCCGCCGAATGCACCTGACACTTCTGGAATGAAACGGCGGTTTCAAACGGCGGCCAGACCGCCGAATTGAACCGCCGATTTCCTCTTTTCTTGCCAAATGACCGTTTTGCCCTCAAATGCTCTCCTTCAGCCGCTTTTAGCCCAAAATCACCGGATTTCTTCGTTCTTCAACCAAGAATACAAAAAGTACCTGTACAATCAACATCGAGCCATAAATTTCATGAATTTACTCGAAAGTCAATCAAAAGTATCGGAAATAGGGGGCGAAATTCTATATATGTAATGGCTCGATCAATAGACTCTCTAATTGTCCTTAAGTGAAAACTTTTATCCACTGACGATTCTGGATAAAGTATTTCATTGTGATCCTATTCAATGCACCTAGTGCACTAGATTCTTTTGCCAAAAGACACTACACTTTCATGATTTTAGACTCATCATAACACATTTGATCCCACTCAAATACTAGCAAAAGAATCTATAACTTTAACAAGGTAAAAGTGCCCAACCTTTATCTTAAGCTATGAATATTGTTAAAGATTAACTAAAAAATTGTGTCTGTCTCATACATATACAGATGTACAAACAATTCTTTATTTCTCATAGTCTTTGACCTTATGATTATTTACTTTTGACAATTATAATAATTAAACTATAAATGCTATAAGATTTGTTAAACCAGAAATCACTTTATTAATATGAAAAGATTGTCAAAAACATTATTACACTCTTGCTATTGAGCATAATCCTAACATATGAAAGTTGTGCAAGTGTGAAGTGTGAAGATAATGTATATAATAAGGCAATGAACACACATGCATACAAGAGAAGTGTGTGTGTGTGCAACTATTCTCTTCAATTAAGAGTTAAGCACAAGTAATATACCTCAAATGAGCTCTTGTGCTTGAGGGCTTGAAATCCAAGTGCTTGATCATGACCAATGAAGCCCTAAACTACCCTTACAAATTAAACCCCAAAATGTAGTTTGTCAACGAAATAAGCCAAAAAAAAAAAATGAGGACCTTTCAATCTCCCAATTTGGCTATTTCATGACAAAACTACCACTCACAATTGATCCTCACAAAACAAAAAAAGACTTAAGGTCAACAAGAATTCTTCTACATTACAAAGAGATACTTAAAACTAGATCTTCAAGCTTTCCATCTCTTGTAGAATGAACATCCCTATAAAACAAGATACCTACACTTTCCAAGACAAGTGTATGTGAGGTGATCAAGTGATAAAAAAAAAAAAAAAAACATACAAGCATTTGCATTGAAAGAAAATACTAGCAACATCATGCAATGAAGTGCAATGCAATGCTCCCCCTAAGTGGGTTACTCCCCCTCAATAAGCAATTCTCCCTAACATGCACCATATCTTCTCCATACACACTACTCCCCCTTTTTGTCATGAGATAGGCAAATGAGTATTCCCAACCGAGTCACATATAGCAAAGAGAGATAGAAGCATACAAGACATTTGCATAGTCATATACAAGAACTTTATGCAACTCAATTAATTAGAAGAAAGGCAATGAGATTTATTTTGAGAAAAATGTTTGACAAAGATGCTTTGCATGCAAGACATATTGCATTCAAGTTCAAAACAATGACATTTGGCAAAGCAAACAACAAAGGTTTCCAAAAGAATTCAAACCAATTTCGCCCTTTGTCATGAGATAAAATCAGGGATATAGATATTAAGCAATTCAATTTAAGGAGCAACTATATCCAATTTCATAAGCAAAACAAGGCATGAGCGACTTTAGCACCCTATTTGATTTTTTCGGGTAAGATACCCATATAATAGTAGCCTTATTCAACTAATAAAGAGAGAGAGACTTGTAAGGATTCCCATTTATTGATTGGCTTATTTTGTGGACAAACCACAAGTTGGGGTTTGATTGTAAGGGTAGTTTAGGTGATTGAGGATCAAGCTCAAAGGCTCTTTCAAGACCTCAAGGGACAGGCACTCCAAAGGTATATCTCTAGTGCTTAGTTTTCTTTGAAGAGATTTAGTTGCACACACACACTTAGCATACTTGCTTTTGTGTGCATTCTATTCACATGTCACTTTACACACTAACACTTTGAATGATATATCTTGTTGTGTGTTTATGTGTCTTGTAATTCATTTTTCGACATTGTTCGGAAACGTCTGCACATGCACTAATGTGTGCTTGGTTTAGCGTGAAGACCGCCTACGGAGAATTCCCTTGGCTTCTCCTTTGGTTTCACCACTTTTGGTGAATCGGCGGTTTGATCGGTGGCCTGGTCGCCGAATGGAAACTACCGATCATACCTGATTGATTTAATCTCTCGAGTTTGATTATGCGGTTGGATTGGCGGTTTCGAAACCGTTGAATGGAACCGCCGTTGATGCTCTGTTCTTCTCCGGCTCAATTCGATGGTTGTAATCGGCGGCCTGGCCACTAAATGAACCGCCGATCGTGCATTTTCTAGAGCAAACTTGTCTTTTCACATGCCCTGTTCTTGTTGTCTATAAATATCACACTCTCTCATTCTCTGAATTATGTTCTTTAAGAACACATTTTTAACACTCAAAAACCATTCTCATATGCATCAAAATATCATCTAGCATTTTCTAGCATAGTTAGGATGCTTGCTTGCATGGGTTTTAGTCAACACACACTCTTTGGTAAGTTCTTCACTATTATCTTACATAATTAGTGTTTTATTTATCATTGACATCTCTTATATTATTTGTATTTTCTTAGAATATATTCTAGATACAAAATAAAGATTGTTGTGTTGACATGATTGAGTGTTGTATTTTGATAGCTATATTTAGGTTGTTTAATCTATGATTAGCTAAGCTTTATGATATGTCATTTAGCCATTGATATTTAGGATTATTTTAATTGCAATATTGTCATCCTAGATAAGCATATAGGGTTACCTAGCTCTAAATTGCATTTTGAATATTTCTCATATTCACATAGATTGTATTATCTCTTCTTAGAGAACTAAGTCTTGTGTTGTAACCAGGATTAAGTTGCTTAAATCGCAAGCAATTGGACTAGGTCCACTCATACAGAGATTAGGTAGTTGTGATGATTATTGATCGGGATTAGATCATTAAACCGGGATTAGGTTGTAATCATTTCAATTAGTAGATTCGAGATTCGAGGTTCGTGTGTGGCACACATAACAGCCCGTGGTTTTCCCGTGAGGGTTTCCACGTAAATATCAAGTGTTATTTACATTCCGCACCATATCACACTTGTTTGTCTTTTTGACTAGTTAGGGGCATTTTCATAAAATTGACAAACATGCGAAAATTAGGTAATAGCGATTAAAATCTATTCCCCCCCCCCCCCCCCCCCCCTAGATTAATATTAGAACACACCTAGTATTTGTTTCAATTGGTATCAGAGCGGGTTCCTAGATATACTTAAGTGATCCTAGCTCATTTTTGGTGTGTTTTGCATTGTGTGTGATTTTTTTGTTTTATTCATACATTTTGCATTCATCTCATTTGCATTTATCCAAACACTATGAGTGATTACAGGATGAGCAAAGAGGGAGCGTCGAGCGTGAGGCCACCATTGCTCACCGGCGATAATTACTCCTCATGGAAGGGGAAGATGGGAAGCATACTTATGCCAAATCCATGATAGGGCATGGATGGCGGTTGAAGATGGATATGCTCCACCTATGATGACTCCTACGGATGGAGAAGAAGAGGTTCTCAAGCCTAAGGCATAGTGGAGTCCTCAAGAGTTTGTTGACTCCATGTGGAACAATAAAGCCATACATGTCATCCGATGTGCAGTGGATGAAAATCAGTACAAACTGAACTAGGATCACCAAAGAGGCATGGGACATCCTAGAAGTTACACATGAAGGAACTGAGGTGGTCAAGGACTCCAAGCTCCAAGTCCTTCAAACTAGGTTTGAGACCATTAGGATGGAAGAGCACAAGCACTTCAATGACTTCCAAGTGAGGCTAATGGATATTGTGAACCAAAGTCACCAACTCGGTGATCCTTACTCGGATAGAAGAATAAAGCAAAAGATCATGCGATCACTTCCGAGAGGTTCGAACCCAAAGTGACGGCATTAGAAGAAAATGACTCCTATAAGGATATGAAGCCGAGTGAAGTTATTGGAAGACTTCTAGCCTATGAATCAAGAAAGGCTACCACCTCACCTTCTAAAAAGAAAAAGAATCTAGCCTTGAAAACTTCCAAGGTGGAAGAGGAGGAGGATGACTCAAATGAAGACATGGCACTCATTGCCAAGGGATTTAAGAAGTTCTTGAATCTACAAAAGAGTGGTTATGGCTCAAAGGGGGATGACTTCAAGAAAAAGAAGACCACAATCAAGAATGTCAAGCCAAATCATGAGATGTCTTCAAGAGAGAAGATTCAATACTACGAATGTGGAGGATTCAGGCATATCTCCAAGGAATGTGCAAACTTGGAGAATGGTAGAATAGGAAAGGAAATGGCCGCCACTTCTAGTGAAAGTGATAAAGAGGATATGACCAAGTTTATGGCACTTGCTAGCTCTCACAAGCGGGACAACAAAGTGAAAATTGTTGAAGAAAGTCCCTCGAGCTTGAATGATTGTGAGAATAATTATTTTGCCTTTCCGATCTCCTACAATGAAGAAGAGAATGAGAGTCAAGAAGAATTTGACTCTAGTGAAAATGACTTTTCATCTAACTCCACACATTGATATGTGGAGAAAAAGGTTCTAGATGAATACCTCGCTGAGTTTAAAAACTTAGAAATGAAGACCAAGGAAAAGATGCAAAGATTGAGAGAAGAGAATCTAGACCTTTCAGCTCATATTGACCACTTAAGTGAACAAGTGGAAAGATCCAAGAAGATTGAAGATAAGCTAAGAAAGGAGTTAGACTTGTCTAAGAAGAATGAAGAAGGATTGAAGAGAGAGCTTGAAAAGGCTAAAGGGTCAAGGACTAGGATAGTTTCTAGCACCGAAAAACTTGACCACATGTTAAGTGTTGGAAAGAGTCCTTGTGACAAGAGAGGTCTTAGGTTTGAAGATGGTATGGAGTCCTTCACTCCTAACAAGACCATGTTTGTCAAGAGCTTGAACTACAAAGAAGCTTCATCGGTGCAAACTCTTAGGAAGAAGATTGATCTAGGACAATGTTCTCATAGTGCACCAGTAAAGGTAGCTCAAAGAAAACAACCTCAAGCTTAACCTATAAGAGTTCCTTATGCTAACTTCCCTCAACCTCAAATCCATCAAGGGAAGAAATCGATCATGCAAACTCAACCGAGGAAGCAACCATGTCTTAGTCAACAACAGAAAGTTCTCAAAATACTCGAGGCGTGTTCTTTATAAAGCTAGAGGGGGGGGTGAATAGATTTTAACTAATATTACCCAATTTTCGCATGCAAGTCAATTTTACAAAAATGCCCCTACTAGTCAAAAATACATACAAGTGTAATATAGTGCGGAATTTAAATAACACTTGATGTATACGTGGAAACCCAACCACTGGGAAAAACCACGGGCTGTATAGTGCGCCACACTCGGAACTCGAAATCACTAATTGAAATGAAGTTTACAACCTATGTAGACCTCGTCTAACATTCCGGTCTGTAACCCCTCACTTCTACCCAGCGGGCCTTTATTAGCAACCCTATTCCAATTTGCTTGAGGCCTAAGCACTCTTAGCCTCAAGACTTACTTCTCTATGAAGAGAAACAACCTATGTGAATATATATATGAATATTCAAATAACAAACAAGGCTAGGTAACCTTAGATGCTTATCTAGGATGATGATATAATCAATTTAATCAACCCTAGATATCAATTGCTAAATGACATGTCAAATAGCTTAGCTAATCAAGATTAATTAAAAACCTAATTAGCTATCACAAACAACACTCAATTAATTTTCATCACAAATAATCTCTAACTTGTATCTAGCATATAATCAAAAGCATACAAGTAATTAAAGAGATGTATTAATATGAAAAACACTAAAGTAATATGAAATTAGTGAAGAACATACCAAATAAGATGTGATGATTCAAAACCATGCATGGATCAATTCTATGAAGGCATAGAAGATCAAATATGAAATTTGATGCAAAAGGGGTTTGATTTGAGTGTTTAAAGATAGGTTCTTGATTTGATTTTTTCTCAAAAATCTCTCTTGAAAGATTAGGGTTCTAATTGCTCAAGAAGCTTATTCAGAGATTGAGAAAACAAGATATTTATAGACATCAAGAATTGGGCATGTGAAAAGACACTTTTGCCCCTGAAACGCACCGTTCGGCGGTTTCAATCGACGGCCAGGCCGCCGATGACGACCGCCGAATTGAGCTCGTGAAGAACAGAGCATTAACGGCGGTTTCATTCGGCGGTTTCGTGACCGCCGATCCAACCGCCGAATCAAACCCGAGGGATTAAAATCGATCAGGTATGAACGGCGGTTTCGAACGGCGGTCGTGACCGCCGATCTTGACCGCATAATTGCTTCATACCAATCTGGACTGAAACGGCGGTTTCATTCGGCGGCCAGGCCGCCGATCACCAACAATGGTGAAAACCAAGGAGAAGCCAAGGGCATTCTCCATAGGCGGTCTTCGCGCGAAACCAAGCACTAATTAGTGCAAGCGCGGACGTTTCCGAACAATGTCGGGAAACGAATTATAAGGCACATATACACACAACAAGATATATCAACCAAAGTGCTAGTGTGTAAAGTGACATGTGAAGAGATGCACATAAAAATAAGCAAGTATGCAATCATAGCAAGAATGCTAAGTGAGTGTGTGCTACTAAATCTCTTCAAAGAAAAACAAGCACAAGAGATTATACCTTTGGCGTGCTTGTATCTTGAGGTCATGGAAGGGCCTTTGATCTTCAACACCAAACACTTAGACTACCCTTACATTCAAAACCCCAACATGTGGTTTGACCACGAAATAAGCCAATCAACAAAACGGGAATCCTTACAACAACAAAGAAGGAGAGATCCTATTCAACAACCAAGACAATCACAAAGACATGGGAAGGCTCCTATGCATGCACAAGGACATAGTATGACTACTAGTTTCATCCCTACATGTCATTTTTGTGGTATTGATGGTCATAGTAGACCAAAGTGCTTTCGTTACATTAAATTGTGTAGAACTAAAAGCATGATTGAGAAGAAAGAGGCTAGAGCTAGAATGCATGCTCATAGGAAAGAAGAAATTCATTTACATGATCCTATGACATCTAGATCTCTTGAACCATTGACCACTAGGAAGAAAAGTATATCACCTAAGTAGATTAGGAAAGATGAACTGCCTCCTACTACGAGACAAACGTTGTTGACGGTGAAATTTGGATTACCACACGACCAACAATCAAATCAAAACAATCGTCAATTAAGAAAGAAAATCAATGCATGCAAGAGACCAATTTACGTGGAAAACCCTTGAATGGGAAAAAACCACGGCGTCTCGGAGGATAAGAAAATATCACTATAGTTCACTTATTTCGGTTACACACTCGAATCTCTCGAATTATTGCTTTTCTCTCTTCAGGTTTTTGACCTCTTTCCTCATGGGATAGATGGTTCTATTTATACATGTTAATTAGGGTTTTTCCCTTGATCCTTGTCATGTTGGTAGTAGGACTTCCTCTTGGATTTGTATTGGGAGTCCCATGTTGTATTGGATTAGGATTTCTTCTCTCCGCCCTTTCCTATGACTCCTGGTTATCGTGGGTCTTCTGGGAGTTTAGGGTTTATTTTCGTGTTTCTGCTGAGTCGGTTTGAACCTAGTACGCTGATGCGGCCAACATCTCCCCTCCTGGGTATTAACCTTCGGCGACCATGTTTCTATCTTTGGCGAGTACATATCTAGCTCTGGCGACCATACCTTTGACTTTATTGACTTGACGTTTACATACTGACTGGTCCACGTTTTCTTCTTTGACCTGGTCGATAAGTGACGTGGCAACCTGTTCTTCAACATTTATTGATTCCTTTGATGCCGTGGCTGCTTGGCGAAATTATATATACAACAAACGTGTCTCACTTAGGTTTAACTAAGTCCAATGGACTTGGTAGGTCCATAGGACCTCATGACCTTCATTGATGAAGGATGGTGATTGACCCCATATGGGGAACTCAAGCAAAGAGAGCTATTTTGCATACTTGTCACATGCAAAAATTTGAAATATCTTATGCTTCTTTTTTAATTGCTTGAGTAAGCTTGGCTGTACATATGTATATATGTTTTCATTTCAATAAGTGTAAACCATGCTTTATTTACAATCCATGTCATATTTATGTTTAGACATGCATTTTTGGACTAGGAGATCTACATAGGAAGTATGATTTGAATGACATATAGTTATCTCCATGACATGATGATTCTTTTATAACATGCTAATGTCAAATGAAAAAGCATGAAATTCATATAACATGCTCAAATGAAAAAACATGAATTGATGATTGCATATTCTTAAAATGTAAAACTTGTGTGAAAAAGCTAATGAGACTCAAAATGAATAAAGGATCTTGTATTCGTCCAAAGGAATTTAAATTCCAAATGTCTCTCTTTCTTTATTAGTTGAGCATGGCTACTATCATACGGGGTATCAAATAGGGTGCAAAGTCGCTCATGCCATGTTTCGCTTATAAAGTTGGATATAGTTGCTCTTCAATTGAAAACAATAAAATCTCTATATCCTTGCTTCTCCTATGATAATGGTGAAATTGGTTTGAATTCTTATTAGAAACCTGTGTCATTTGCTTTGCCAAATACCATTGTATTTTGGACTTGAATGCTACATGTCTTGTATGCAAAGCATTTTTGATTCACACATTTTCATTAAATAAATCTTCTTGTTTCTCTCCAATTAATTGAGATGCATAAAGTGACTTATATGATTATGCAAAAATCTTGTATGCTACTATCTCTCTTTGCTAGAAGTGACCCATTTGAGGACTACTCCTTTGCCTATATCATGACAAAAAGGGGGAGTAGAATGTGGTAAGGGGAGTTGCAAATTGTAGTAGCAATTGTGCATGTTGGGGAGAATATACATTGAGGGGGAGTAACCAGTTGAGGGGGAGCATTGCATACACATACATTGCATGATGCTGTACTTAAATTCTTAAATGCAAATGCTTGTTTTATTTTCACTTACTCATCTCACATACTCTTGCTTTAGAAAGTATAATCTTTTGTTTTGAAGGGTTGATAGTTCTACAAGAGATTGAAGACTTGAAGTTTTTTATATTTTTATATCTTTTTGTAATGTAGAATATCTTTGTTATCCCGTAGATTCAATTATGTTAATTATGTTGTGAGGATTAATGTGAGTGGTGGTTTTGTCATGAAATAGCCAAAGGGGGAGATTGTAAGGATTCCCATTTATTGATTGGCTTATTTCGTGGACAAACCACAAGTTGGGGTTTGATTGTAAGGGTAGTTTAGGTGATTGAGGATTAAGCTCAAAGGCTCTTTCAAGACCTCAAGGGACAAGCACTCCAAAGGTATATCTCTAATGCTTAGTTTTCTTTGAAGAGATTTAGTTGCACACACACACTTAGCATACTTGCTTTTGTGTGCATTCTCTTCACATGTCACTTTACACACTAGCACTTTGAATGATATATCTTGTTGTGTGTTTATGTGTCTTGTAATTCGTTTTCTGACATTGTTCGGAAACGTCTGCGCATGCGCTAATGTGTGCTTGGTTTAGCGCGAAGACCGTCTACGGAGAATGCCCTTGGCTTCTCCTTTGGTTTCACTACTTTTGGTGAATCGGCAGTTTGATCGGCGGCCTAGCCACCGAATGGAAACCGCCTATCATACCTGATTGATTTAATCTCTCGGGTTTCAAAACCGCCGAATGGAACTGCCGTTTGAAACAAATTAACGGTGTGATCTAATATTAATCTAGAGGGGGGGTGAATAGATTTTAACTATTATTACCCAATTTTCGCATGCAAGTCAATTTTACGAAAATGCCCCTACTAGTCAAAAATACAAGCAAGTGTAATATAGTGCAGAATTTAAATAACACTTGATGTATACGTGGAAACCCAACCACTGGGAAAAACCACGGGCTGTTTAGTGCGCCACATTCAAACCTCGAAATCCACTAATTGAAATGGAATTTACAACCTATGTAGACCTCGTCTAACACTCTAGTCAATAACCCCCCACTTCTACCACTCGGGCCTTTAAAAGTGGCTCTAGTCCAATTGCTTGAGACCTAAGCAATCTTAGCCTCAAGACTTAATTCTCAATGAAGAGATTATACAACCTATGTGAATATGTATAAATATTCAAATAACAAACAAGGCTAGGGAACCTTAGATGCTTATCTAGGATGATGATATAATCAATTAAATCAACCCTAGATATCAATAGCTAAATGACATGTAAAATAGCTTAGCTAATCAAGATTAATCAAAAACCTAATTAGCTATCACAATACAACACTCAATCAATTCATCACAATTAATTCTCTATTCTTGTATTTATCATATGATCAAAAACATACAAGTAAATTAAAAGAAAATAGCTTGATAGTAAAAATACTAAAATGAGATGAACTTAATCAAAATCTTACCAAGCAAGTTGTGATGATGCAAACCCATTCATGGATGAATGCAAGATGAACTTTGATGCACAAATGAATGTATTTGAGTGTTTAAATGAGCAAACTTGGTTGTTTTTTCTCTCAAAATCTCTTTTTAAAATATAGGGTTCTTGATGATCAAAGAGTCATGGTTCAGAACAAGAGAAAGAGATGTATTTATAGGCATAAAAAATAGAGCATGTGAAAATACAAGTTTGCCCTTGAAACGCACCGATCGACAGTTTCAATCGGCGGCCAGGCCGCTGATAATGACCGCCGAATTGAGCTCGTGAAGAACAAAGCATCAACAGCGATTTTATTCGGCGGTTTCGTAACAGCTGATTAAATCGTAGAATCAAACCCGAGAAATAAATCAATCAGGTATAATCGGTGGTTTCGAACGGCGGTCGGTGGCTGCCGATCGTAATAGTAGAATCACTCCAGACCTTTCTGGACTGAAACGACGGTTTCAATTCGGCGGCCAGGCCGTCGATCAAACCACCGATTCACCAGTAATGGTGAATCTAAAGGAAAAGCCAAGAGCATTCCCCTTAAGCGGTCTTCGCGTAAAACCAAGCACACATTCGTGCAAGCGCGGACGTTTCCGAACATATTCGGGAAACAGATTACACAACACACAAACACAACAAGATACATCAAACAAAGTGCAAGAGTGAAATGTGTCATGTGAAAAAAATACACACAAGTACAAGTATGCTAAGTGTGTGTGTGCTAACTAAATCTCTTCAAAGAAAAAACTAAGCACTAGAGATTATACATTTGGCGCGCTTGTCCCTTGAGGTCTTGAAAGGGCCTTCGAGCTTGAAGTTCAATCACCTAAACTACCCTTACACAATCAACCCCAACAAGTGGTTTGTCCATGAAATAAGCCAATCAATATATGGGAATCCTTACAATCTCCCTCTTTGGCTATTTCGTGACAAAACCACCACTCACATTGATTCCTCACAACATAATAGAAACTACGGGTCTACAATGATTTTCTACTTTACAAAGAGATATATAAAAATAATCTTGAAGTCTTCAATCTCTTGTAGAATAATCAATCCCTGAAAGCAAAGTTTTTATACTTTCCAATTCAAGTAAAATGTGAGATTAATCAAGTGAGAGCATAAACAAGCATTTGCATTCTTGAAATTTAAGTACAACAATAACATCATGCAATGTTTGATGAATGCAATGCTCCCCCTCAAAGGGTTACTCTCCCTCAATGTGTTGTCTCTCCAACATGCACAATTGCTACCACAATTTGCAACTCCCCTTACCACCATTCGACTCCCCCTTTTCTTCATGATATAGGCAAAGGAGTAGTCCCCAACCGGGTCACGTAGCAAAGAGAGATAATAGCATACTATATACTTGCACAATCATATAAGCCACTTTATGCAACTCAATCAATTGGAGAGAAACAAGGAGATTTATTTAAAATAAATGTGTGAATCAAAACATGCTTTGCATACAAGACATGTAGCATTCAAGTCCAAAACACAATGGTATTTGGCAAAGCAAATGACAAAGGTTTCTAATAAGAATTCAAACCAATTTCACCAATGTCATGAGAGAAGCAAGGATATAAAGTTTTCACTGATTTTAATTTATGAGCAACTATATCCATCTTTATAAGCCAAACATGTCATGAGCGACTTTGCACCCTATTTGATTTTTCCGGGAATGATACCCGTATGATAGTAGACATGTTCAACAAATAGAGAAAGAGAGACATTTGGATTTTAAAATCCTTTGAACGGATACAAGATCCTTTATTCATCGAGTCTCATAAGCTTTTTCACACAAGTTTTGCATTTTAAGAATATGCAATCATCAATTCATGCATTTTCATTTGAGCATGTCATATGAATTTCTATGCTTTTCAATATTCATTAGCATGTCATTAAGAATCATCATGTCATGGAGATAACTATAGGTCATTCAAATCATACTTCCTATATAAATTTCCTAGTCCAAAAATGCATGTTTGAACATAAATATGACATGGATTGTAAACAAGCATGGTTCACACTTATTGAATTGAAAACATATATACAAATGTGCAATCAAGCTTACTCAAGCAATCAACAAAGAAGCATAAGATTTTTCAAATATTTGCATGCAACAAGTATGCATAAGCTCTCTTTGCTTGAGTTCCCCATATGGGGTCAATCACCATCCTTCATCAATGAAGGTCATGAGGTCCTATAGACCTCCCAAGTCTATTTGACTTGGTTGAACCTATTTGAGACTTGTTAGTCTCGTAGCAAGCAGGTTCATTTTTCTTATCCACATAGATATGACATTTTTCTTCTTAGTGGTCAATAGTTCAAGAGTTCTAGAAATAATAGGATCATGAACATGAATTTTTTCTTTCCTATTAACATGCATTCTAGCTCTTGTCATTCTCTTTTCAATCATGCTTTTGAATATACATAATTTAATGAAATGAAAGCAATTTGGTCAAATGTGACCATCAATACCACAAAAGTGACATATATGGATGAATTTAGAAATCATACCATGTCCTTGTGCATGCATAGGAGCCTTCCCATGTCTTTGTGGTTGTCTTGGTAGTTGGATAGGATCTCTCCTTCTTTGTTGTTGACCAAGACTTGATTGCTTCCTCTGTTTAGCTTGCACGATTGGTCTCTTCCCTTGATGGATTTGAGGTTGAGGGAAGTTAGCATGAGGAACTCTTGTAATTTGAGCTTGAGGTTGTCTTCTTGGAGCTACCTTGGAAACAAATTAACGATGTGTTCGATATATATCTAAAGGGGGGGGGGGGGGGGGGGGTGAATAGATTTTAATCGTTATTACCCAATTTTCGCATGCATGTCAAGATTACGAAAATACCCCTAACTAGTCACAAAAATATAGCAAGTGTAATAAGATGCTGAATTTAAATAACACTTGATATATACGTGGAAACCCAAACACTGGGAAAAACCACGGGCTGTTTAGTGAGCCACACTCGAACCTCGAAATCCACTAATTGAAATGGAGTTTACAACCTATGTAGACCTCGTCTAACACTCCGGTCAATAACCCCCCACTTCTACCACGCGGGCCTTTAAAAGTGGCTCTAGTTCTAATTGCTTGAGGCCTAAGCAACCTTAGCCCCAAGACTTAATTCTCAATGAAGAGATTATGCAACCTATGTGAATATGTATAAATATTCAAATAACAAACAAGGCTAGGGAACCTTAGATGCTTATCTAGGATGATGATATAATCAATTAAATCAACCCTAGATATCAAGAGCTAGATGACTTGTCAAATAGCTTAACTAATCAAGATTAATTAAAAACCTAATTAGCTATCACAATACAACACTCAATCAATTCATCACAATTAATTCTCTATTCTTGTATTTATCATATGATCAACAACATACAAGTAAATTAAAAGAGAATAACTTGATAGTAAAAATACTGAAATAAGATGAACTAAATCAAAATCTTACCAAGCAAGTTGTGATGATGCAAACCCAATCATGGATGCATTCTATATAGTCATAGAAGATGCAATATGAAACTTGATGCATAAAGGATTTGATTTGAGTGGTTAAAGGTGAGTTCTTTTGTATTTTTCTTTGCTTGAAAAATATTCTAAGTATGAAATCTGAAAATCAACTCACTTGAATGACCTAAAGTCATAGAGGCATATATATAGGGTGTCAAACCAAAGTGGTGCGTTTTGATAAGTTACACCTATTTTTGCCTTAGGCGCTGTACGTAGAGCGCCTCTTGTACAGCGTCTGTACATCAGCCATACTCTGATCTCTCGGGAAAACAGAGTGGCACTGTATGTACAGCGCTTTGTACAACGCCTGTACAGTGACCCAACAGCGACCGATTTAAATCGATCAGGTCTGTACAGGGCTTATATGGGCGTTGTTCATACAACACTTTGTACAACGCCCATCACAATGAATGCAATCCTAAGTCTAGAATGAACATGACTTTGGTCAACAAAATGCAATCATGTAAGGCATGCAAGTAGAGATGTAAATGAACATTAATGAGCACATAATAACAACACATACACAACGTACAAGAAAATGAATTAAGCATGAGATGTGAGTGTGTGTGTGAGTGTGCAACTAATCTCTTCAAAGCAAATTAAGCACATAGAAGTTTACCTTTAGTGCTTATCAACCTTGAGGACATGAGAGGGTCTTGAGCTTGATTATGAACCACTTAAGCTACCCTTACATACAATCCCCAACACGTGGTTTGTCCACGAAATAAGCCAATCAAGATATGGGAATCCTTACAATCTCCCCATTTGGCTATTTCGTGACAAAACCATCACTCACATTGATTCCTCACAACATAATAGAAACTGTAAGGATTCCCTTTTGTTGATTGGCTTATTTCGTGGTCAAACCACATGTTGGGGTTTGGTTGTAAGGGTAATCTAGGTCATTAAGGTTGAAGATCAAAGACCATTTCCAAGACCTCAAGAGGACAAGCACCAAAGGTATATCTTGTGCTTACTTTGGCTTGAAGAGATATAGTTGCACACACACACAACATGCATAACTCTTATTCTTGAATGTTGTGTTTATATTTTGTGTGCATTGTGCTTTATTGTTTATTCAATGTCTCTTCTTGCATTAAATTGATTGCATCTTGTTTTATGAAATGCCATGACATGATAGGCATTAGGATGCATTCAATACCCACACTTGCACTTCATGTATGTTAGCTTTTAGTGTGGTGTAATTCGTTTCCCGAAGGATGTTCGGAAACGTCCGCGCGTGCACGTTGATGTGCTTCGTTTTGCGCGATGATCGCCGGTGGAGATGCCTTTGGCTTCTCCTTGGTTTCACCATTTTTGGTGAAACGGCGGTTACTTTCGACGGCCTGGCCGCCGTTCGAAACCGCCGAATGAGACCTGATTGAAATATATCTCTCGGGTCCAAAATGGCGGTTGGGATCGGCGGTTTCTTAACCGCCGAACGAAGTTGCCGAAGTTCCCCTGTTCCTCTCGGGAGCCATTCGGCGGTTCAATTCGGCGGCCTGGCCGCCGAATGAAACCGCCGATCGTGCGATTTCAGGGGCAAAATGGTATTTTCACCTGCCCTGTTTTTGGTCTCTATAAATACATCCTTATCTCTGGTTCAGAACACAAGTCTTTGATCATAAGAACCCTAGAGAGATATTTAGAGAGACTTGAGAGAGAAAGCTTAAAGATCATATCTTTATCTCTCTAAACCCATTCCCACATGCATAAATCTTCATCTAAGCATCATCTAGGATCATCTAGCATATGCTAATGCATGGGACTTCTTCAACACACATGGTATGATTTGTTGAACACTTTTATCTTACATAATTAGTGTTTCTACTTATCAATGTTATCTCATTTATTACTTGTATGTCATTAGATTAATTTCTACATACATGATTGAGATTATGTGTTGATTGGGTTATTTATGATAGCTAGGATTTTCATGTTTATCTAACATCTAGCTAATTGATCTCATTTGTTGATTGAGATTATTTTTCATAGCTTATTTGATTAGGTCATTATTGCCTAAAAGCTATGCCATGAACATTCTTGTGTGATGTATTGATAACTAGGTTGATAGATTGTCTTTTAATCAACTAGTTAATCCTTTGAATGTTTGTGGGTTTTATGTGATAGCTTTGTATCTAGGATTGGTGATCCTTTACTTAGCTAAAGTTATATGCCATGACATATAGCTACATGTGATATCTAGGATTGATTATATTGTCATCTTATAATCCTAGGTAAGCATTTAGAGTACCCTAGCTCTTATTGCATTATTTGGATATCATTGCATATTCACATAGGGTTGTGCATCTCTTTTGAGAGATTGAAGTCTTGGTCTAGGGTTGCTATTACAGGCCCGCTGGGTAGTAGTGGTGGGTTACAGACCGGGATTAGGCTGTAAACATCATTACAAGTAGTGACTACGAGGATCAAGCAAATTGGACTAGAGCCGCTATAAAAGGCCCGCGTGGTAGATTAGAGGGTGCTCACTCCAAGAGTAGTGTATCAGGGGATATCACTAGGGATTGAACCAAGAGTGGCGGGTGGTAGTGTCCACAGCCTGAGGTTATCTAGGGTGAGGGTCCGAGAATCACTTGAGGGTGTAACCGTCTTTTCATATAGTGGATTTCGAGGTTCGAGTGTGGCACACTTACCAGCCCGTGGTTTTTCCCTGTTGAGGGTTTCCACGTAAACATCAAGTGTCATTTACTATTTCCGCATCTTATTACACTTGTATGTATTTTTGACTTGCATGCGAAAATTGGGTAATAATATTTAAAATCTATTCACCCCCCCTCTAGCTTTATATATAGAACACACTTTGAGAACTTTCAGAAACTATAGGTCAACAATGATTATCTACATTACAAAGAGATATTTTTATATATAAAAAATCTTGAAGTCTTCAATCTTTTGTCAAACAATCAGTCCTTGAAAGTAAAGTTTCTAAACTTTCCAATACAAGTAAAAAGTGAGATGAATCAAGTGAGAGCATAAACAAGCATTTGCATTCTAAGAATTTAAGTACAACTACAACATCATGCAATAATTGTGAATGCAATGCTCCTCCTCAATGGGTTACTCCCCCTCAATGTATTGTCTCCCCAACATGCATAATTGCTGCCACAATTTGCAACTCCCCTTACCACCATTCTACTCCCCCTTTTTGTCATGATATAGGCAAATGAGTAGTCCCCAACCGGGTCACTTAGCAAAGAGAGATAGTAGCATACTATATACTTGCATAATCATATAATCCACTTTATGCAACTCAATCAATTGGAGAGAAACAAGGAGATTTATTTAAAATAAATGTGTGAATCAAAACATGCTTTGCATACAAGACATGTAGCATTCAAGTCCAAAATACAATGGTATTTGGCAAAGCAAATGACAAAGGTTTCAAATGAGAATTCAAACCAATTTCACCAATGTCATGAGAGAAGCAAGGATATAGAGTTTTCATTGATTTTAATTTATGAGCAACTATAACCATCTTTATAAGCCAAACATGTCATGAGCAACTTTGCACTCTATTTGATTTTTCCGGGAATGAAACCCGTATGATAGTAGACATGTTCAACAAATAAAGAAAGAGAGACATTTGGATTTTAAAATCCTTTGAACAGATACAAGATCCTTTATTCATTGAGTCTTATAAGCTTTTTCACACAAGTTTTGCATTTTAAGAATATGCAATCATCAATTCATGCTTTTTCATTTGAGCATGTCATATGAATTTCATGCTTTTCAATATACATTAGCATGTTATAAACAACTCATGCTTTTTAATTTTTAAGCATGTCATTAAGAATCATCATGTCATGGAGATAACTATAGGTCATTCAAATCATATTTCCTATGTAAATCTCCTAGTCCAAAAATGCATGTTTGAACATAAATATGACATGGATTGTAGACAAGCAAGGTTCACACTTATTGAATTGAAAACATATATACATATGTGCAACCAAGCTTACTCAAGCATTCAATAAAGAAGCATAAGATTTTTCAAATATTTGCATGCAACAAGTATGCAATTAGCTCTCTTTGCTTGAGTTCCCCATATGGGGTTATCATCATCCTTCATCAATGAAGGTCATGAGGTCCTATAGACCTCTCAAGTCCATTTGACTTGGTTGAACCTAATTGAGACTTGTTAGTCTCATAGCAAGCGGGTTCATTTTTCCTTATCCACATAGATATGACATTTTTCTTCCTGGTGGTTAGTGGTTCAAGAGTTCTAGAAATAATAGGATAATGAACATGAATATGAATATTTTCCTTCCTATTAGCATGCATTCTAGCTCTTGTCATTCTCTTTTCAATCATGCTTTTGATTCTACATAATTTAATTAAATGAAAGCAATTTGGTCTAATGTGACCATCAACACCACAAAAGTGACATGTAGGGATAAATTTAGAATTCATACCATGTCCTTGTGCATGCATAGGAGCCTTCCCATGACTTTGTGGTTGAGCGGGTTCAAACCTTCTTTGTTGTTGAACCGGTCTAGTTTGCTTCCTTGTTTCATTTTGCATGATTGGCCTCTTTCCATTGAGAGTCTTTTGTTGAGGAATGTTGACTTGAGAGACTCTTATGCGTTGAGCTTGAGGTTGTCTCCTTGGGGCTTCCTTCACATGTGCACTTCTTGAGCATTATCCTAGATCGATTTTCTTCCTAGGTGTGTACATCGGTGAGGCTTCATTCTTGCCCAAACTCTTGACAAAGATGGTCTTGGTTGGAGTGGAGATCTCCTTGCAATCTTCATACCCAATACCTTTCTTGTCACAATGGTTCTTTCTAACACCAAGCATGTGGTTAAGCTTCTTGGTGCTTGAGGTCATTCGAGTCAATGACTCTTTAGCTTCATCAAGCTCCCTCTTTAACCCTTCTTCATTCCTCTTAGACATAGCTAGCTCATCCCTTAGCTTGTCTTCAATCATCTTGGATGTTTCCACTTGTTTACTTAAGTGGTCATTGTGTGTTGAAAGTTCTAGATTTTCATCCTCTAAAATCTTCAATTTTCTATTGTTCTTCTTCAATGAACTTTCACACTTGACTATAAAGTCATGAACATCCATTTTCTCTACATTTCCATTTGTAGAGTTAGATGAGGAGTCACCTATGGAGTCTAAATTACAAGCCATTGGGGTGGTGCTTTCACTACCAGTCCGTAATTAGATCTCTTGGGCTCGATCGACTAGAGGAACAGAACTGAAGACAGCGGTTACACACTTGAGTTCTTCCTACCATTACGAAAAGGGATACGTAGTGCAGCCTGCCGATCCAGTTTTTTTAGTTCCTCAGACCACCAAACCACACCACACCTGTCAACACTGTACTATAGCTTACACCCGATTTGGCGAAATAAATCATATAATAGAAGAACAAAACACCTGATTTGGTGTTCATTAATGCCCAAAAAGTCTCATGCTTTCCGTGAGTCAACAACCAACAACCAACCACAGTTCTCTAGAGTTCTTCACTACTCATACAGGCTTGACGGAGTGAAGCTGTCTGGAGGGAATTTCATTTTCTCAATCAATATGCTGCCCTTTCCCTTTGGTTCAGATAGTGTTCCTTCAAGTGTCTTCGAGCTTTGTGAATCCCTTTGGTGTTCATGATACATCTTCGAGCTTTGTGAATCCCTTTGGTTCAGATAGTGTTCCTTCAAGTGATACATCTTCTAGAACTTCGAGTCAATCCACGACTAATGCTAATGATTATAGTCTTCAGTCGCCCAGTACTTAGGGTTCTTCTGATGGTTCCAGTACTCAGGGTTCTTCTCATGGTATTTACGAGGATCATCCCAGTCTTGACCCTTCCGATGAAGGTGTCGTGGAGTGGCAATCTGCTATATACGAGAAATTGGAGGAGTTGATGCCTGGCAGTAGTCAGGAAGCTGTTATGACAACAGCCGAAAGTGCACGAAAGCAACGATATCGGTTTTTTGAATGACATTTGGAATGATTTGACCACAAACAGAAATGAATCTATCATGCCTCAACTGGATCAATTCACTTATTTTACACAATTCTTCTGGTCATGCCTTTTCCTCTTTACTTTCTATATTCCCAAAAAAAGAAGTTTTCATCTAGAAGCGAGACTTTTCATTTTTTATCTGGGAAGTATTCGCTTTCAACGAATTCTTTTTTTTTTGAAATGGTCTTGTCTCTCATTATTTTTTTTTCGATGTGCCTTTCTTCTTTTTGAAAACCTCATCCTTATTTTGGAATCCCTACTTCTCCCCGAAACTCTGATGATGGCGGCGGAGGCCCTTCTAATGCCGGCCTCGCTCAAGCCTCGGGCGGGGAATACTCAACCGGTAAAGAGACTGGGTCAACTAGCGCGGCAAGTAATATGAATCTCAACCGATTCCCCAATCTCCGGGAAACAGAGATCGATCTGGTGGATAATATAGAAGATATCGAGAAGGTTGTGGATCAACTCCACGCCCAAGCATCTTCCATTCACTCCGAGGCAGAGCTTCAAGCCTGGAGACGAAAACTTCAGGAGGTGGAAAGATGGTTTGAGCGGATGGAGCGTACTTGGTCCGAGCTTGCGACCCAATCCGAGGAACACAACAGGGCTCGGGCCATAGAAGCAGCCGCCCTCCGGCCCGATCCGGCTGAAGTTGCAGAGCTGGATCAGCGCTTCGAGCAACAAAGGAGACTCCGGGCAGATGAAGGATCAAGGAAATCGGGATCAGTTGCCTTTACTTTAACTTAAATCTCATGTCATCAAAAGTAGGCTTTGAACAACCAGATAAGAATAAGTTCCACTTTCAAGGGCTTTCGTCCATCTCTCGCCCATCTATTTCCGGATGCAAGCATTGATCTTGAATGGTGTAGTTATCATACCTCTTAGAAATAAAAACCAGACCAGACATGGCTGGTTAAAGGAGGATGCATAAGCCAGCATCCCCAAGGTTGTAATAAGTTACGAAGGACAAAAAGACTCTCGCCTACCGGTTGTTTTCAAAAGGTAGCTTGTAAAAAAACTGTAGTTCAGTCCATGTGTTCCGTGAGTCTTCATGCTGTCACTGCTAACGGGGAACCCAGTGGAAAGAGGGTACGTCCTCTATGAATGCAGAGCTTCCCTTTTCCCCCCCGCCTCGTTGGCAAAGATAAAGCCTCGTTCCCTATGCCACCCAGAAGTGCCAGTCAGTCCTTTTCAATGTTCCAACCTCTCAAACACTGTGGTTGAAGCCTGATAATGGAACGGCCCGCCTGGTGAATTACGTCAATAGAATAAGTCATTTTTTCCCTTGTGCCCTTAACACGAAGCTAGGGCATCGATGCGAACGCTTGTGAGTGCATTAAGTAAGTCAGATACTAGCTGATATGAAACAGGTCAATTGTGCAGGATCGAGCCCTGGCCTTGGAAGCCATCGATTTAAGCCTTCCCAGTCCTTATGGTTTGGTTCTTTGATCGGAGAATCCATATGATATGGTTTTAAATTAAAGCTTCCTAGCCTGGGTTTGTGTGAAGCATGAGCGAGCTCAGTCTTTCTCTTCTCTATTCGTGTGACCCTGCGTCATGGCTTTTAGAAAGGCCTGAGTGCATGATGATTCGATTTCCGAAATATATAAAGGCCTCCTCTTGCTGTTCTCTTTTTCCCTCTATTGACATAAGTATGGTTCTATTAAGCGTGATACCCGCCCTCTACAAAGTGGTTTTTGAAAAGGTTTTTAAACGACTCGTAGTAGGACTTGTGATTGGAACGAGCTCTCGCCCGGTCTTGCTTCTTCCGTGTGCTAGCAAGAGAGAGCTTCGAGCAGAAAGCTTCCTTCTGAGGAAAGCCTGAGTTCACCACATGGAGCTCATACGGCACGACTAAGACATCGAACTGTCTCACTCAAACTCATGAGTAAATTCCTCATGAGTTAATGAGAGCCATGTCCCAATGAGTAGCTACCCCTATCTCCTCTAGAGCTACTTCTTCATCTCTTTCTACTATGGGATCACTAGTCAAGGCTTTCTTACCAATAACATTATCTTCTACACAAGTGGCTTCAAATGCCGGGTAGTTGATGGTAAGCTCATCATCACTTGATGACTTGTCTCCCTCTACGGAGTCATCACTTTCACTCCACTTGGCGGTCATCACTTTTCCCATCTTATTCTTCAAGTTCCCACAATTAGGTGAGATGTGACCTATACCACCACACTCATAGCATTGGACCCCTTTCTTCTCATTATGCTCTTGCCTAGGCTCAAAACTCTTGAAGGGAGTTTTTTTCTTCAAGTCTTGGCCTTTGGATCCAAAACCTTTCTTCTTGAACTTGATGAATTTCTTGAATCTTCTAAGCAACAATGCCATGTCTTCGTCCGAGTCACCTTTTTCCTCCTTCACAACCTTAAAAGCTTTCAAAGCAATTCCTTTTTGCTTTTTAGGAGGTGAAATGCTAGGAGCCTTCCTAGATTCATAGGCGAGGAGTCTTCCAATTACCTCGCTCGGCTTCATATCCTTGTAAGTGCTATTTTCCTCTAAAGCCGTCACCTTTGATTCAAACCTAGTAAGGAGAGACCTCATAATTTTCTGCTTAACTCTCCTATCCAAATAAGGATCACCGAGTTGATGGCTTTGATTCACAATATCCATCAACTTGACTTCAAAGTCATTGAAGCACTCGTCCCCCTCCATCTTAAGCAACTCAAATTGTATTTGAAGGACTTATAGCTTGGAATCCTTAACAACATCGGTTCCTTCATGTGCAACCTCTAGGATATCCCATGCCTCCTTGGCTATCCTAGTGTTCTGAATCAGTTTGTACTGATTTTCATCCACTGCACATAGAAGAGCATGCCATGCCTTCCTATTCCATTTTGAAGTCTCAAACTCTTCAGGTGACCACTGAGCCTTAGGCTTGAGTACTTCCATCTTCAATAGCCATCCATGCCCTATCATGGATTTGGCACACATACACTTCCATCTTGCCTTTCCATGAGGCATAATTCACATCAGTGAGGAGAGGAGGCCGTGTGCTTGAAGCACCCTCATGGTTGCCACCATATCCACTCATTGTAACAAATGAATGAAATGTATACAAAATGTATGAATGAGCAAAAATCACACAAATGCACAACACACCTAAAATGAGCTAGGATCACCTAAGTATATCTAGGAACCCGCTCTAATACCAATTGAAACAAATTAACGGTGTGTTCGATATATATCTAGAGGGGGGGTGAATAGATTTTAATTGTTATTACCCAATTTTCGCATGCATGTCAAGATTACGAAAATACCCCTAACTAGTCACTAAAATATAGCAAGTGCAATAAGATGCCGAATTTAAATAACACTTGATATATACGTGGAAACCCAACCACTGGGAAAAACCACGGGCTGTTTAGTGCGCCACACTCGAACCTCGAAATCCACTAATTGAAATGGAGTTTACAACCTATGTAGACCTCGTCTAACACTCCGGTCAATAACCCCCCACTTCTACCACGCGGGCCTTTAAAAGTGGCTCTAGTTATAATTGCTTGAGGCCTAGGTAACCTTAGCCCCAAGACTTATATCTCAATGAAGAGATTATGCAACCTATGTGAATATGTATGAATATTCAAATAACAAACAAGGCTAGGGAACCTTAGATGCTTATCTAGGATGATGATATAATCAATTAAATCAACCCTAGATATCAAAAGCTAGATGACATGTCAAATAGCTTAGCTAATCAAGATTAATCAAAAACCTAATTAGCTATCACAATACAACACTCAATCAATTCATCACAATTAATTCTCTATTCTTGTATTTATCATATGATCAACAACATACAAGTAAATTAAAAGAGAATAACTTGATAGTAAAAATACTGAAATAAGATGAACTAAATCAAAATCTTACCAAGCAAGTTGTGATGATGCAAATCCATACATAGATGCACTCTATATAGACATAGAAGATGTGTAAGGATTCCCGTTTTGTTGATTGGCTTATTTCGTGGTCAAACCACATGTTGGGGTTTTGAATGTAAGGGTAGTCTAAGTGATTAGTGTTCTTGTTCGAAGCCCTTTGAAGACCGTAGAATATCATTATAGTCCCGTAGTTTCTATTTTTTGTGAGGAATCATTGTGAGTGATGGTTTTGTCACGAAATAGCCAAAGGGGGAGATTGTAAGGATTCCCGTTGTTTTTAATTGACTTATTTCGTGATCAAACCATATGTGGGGGTTCTTTGTAAGGGTAGCCTAAGTATCGGTCTTCTTGTTCGAAGCCCTTTGAAGACCTCGTGTTGATAAGCACCGAAGGTAAATTTCTATGTGCTTACTTTTCTCTGAAGAGATTAGTTGCACACACACACTAAACATTCATTGCATATGTGTGCATTATCTTCGTTTGTCACAATTCACACTTGCACTTATTTATTATATTTTGTTGTGAGTTATTGTGTCTTGTTGTTGTGTTAATTCGTTTCCCGATAACTTTTGGAAACGTCCGCGCATGCACGAGATTGTGCTTGGTTTAGCGCGAGGACCGCCTATGGAGAATGCCCTTGGCTTCTCCTTGGTTTTCACCTATCTAGGTGATCGGCGGTTATTATCGGCGGCCTGGCCGCCGAATGAAACCGCCGTTTCAGTCCAGATTGGTCTGAAGCATTTCTGCGGTTAAGATCGGCGGTCACGACCGCCGTTCGAAACCGCCGATTCAAGACCTGATTGATTTATCTCTCAGTCTAATTCGGCGGTTGAAACGGCGGGCATGAAACCGCCGTTCGAAACCGCCGTTCATACCTGGTTGATTTTGATCTCTCTGTTCTGTTTCGGCGGTTGGAATCGGCGGTCACGAAACCGCCGAATGAACCGCCGTTTATGCTCTGTTCTTCACGAGCTCAATTCGGCGGTCATTAACGGCGGCCTGGCCGCCGATTTAAACCGCCGATTGGCGCGTTTCTTTGAAACTTACTTAAACGACCACACTTTGATTTGGCCCCCTATATATATGCCACTTTGACTTTAGGTCAATTAAGAGAGTTCATATTCAGAATTCATACTTAGGATATTTTTCAAAGAGAAGAAAAATTCCAAGAACTCCATTCTTGATTCTCAAACACTTTTCATGATCATCAATCATCATCTAGCATCATCTTAGATCATCTAGATGTCATCTAGCATGGAATCTTCATCATACTTTGCTTGGTAAGCTTTTCACTAATATCTTACATGTTTTGTGTTTCTCTTATCTAGCAATCTCAATTAATTACTTGTTTGTTATTTTGTATGCTTTAGATACAATATTGAGATGAGTATGATGTATGTTTGAGATTTTATATTGTGCTAGCATATTAGGTTTTGTGCTTAATATTGATTAGCTAAACTAATTGACATGTCATTTAGTTTTGATATCTAGGATTATTCTTAATTGCATATTAATCATCTTAGATAAGCATATAGGGTTTCCCTTGCTCTATGTTGCATTTTGGATATTCACATATATTCACTTAGGGTTGTATTCTCTTCAAAGAGAAAGTAAGTCTTGTGTGTAGCATCCGGGATTAGGTTGCTTAGAACGCAAGCAAATTGGACTAGGTTCACTCATACCGGGATTAGGTAGGTGTGTGATTACTTCCGGGATTAGGTTGTAATCGTTTGCACATTTAGTGGATTCGAGGTTCGAGTGTGGCTTACTTACATAGCCCGTGGTTTTTCCCGTGAGGGTTTCCACGTAAAAACCAAGTGTTGTTTTAATTTCCGCACCATATTACAATTGCTTGGTTATATTATCTTGAGGGCATTTTCGTAATTTTGACTAACACGAAAAATTGGGTAAAAAGCGTAAAATCTATTCACCCCCCCCTCTAGATAGCTTTATACACACCGTGCTATAATTTGTTTCAATTGGTATCAGAGCAGGTTCCTAGACATACATAGGTGATCCTTGCTCATTTTGGTGTGTTTTGCATTTTGTGTGATTTTTTGATTTATTCATACATTTTGCATTCATCTCATTTGCATTCATCCAAACACTATGAGTGGTTTCGGGATGAGCAAAGAGGGAGCGTCGAGCGTGAGGCCACCGTTGCTCATCGGCGATAATTACTCTTCATGGAAGGGGAAGATGGAAGCATACATATGCCAAATCCATGATAGGGCATGGATGGCGGTTGAAGATGGATATGCTCCACCTATGATGACTTCTACGGATGGAGGAGAAGAAGTTCTCAAGCCTAAGGCACAGTGGAGTCCTCAAGAATTTATTGACTCCATATGGAACAACAAGGCTATTCATGCCATCCGATGTGCAGTGAGTGAAAATCAGTACAAACTGATTCAAATTACTAGGATTGCTAAAGAGGCATGGGACATCCTAGAAGTTGCACATGAAGGCACCGAGGTTGTCAAGGACTCAAAGCTTCAAGTCCTTCAAACTCGGTTTGAGACCATTAGGATGGAAGAGCACGAGCACTTCAATGACTTCCAAGTGAGACTAATGGACATTGTGAACCAAAGTCACCAACTTGGTGATCCTTACTCGGATAGAAGAATCAAGCAAAAGATCATGCGATCACTTCCCGAGAGGTTCGAACCCAAAGTGACGGCTTTAGAAGAAAATGACACTTACAAGGAAATGAAGCCAAGTGAAGTCATTGGAAGACTTCTAGCCTATGAATCAAGAAAGGCTACCACATCTCCTCCTAAGAAGAAAAAGGATATTGCCTTGAAGGCATCCAAGATGGAAGAGGAGGAGGATGACTCATATGAAGACATGGCACTCATTGCCAAAGGATTCAAGAAGTTCTTGAATCTTCAAAAGAGTGATTATGGCTCAAAGGGGAATGACTTCAAGAAGAAGAAGTCCACTATTAAGAATGTCAAGCCATATCATGAGATGTCTTCAAGAGAGAAGATTCAATGCTACGAATGTGGAGGATTCGGGCATACCTCCAAGGAATGTGCTAACTTGGAAGATGAAAGAGAGGAGGTCGCCACTTCAAGTAATAGTGATGAAGAGATTGTGGCAAAATTCTTGGCATTAGGTTGCTCTCACAAGCGGGACAACAAAGTGAAAGTTGTTGAAGGAAGTCCCTCAAGCTTGAATGATTGTGAGAACAACTATTTTGCCTTTCCTATCTCCTACAATGAAGAAGAGAATGAGAGTCAAGAAGAAAGTGACTCTAATAAAGACGACTCTTCATCTAACTCCTCACATGGATATGTGAAGAAAAAGGTTCTAGATAAACACCTCACTGAGTTTAAAAGCTTAGCAATGAAGACCAAGGAAAAGATACGAAGATTGAGAGAAGAGAATCTAGACCTTGAAGCTCATGTTGACCACTTAAGTGAACAAGTGGATAGATCCAAGAATATTGAAGATAAGCTAAGAAAGGAGTTAGACTTATCTAAGAGGAATGAAGAAGAATTAAAAAGAGAGCTTGAAGAGGCTAAAGGATCAAGGACTAAGATAGTTTCTAGCACCGAAAAACTTGACCACATGTTAAGTGTTAGAAAGAGTCCGTGTGATAAGAGAGGTCTTGGGTTTGAAGATAGTAAATAGTCCTCCACTCCTAACAAGACCATGTTTGTCAAAAGCTTGAGCTACAAAGAAGATTCACCGGTGCAAACTCCTAGGAAGAAGATTGAGCTAGGACAATGCTCTCATAGTGCACAAGTGAAGGTAGCTCCAAGAAGACAACCTCAAGCTCAACCTACAAGAGTTCCTCATGCTAACTTCCCTCAAACTCAAATCCATCAAGGGAAGAGACCAATCATGCAAACTCAACCGTGGAAGCAACCAAGTCTTGGTCAACAATAAAGAAGGAGAAATTCTATCCAACAACCAAGACAACCACAAAGACATGGGAAGGCTCCTATACATGCACAAGGACATGGTATGATTCCTAACTTTGTCCCTACATGTCATTTTTGTGGTGTTGATGGTCATATTAGACCAAAGTGCTTTCGTTACATTAAAATGTGTAGAGTTAAAAGCATGATTGAGAAAAAGAAAGCTAGAGCTAGAATGCATACTCATAGGAAGGAAGAAATTCATTTACATGATCCTATGACATCTAGATCTCTAGAACAATTGACCACTAGGAAGAAAAATGTCACACCTATGTGGATAAGGAAAAATGAACCCGCTTGCTACGAGACTATCAAGTCTCAAATAGGTTCATCCAAGTCAAATGGACTTGGGAGGTCTATAGGACCTCATGACCTTCATTGTTGAAGGTTGATGATTGACCCCATATGGGGAACTCAAGCAAAGAGAGCTATTTTGCATTCTTGTATCTTGCAAAAAATTTTGAAATATCTTATGCCTCTTCTTTTGATTGCTTGAGTAAGCTTGGTTGTACATATGTATATATGTTTTAAAATTCCATAAGTGTGAACCTTGCTTGTCTACAATCCATGTCATATTTATGTTCAAACATGCATTTTTGGACTAGGAGATTTACATTGGAAGTATGATTTGAATGACCTATGATTATCTCCTTGACATGATGATTCTTTAATAACATGCTAATGACAAATGAAAAAGCATGAAATTCATATAACATGCTCACACGAAAAGCATGAATTGATGATTGCATATTCTTAAAAATGCAAAACTTGTGTGAAAACTTATGAGACTCAAAATGAATAAAGGATCTTGTATCCATTCAAAGGAATTTACATTCCAAATGTCTCTCTTTCTTTATTAGTTGAACATGGTTACTATCATACGGATAATTTTATCCGGAAAAATCAAATAGGGTGCAAAGTCGCTCATGCCATGTTTCGCTTATAAAGTTGGATATAGTTGCTCTTAAATTGAAATCAATAATCTCTATATCCTTGCTTTTCCCATGACATTGGTGAAATTGGTTTGAATTCTTATTAGAAACCTTTGTCATTTGCTTTGCCAAATACCATTGTATTTTGGACTTCAATGCTATATGTCTTGTATGCAAAGCATGTTGGATTCACACATTTTCTCAAAATAAATCTCCTTGTTTCTCTCAAATTAATTGAAGTGCATAGAGTGACTTATATGTATATGCAAGTCTTGCATGCTTCTATCTCTCGTTGCTATGAGTGACCCGGTTGGGGACTACTCCTTTGCCTATATCATGACAAAAAGGGGGAGTAGGATATGGTAAGGGGAGGTGCAAAATATAGAAGCTATTGTACACTTTGGGGAGAACATACATTGAGGGGGAGTAACCCGTTGAGGGGGAGCATTGCATTTATCATACATTGCATACATTTGGTAATGTTGTGCCTAAATTCTAAAAATGCAAATGCTTGGTATTGTTCTCACATGATTAATCTCACACTTTTCTTGTATTAGAAATGTTAGAAACTCTTTTCAGGGATTGTTTATTCTACAAGAGGATTGAAGACTTCAAGTTGCATTAGCTTATCTCTTTGTAATGTAGAATATCATTATAGTCCCGTAGTTTCTATTTTTTGTGAGGAATCATTGTGAGTGATGGTTTTGTCACGAAATAGCCAAAGGGGGAGACTGTAAGGATTCCCGTTGTTTTTAATTGGCTTATTTCGTGATCAAACCATATGTGGGGGTTCTTTGTAAGGGTAGCCTAAGTATCGGTCTTCTTGTTCGAAGCCCTTTGAAGACCGTAGAATATCATTATAGTCCCGTAGTTTCTATTTTTTGTGAGGAATCATTGTGAGTGATGGTTTTGTCACGAAATAGCCAAAGGGGGAGATTGTAAGGATTCCCGTTGTTTTTAATTGACTTATTTCGTGATCAAACCATATGTGGGGGTTCTTTGTAAGGGTAGCCTAAGTATCGGTCTTCTTGTTCGAAGCCCTTTGAAGACCTCGTGTTGATAAGCACCGAAGGTAAATTTCTATGTGCTTACTTTTCTCTGAAGAGATTAGTTGCACACACACACTAAACATTCATTGCATATGTGTGCATTATCTTCGTTTGTCACAATTCACACTTGCACTTATTTATTATATTTTGTTGTGAGTTATTGTGTCTTGTTGTTGTGTTAATTCGTTTCCCGATAACTTTTGGAAACGTCCGCGCATGCACGAGATTGTGCTTGGTTTAGCGCGAGGACCGCCTATGGAGAATGCCCTTGGCTTCTCCTTGGTTTTCACCTATCTAGGTGATCGGCGGTTATTATCGGCGGCCTGGCCGCCGAATGAAACCGCCGTTTCAGTCCAGATTGGTCTGAAGCATTTCTGCGGTTAAGATCGGCGGTCACGACCGCCGTTCGAAACCGCCGATTCAAGACCTGATTGATTTATCTCTCAGTCTAATTCGGCGGTTGAAACGGCGGGCATGAAACCGCCGTTCGAAACCGCCGTTCATACCTGGTTGATTTTGATCTCTCTGTTCTGTTTCGGCGGTTGGAATCGGCGGTCACGAAACCGCCGAATGAACCGCCGTTTATGCTCTGTTCTTCACGAGCTCAATTCGGCGGTCATTAACGGCGGCCTGGCCGCCGATTTAAACCGCCGATTGGCGCGTTTCTTTGAAACTTACTTAAACGACCACACTTTGATTTGGCCCCCTATATATATGCCACTTTGACTTTAGGTCAATTAAGAGAGTTCATATTCAGAATTCATACTTAGGATATTTTTCAAAGAGAAGAAAAATTCCAAGAACTCCATTCTTGATTCTCAAACACTTTTCATGATCATCAATCATCATCTAGCATCATCTTAGATCATCTAGATGTCATCTAGCATGGAATCTTCATCATACTTTGCTTGGTAAGCTTTTCACTAATATCTTACATGTTTTGTGTTTCTCTTATCTAGCAATCTCAATTAATTACTTGTTTGTTATTTTGTATGCTTTAGATACAATATTGAGATGAGTATGATGTATGTTTGAGATTTTATATTGTGCTAGCATATTAGGTTTTGTGCTTAATATTGATTAGCTAAACTAATTGACATGTCATTTAGTTTTGATATCTAGGATTATTCTTAATTGCATATTAATCATCTTAGATAAGCATATAGGGTTTCCCTTGCTCTATGTTGCATTTTGGATATTCACATATATTCACTTAGGGTTGTATTCTCTTCAAAGAGAAAGTAAGTCTTGTGTGTAGCATCCGGGATTAGGTTGCTTAGAACGCAAGCAAATTGGACTAGGTTCACTCATACCGGGATTAGGTAGGTGTGTGATTACTTCCGGGATTAGGTTGTAATCGTTTGCACATTTAGTGGATTCGAGGTTCGAGTGTGGCTTACTTACATAGCCCGTGGTTTTTCCCGTGAGGGTTTCCACGTAAAAACCAAATGTTGTTTTAATTTCCGCACCATATTACAATTGCTTGGTTATATTATCTTGAGGGCATTTTCGTAATTTTGACTAACACGAAAAATTGGGTAAAAAGCGTAAAATCTATTCCCCCCCCCCCCCCCCCCCCCCCCCCCCCCTCTAGATAGCTTTATACACACCGTGCTTTTATTTGTTTGAAGATGCAATATGAAACTTGATGCACAAAGGATTTGATTTGAGTGGTTAAAAGTGAGTTCTTTTGTATTTTTCTTTGCTTGAAAAATATTCTAAGTATGAAATCTGAAAATCAACTCACTTGAATGACCTAAAGTCATAGAGGCATATATATAGGGTGTCAAACCAAAGTGGTGCGTTTTGATAAGTTACACCTATTTTTGCCTTGGGCGCTGTACGTAGAGCGCTTCTTGTACATTGTCTGTACATCGGCCATACTTTGATCTCTCGGGAAAACAAAGTGGCACTGTACGTACAACGTTTTGTACAGCGACCCAACAGCGACCGATTTAAATCGATCAGGTTTGTACAGCGCTTATATGGGCGCTGTTCGTACAGCGCTTTGTACAACGCCCATCACAATGAATGCAATCCTAAGTCTAGAATGAACATGACTTTGGTCAACAAAATGCAATCATGTAAGGCATGCAAGAAGAGATGTAAATGAACATTAATGAGCACATAATAACAACACATACACAACGTACAAGAAAATGAATTAAGCATGAGATGTGAGTGTGAGTGTGAGTGTGCAACTAATCTCTTCAAAGCAAATTAAGCACATAGAAGTTTACCTTTGGTGCTTATCAACCTTGAGGACATGAGAGGGTCTTGAGCTTGATTATGAACCACTTAAGCTACCCTTACATACAATCCCCAACACGTGGTTTGTCCACGAAATAAGCCAATCAAGATATGGGAATCCTTACAACCTTCACTTGTGCACTATGAGAGCATTGTCCTAGATCAATCTTCTTCCTAGGAGTTTGCACCGGCGAGGCTTCTATCTTGCCCAAACTCTTGATAAAGACGGTCTTGGTTGGAGTAGTGATCTCCTTGCTTTCTTCATACCCAATACCTCTCTTGTCACAAGGGTTCTTTCCACTACCAAGAATGTGGTCAAGCTTCTTGGTGTTTGTAGTCATCCTAGTCAATGACTCTTTAGCTTCATCAAGCTCTCTCTTCAACCCTTCTTCATTCCTCTTAGACATAGCTAGCTCATCCCTTAGCTTGTCTTCAATCATCTTGGATGTTTCCACTTGCTTACTCAAGTGGTCATTGTGTGTTGAAAGCTCTAGATTTTCATCCTCTAAAATCTTCAACTTTCTATTGTTCTTCTTCAATGAACTTTCACACTTGACTATAAAGTCATGAACATCCATTTTCTCTACACTTCCATTTGTAGAGTTAGATGAGGAGTCATCTTCACTTGAGTTATCTCCTCCACTCCCCTTTTCACTTATGGAGTCATTTTCCTCATTAAGACCTTCACCTTGGTCTCTTGAGTTAATGAGAGTCATGTCCCAATGAGTAGCTACACCTATCACTTCTAGAGCTACTTCTTCATCTTTTTCTTCTATGGGATCATTAGTCAAGGCTTTCTTACCAACAACTTTATCTTCTACACAAGTGGCCCCAAATGCCGTGTAGTCGATGGTAAGCTCATCATCACTTGATAACTTGTCTCCCTTTCCGGAGTCATCACTTTCACTCCAAGTGGCGGCCATCACTTTTGCCATCTTGTTCTTCAAATTCGCACAATCGGGTGAGATGTGTCCTATACCGCCACACTCATAGCATTGGACCCATTTCTTTTCACTCTTCTCTTGCCTAGGCTCAAAACTCTTGAAGGGAGCCTTTTTCTTCAAGTCTTGGCCTTTGGATCCAAATCCTTTCTTCTCGAACTTGACAAATTTGTTAAATTTTCTAGGGATATTATTGATTTAGTCCCTATGTTTTTTTTTAAAATATCTATTTTTTACTCACTTATCCATTTTTCACTAGATTGGTCCCTATGTTATCAAAAACCACTCATTTTGGTCATTCTGTGAGTCAACCTTTAGTCAACTTTAACATTTCCAGTGATATTTTTGTCTTTAAACAGTTCACTTACCACTTGTCAAAAAAAAAAAAAAAAACAATAATTTAAAAAAAAAACTCAAAATCTATTTATAAAAAGAAAAATAAATATTTTTTCAAAGAATATAATCAAAAAATTTAATTTGTTTTCAAAAAATATATTTTTTTAAAGAAAGATTGATCTCCGTTGGAGATCAAATTAATTTTATTTTAAACGAAATTAAAAAAAAATATCATATCATATCTTCTTCAATGATTGATAACATTCAATAATTCCAAAAAAAATCACTGATCAATTCCAAAAACAAAATCCACAAATCTCATTCAATAATCCATATCTCCTTCCTTCATCTTCAATTAATTCCAAAACGAAATCTCAAATCAATAATCACAAAAATAAAATCCACAAATCTCATCCAACAATTCATATCATCTTCTTCAAGCAACTCCAAAATCAAAATAAATAATAGTAATCTGGAAAAATACAATTCGAGATCCAATAATCCAAACACACGCCTTCATCAATCAAAATCCACTTCAATCTGTTTCCAATCAAAAAAAAAAAATCGAACAATTGCTTGAGCAGGAGATGGAGCTCTCCAAAAGCCAGCCGAGCTAGATTTGTGCTAAATTTAAGATTTGTGCTAGACTTGCAGGAATAAGTGGCAGCACATGAATTTCGGGAGCATAAAAACATGCAACAATATCGTTTATTTTCTATTTCTATTTTCTAGCAGTATTAGGAAGCATAAAAATGATTTACTTCACAAGGATTTCGGGAGCAAAGAACAAACTACAAATAGCTCACCTTATGGTTGGTCTTGAACCAATCACAGATAAGTAAAGTTAAATCTCCATCTGGGTTTGGGAAAGGAATCGAGATCCGAGGCCTCTCGTAGATATTGAGTCCTCCATATCCTCCAGTAGCTCTGTGTATTGCAGTTGATGGAAAGTAATTGAAGGATCCAATCTGTTCCTTGGTTTGAAACTTATAGGTGTAGTTTGAGTTTGGAGGAATCGCGCAATTGGTCCCCAAAACCCTATCTTGCCATGAATTCTTTAAATCTTGAATGGAAAATTTCACAAAAAGGAAAAAAAATAAAATTAAAAAATTGTCCAAGTAATAGATTGAATTTAGAAGAAGTGTATCTGGTGAGGAGTGATTATTGAATTGCAGTTGGAATAAAAACAATCATAGAAGAATGAAGAGAAGAGAGCGAATAGAATACTTGAGCAGAGAAGAAAATCGAACGGACCGAAATCCACCTCCTCTGCCACCATCTCTAGATCAGGAAATTCTTCCCAAGTTTTCCTTTTCTTTTTTTCTTTTTTTTAATTTTTTGGTATTTGATCTGGAGATTTTTTTTTTTGTAAGTTTTGATCTCCGTCTGGAGATCTATTTTTTGTCTTGCAATTTTTTTATTTTCTTTTACAAAAGCCAGATCAAACGTTAAATGTTTTTTTATTTCACTATTAATTTTATTATTATTTAAGCATTAGTTTTTTAAAAAAAAAATTAGTGACATGTGTCAAATTTTGATTGGATTACAAACCAAGTTAAATTGTAAAATTTTACAAAGTTAGAGGGCAAAATCATACTTTTAAACCTTTTAATTTAAGCAAAGGGTAAAAGAGTCAATTTACATTTTTTGTGACCGTTGACCGTCAAAAATCTGGTCAGAGGGACCAAAATGAGTGGTTTTGGAAAACATAGGGATCAATCCAATGAAAAATGGATAAGTGAGTAAAAATAGATATTTCAAAAAAACATAGGGACTAAATCAATAATATCCCAATTTTCTAAGCATCAAAGCCATGTCTTTATCCGAGTCACCTTTTTCCTCCTTCTCAACCTTGGAAGCTTTCAAATCAATCCCTTTTTGCTTTTTAGGAGGTGAAATACTAGGAGCCTTCCTAGATTCATAGGCAAGGAGTCTTCCAATTACCTCACTCAGCTTCATATCCTTATATCCACTGTTTTCTTCTAAAGCCGTCACTTTTGCTTCAAACCTAGCGGGGAGAGACCTCATAATTTTTTGCTTGACTCTCCTATCCGTATAAGGATCACCGAGTTGATGGCTTTGATTGACAATATCCATCAACTTGACTTCAAAGTCATTGAAGCATTCATCCGCCTCCATCTTGAGCAACTCAAATTGCGTTTGAAAGACTTGAAGCTTGGAATCCTTGACAACATCAGTTACTTCATGTGCAACCTCTAGAATATCACATGCCTCCTTGGCTATCCTAGTGTTCTGAATCAGTTTGTACTGATTTTCATCCACTGCACATAGAAGAGCGTGCCATGCCTTCCTATTCCATTTTGAAGTCTCAAACTCTTCAGTGGACCACTGAGCCTTAGGCTTAAGTACTTTTTCTCCACCACCCGTGAGAGTCATCTTAGGAGCCACATACCCATCTTCAATTCCCATCCATGCCCTATCATGGATTTGACACAAGTATGCCTCCATCTTGCCTTTCCATGAGGCATAATTCACACCGGTGAAGAGAGGAGGTCGTGTACTTGACGCACCGTCTTGGTTGCCACCGTATCCACTCATTATATATAATGAATGAAGTCAAATGAATGCAAAATGTATGAATGAGCAAAAATCACACAAATGCAAAACACACCAAAAATGAGCTAGGATCACCTAAGTATATCTAGGAACCCGCTCTGATACCAATTGAAACAAATTAACGGTGTCATCTAATATTAATCTAGAAGGGGGGGGGGGGGTGTGAATAGACTTTAACTATTATTACCCAATTTTTGCATGCAAGTCAATTTTACGAAAATGCCCCTACTAGTCAAAAATACAAGCAAGTGTAATATAGTGCGGAATTTAAATAACACTTGATGTATATGTGGAAACCCAACCACTAGGAAAAACCACGGGCTGTTTAGTGCGCCACACTCGAACCTCGAAATCCACTAATTGAAATAGAGTTTACAACCTATGTAGACCTCGTCTAACACTCCGGTCAATAACACTCCAGTCAATAACCCTCCACTTCTACCCTCCACTTCTACCACTCGGGCCTTTAAAAGTGGCTCTAGTCCAATTGCTTGAGGCCTAGGCAATCTTAGCCTCAAGACTTAATTCTCAATGAAGAGATTATACAACCTATGTGAATATATATAAATATTCAAATAACAAACAAGGCTAGGGAACCTTAGATGCTTCTCTAGGATGATGATGTAATCAATTAAATCAACCCTAGATATCAATAGCTAAATGACATGTCAAATAGCTTAGCTAATCAAGATTAATCAAAAACCTAATTAGCTATCACAATACAACACTTAATCAATTCATCACAATTAATTCTCTATTCTTGTATTTATCAAATGATCAAAAACATAAAAGTAAATTAAAAGAGAATAGCTTGATAGTAAAAATACTAAAATGAGATGAACTTAATCAAAATCTTACCAAGCAAGTTGTGATGATGCAAACCCATTCATGGATGAATGCAAGATGGACTTTGATGCACAAAGGAATGTATTTGAGTGTTTAAATGAGCAAACTTGGTTGCTTTTTCTCTCAAAATCTCTCTTTAAAATATAGGGTTCTTGATGATCAAAGAGTCATGGTTCAGAACAAGAGAAAGAGATGTATTTATAGGTATAAAAAATAGAGCATGTGAAAATACAAGTTTGCCCTTGAAATGCACCGATCGGCGGTTTCAATCGGCGGCCAGGCCGTTGATTATGACCGCCGAATTGAGCTCGTGAAGAACAGAGCATCAACAGCGGTTTCATTCGGCGGTTTCGTAACCGCCGATTAAACGGCAGAATCAAACCCGAGAAATAAATCAATCAGGTATGATCGGCGGTTTCGAACGGCGGTCGGTGGCCGCAGATCGTAACCATAGAATCACTCCAGACCTTTCTGGACTGAAATGGCGGTTTCAATTCAGCGGCCAGGCCGCCGATCAAACCGCCGATTCACCAGTAATGGTGAATCTAAAGGAGAAGCCAAGAGCATTCCCCTTAAGCGGTCTTTGCGCAAAACCAAGCACACATTTATGCAAGCGCAGACGTTTCCGAACATATTCGGGAAACAAATTACACAACACACAAACACAACAAGATACATCAAATAAAGTGCAAGAGTGAAATATGTCATGTGAAGAGAATACACACAAGTACAAGTATGTTAAGTATGTGTGTGCTAACTAAATCTCTTCAAAGAAAAAACTAAGCACTAGAGATTATACCTTTGGCGTGCTTGTCCCTTGAGGTCTTGAAAAGGCCTTCGAGCTTGAAGTTCAATCACCTAAACTACCCTTACACAATCAACCCCAACAAGTGGTTTGTCCACGAAATAAGCCAATCAATATATGGGAATCCTTACACCGTTTATGCTCTGTTCTTCTCGAGCTCAATTCGGCGGTTGTAATTTGTGGCCTGGCCGCCGAATGAAACTGCTGATCGTACGTTTTCAAGGGCAAACTTGTCTTTTCACATGCCCTGTTCTTGATGTCTATAAATATCACACTTTCTCATTCTCTGAATTATGTTCTTTAACTCTAAGAACCCTAAACTTCAAAGAGAGACATTTGAGAGAAAATCAAATCAAGAACACATTTTTAACACTCAAAAACCATTCTCATATACATCAAAATATCATCTAACATTTTCTAGCATAGTTAGGATGCTTGCTTGCATGGGTTTTGGTCAACACACACTCTTTGGTAAGTTCTTCACTGTTATCTTACATAATTAGTGTTTTATTTATCAAATCTAGGTTGTTTAATCTATGATTAGCTAAGTTTTATGACATGTCATTTAGCCATTGATATCTAGGATTATTTTAATTGCAATATTGTCATCCTAGATAAGCATATAGAGTTACCTAGCTCTAAATTGCATTTTGAATATTTCTCATATTCACATAGGTTGTATTATCTCTTCTTAGAGAACTAAGTCTTGTGTTGTGATCGGGATTAGGTTGCTTAAATCGCAAGCAATTGGACTAGGTCCACTCATACCGGGATTAAGTAGTTGTGATGATTATTGATCGGGATTAGATCATTAAACCGGGATTAGGTTGTAATCATTTCAATTAGTGGATTCGAGGTTCGTGTGTGGTGCATATAACAGCCCGTGGTTTTTCCCGTGATGGTTTCCAAGTAAATATCAAGTGTTATTTACATTCCGCACCATATTACACTTGTTTGTCTTTTTGACTAGTTATGGGCATTTTCGTAAAATTGATATACATGCGAAAATTGGGTAATAACGATTAAAATCTATTCACCCCCCTCTAGATTAATATTATACACACCTCGTAATTAGTTTCAAGACTATTGAATTTTAAGATCCTTATTGGTTTGAGTCTCAATATTGCTTTTACACACATATTTGCATTCAAGATTTAAGCAATCAACAATTCATACTTTTCATTTCAAGCATGTCATTAGAAAGAATCAACATGTCATGGAGATCAATTATAGGTCATTCAAAGAGTACTTCTAAAGCAAATCTCCTAATCCAAAAATGCATGTTTGAACATAAATATGATATGAATTGTTAACAAAGCAAATGCTCACACTTATTGAAGAAAATATCATATAAGCATATGTGCAACCATGACACTCAAGCAATTAATGAAGAAGCATAATGTTTATCTAATTTTTGCATGTGACAAGTATGCAAGATTGCTCTCTTTGCTTGAGCTCCCTATATTGGGTCAATTACCAAACCACATCAATGCATAAGGCAAATCCCAATAGATCTACTAACTGCTTTAAACCTAGTTGCATTTAAAGGCTTGGTAAATAAATCCACTAGTTGATCATTTGTGCCAACAAGCTCAAGTGCAATACATTTGTTTTCAACTAGCTCTCTAATAAAGTGATGTCTAATATCAATGTGCTTAGTCCTAAAATGTTGTACATGATTCTTAGAAATACTAATAGCACTCAAATTATCACAATAAAGGGTTAGAGTACCTTGATCGAAGCCATAGTCCATAAGCATTTGCTTCATTCAAAGGAGTTGTGTGCATCAACTCCCGGCGGCTATGTATTCGGCTTCGGCCGTGGATCAGGAAATTAAGTTTTGCTTCTTGCAAAACCAAGAAACCAGATAGTTTCCTAAGAAGAAAACAAAGTAGCCTCCAAAGACATGGGAGGAGAAACCATGGTCCGATACACAAGAGATGCAACAGAAACAAAAGACCAGCAGAAGAGAAAAAAGAACAAAATTAGAAATAAAAAAAGCACCAGAAAATTCACTATCTCGAGTGAGAACAACTGACAACAGTAGTAGACCCAACCCAAACCAGCCGATGGGGTTGCTGCAAACTGAAGCAAAATTGATGCAAAAATCTGAGTGAACAGTAACAGAGTAGCTCCTCCGGGTGCAGCAGTAAATCTCAAGCCAAACCAACTGATAGAATTGTTGCAAATTGGTGCAATTGGGCGGCGCTGTCGTCTGAAACGGAGAATCTTAAGAAAACGCAACAATGAGAACTCCAAAAGGACGCGTAACACGGAGGCCTACTGTCACTAATCGAACGCAACACGTTGTTGCACTGAACCAGATCGCCAAGAGAAATTCACTGCCATCCAAAAGCAATCAGAGGTGAAGCAATCCATGGCCAATAAAACGCAGCAAATAACAAAGAAGCAATCGGAGGGGCCACAAACCAGATAACCAAGAAGGAGATCGAAGAGGCAGGAAACTAGGATGCTGGACAAGAGAGAACACAGTAAAGAGATGACCGGCAACGGCGCTGGTCGTTTGAACTGCAACTAGCAATCCAAACCCAAGGGATCCATGCAGTTCACATGAAACCAAACCCTATCACCTCTTTTTCCGCATTCCCCTAGTAGAATTATTTTATCAACATAATTTTTAATATAATGTAAGAGTAAAAATAATGTTGCGGTAGTTAAATTATATATTATCAACTAAAAAACAATTTTTAATTTAATTTAATTTTTATTTGTGTCTTTAATAAAACATTATAATAAAAAAAAAAAAATTTTACTAATTTTATGAAAATTATATCAATTAAAAAATATATAATTTTTTTCATCACTTTATAATTATAAATTATTAACTATTATACATTATATTATTATTATGATTATCGTGTCATGTGCTAAAATATTAGTAGGTATATGGATCTAATAAAATATAAGTTTAAAATTACCTTTTTATTACAAAACTAAAATAAAGCACTGATTTTCTTTAAAAAAAAAAAAAAAAAAAAAAAAAGCAATACAGTATTTAACTTGTGAGTCCCATCAAACTATCAAAGAAATAAAAGCAGTAAATGGAAAACATATATTTTTATTGTTTTCCATGAAGGATTTTGCTACAATGCAGTGAAAAAATATCACTTCATGATGCAGTGATTTTTGAGGTATTATTTGAGCCATCATATGAACTATAACTCATATCAATGGTTCAGATTAAACAGGGATTAAATAAAAAATTTATTAATTAAAAAAAAAAAAAACCAGAAACCTGTAAACAAAACGATGCTTCATCTGGTCTGTCTCTCCACTCCAACAAAACAAACCGATGCTTCATCACAAAACAAACCGATGCTTCATCTGGTATGTCTCTCCACACCAACAAAACGAAGCTTCCGGTCTCTCTCTCCACCACTCCAACAATACTAAGCTTCCGGTCTCTCTCTCCACCACTCGAAGAACAAAGTTAGAAGCTTGTTTGCCATCCACCACCTTGCACACTACCCAGCCTCCGACCCCGTCGAGAAGAGCGTAGACGGTCCGCCTCTCCACTCCAACAAAACGAAGCTTCCGGTCTCTCTCTCCACCACTCCAACAAAACTAAGCTTCCGGTCTCTCTCTCTACCACTCGAAGAACAAAGTTAGAAGCTTGTCTGCCATCCACCGCCTTGCACACTACCCAGCCTCCGACCCCGTTGAGAAGAGCGTAGACGGTCCGCTGATTCGAATTGAACACCCATACTGAAACAACAACGTTATAGGCCCTCGTATCTCTCTCCACCACTCCATAAACAACGTTAGATGCCCCAGCCTCCCACCATGTCGAGAAGATCGAAGATGGTCCGCCAATTCAATTTCAACATCGTCGAGTAGTGGCCGGTAAGAATCAAACAAAATTGAACCCCAATTTTCGTCCACTCGAAATCCCTAATTCTCACACAAAAAACCGTGGCTGTCTCTATTGACTCAGAATGTCTTCCCATTATAATTTCTAACAATTGTTTGTTCCCTTATTCAGGTATGTGAAGTGTGTTTTGGTTGGTTTTGTGTTTCGATCAAGTTGAAGTCCCAATTGCAGTTGAAGCAGCAGCTCCGAAGTTGAAATTCGATTCCCCTGATGTTTTCTGCCTAACCTATGATTTGAAGTCTTGTAAGTAGTCCCTTTTTACATTGTTTTATATATATATATATAGAACAACTAAACAATCTTGTTCAAATTCCCTACACAGGAAGTGAAGTGAAGCTAAAAACTATATAGAACAACTAAACAATCTTGTTCAAATTCCCTACACAGGAAGTGAAGTGAAGTGAAGCTAAAAACTGAACTGTGCGCTTACCATCTCAGGAATCAAAGAATCTTTTTTGCGACAAGAAATACAGGAGGAGAAAGAAAGTGTTTTTGGGTTTTGCTCAGATTTATTATCTTCTTGTTGAGGTATGTTGTGGTTCAAACTAAACCCAACTTGTATTTCTTTTCTCAGTAATGCTTGATCTCGATTGGGTTTTGTTCTTCTCTTTATTATATTTTCTTGTTTCTTGAAATCTCATACTTAATTGGAAATGTTTATTTTATGAGTTGTTTAGCATTGTGCATTTCTGGGTAAACATTATGTGGAAAGATTATATACTTTTATGACCATTGGGCATGTTCAAATGGGATATATTATTATTATTATTATTATTATTATTATTATTTTTGTTCTTTTGATATCATTATTTGTCCCTGTTGAACTCAATTTGAATTTCAAGGGATGAAATGTCCATGTTTCCAAGTTTCTAGGTGTCCTACAAAGATATAAAGGACATATGTTGGGTCAGTGTGAAAACGTAAGCTTTATTATCAAGGCAAATCAATTACTTCTTCACAGTATTATTGCTTGTGATATCTGGAGTGTGGTTGTTCTTTGTTCTGGGCAACTTTGGTGATGCCCAGAGTCTTGTTTATTGGAGAGGGAGGTTTGAGAAAAGGGGATAGGTTAACAGCTTTGAGGGTTTAGTACTTTAGGGTTGTATTATAGTATAACCTCTCTAATTTAATACTCGATAAATTAGTAATCACTTTTAGATAATAAATTTCGTCGGTCCCAACTTGGGTCAAGAAGATAAATTAATAATGAATGTGTGTATGAAAGTTTATACATACATTGATCAAAAACTAAAAAAAAAATAAAAAAAATTAATGTATAAACGTTTATACTTTTTAAGTCACTTGAGGGCTTACAATGGGCTCAGTGGTTTAGACATTTAATTGCTATGATTGGGTAATCTGTATAAATTGCTCTGAGGGATACTCTTCAATGCCTGTTGTGAGAACCTAGCCACTGCCTATGCTATGTGGAATAATTGTGTCTCAATGGACTTTGTAAAGGGGTGAAACCCATATATGTAGTAGATATTTGTATGGTCTTAGCTCTTAGCCCTTTTCATAGTGTTCTTAGCTCTTTTCTTTCATTAATGATCTATTAATAATGTATATTGATTGAGCCAACGCTGAGGTTGTCACCAAGGGATGGAACTTCTTGACTCACATTGCAATGGTAGCCTTTCCTTTTTGTTGAACTCCTTATTTTTGATTAAGTTGTACTGTTCTTCTCTGATATATTTTAAGTATGGAAATAGATGAGTATATAACAAGCTGAGAGAGAAAGGGACTCCACATAAGGTGTTACCATTTTTTGTGTCAGCCATTTCTTATAGTCCCCACCATTCATAGCATATACGACAAAACAATCTAAGATCATGACATATATGACAACCTTAGTCTAATTTATGGAAATTGCTACTATGCCGTGAACAAAAATTGCTGCATGATGCAGTGATTTATTTGGAAATATTTGAGCCATCAGATGAACCATAATTAATAACTGAGCAATAGATATGACTTTATAGGTTGTTTCCTAGATATACAATGTGATTTGAATGGTCCGTAATTGGTTTGGCAGCTTTAGCACCATAGATTACTTTTTCAAACCATTAAGACGATAGTCATTCAATATGTGTTGCTTAGTACCCATTTGAATGCCACCTCATGACTTTATCTTATCTAGCTATACTACACATGAAAAATGCATTTACATTTGATGTACTGCACTTATATGCTAAGTATTTTAATTGGTTTATATGAATGGTCATTTTACATTTATCATATGCTTGGTCATTTTACATTTTACATTTTACAATGATCAATCTCCTAGCAAATATGATTTTGTTATCTTAACATATTTCAGATTTCATTATTTGTTTCCTTACTTTTGTATGTTCATGTATATTTCTCCATAATACATTATTAACTGGTGTACACAGTATGTATGTTAAAAAATGGTTTTCTACAACTTGTACTTCATTTTCCACAAATTGTTTATTGCAGTTAAAAATGGTGAATTCTATTCACAAGAGGAGAAAGATTACTGGTCAGCAAACTACCCGCGATGAAGGTGGTACTCAATCCACAATTCATGTGGGTCCGAAGCTTGACAGAATGGCTTGGATAAATTTTCAGTAAGTTAGCATCACTTAGTTAATATTTCTAGTATCCACTTCTGAAAGGATCCGCATTGATGTTCTGTTTTCTAGGAAAGTAATTATAAATGACTTGTTTAAATTAGCCGATGTTCATATATGAAATCATTGTGAAAGCCTTAGTATTTTGTCAAACAAATTCAAAAATATTATATAATAATTCGATTTTATATACACTTTCTTTGATAATGACATTTCAATCACAGTATAGGATCCTTCATTTATAAGTAATCTACAAGTATGATTTTATGCTATTTGAATCTCTTACTCAAAGCAATTGCATTTGCTATTAAAATAACTCCAATATAAATCCATTCCTTGATAACGAAAACCAGAATAACAGAATGTTAATCAGTTCCATATATTTAATTTCCTATTTACGGAATGTCGCACTGACAATGCACTTACCTTTGTGCTTTGTCATGTTTGCAGCAGACAAGAGCATCAAATGAAAACTGCGGAGGGGGAGTAAAAAGGTTTGACAATTACAACTACCTATGTTACTAGTTTTCCATATTAATACATCAGATGAACTTTATTTTGTACTTACGTAGACTAACATTTTTTCCGTCATTGTTTATCAGTCTATGAATGAGGTATGTGATGCATGGAATACCCTCTCCATGGATGAGAAATCTAAGTACAAAATGCCGAAGGAAGATATTGTGGATGATAAGGGTCATCTTGAGGAAGTAGCAGATGAGGATAACAAGGTTCCTCCATTTGACACTCAGTGTACTCCGGTACGTCTTTTGGAAATCGTATCATTATTATCTGATGTGCAAAAGGATGCAGTTTGAGAATTAGGTTTCTCAAACCTCCTCATGTTAAACTGCGGACGTCTTCGACGTGACCTCTGTGGTTGGCTTGTGAGCAAGTTTGACATATCAAACTTGTCAATCGAATTACATGGCAAGAGGTTCACGCTAGACCCGTCAGTTTTTTCGCACATCATGGGAATTTCAGACGGAGGAGATATTGTGGTTCTTGATGGAGATGTGAATCATGTTTGGAGAAGCAAGTATAGTATTACCAATCGTGGCATCAGACTCCCCCAGCTTGAAGAGCAACTCAAGAATATAAAGACAACAGATGATGATTTCAAGATCACATTCTGTTTGTATTTGTTGGGTACTATCCTCGCACCGGCTACAGGAGAGTATGTTGATGAAAGGTACCTGAATATTCTAGGTGATGTCCAAAATATTAGGGGTAAAAATTGGGCAAGGTGGTGCTTCAATCAATTAGTTGCTGGAATACAAAAGTTTAACTCCAAAAGCTCCAAATACATTACCGGTTGTCTTCTGTTTCTTCAGGTGCATATTCATCTTTTTATATATTGTATCATTTGAGTTGTTAGTATGTGCATCTTATTCACCATGGTTCTGATATAATTTTTGTTCTGTTTGTTTTCAGCTGTTTTACTTTCATGTCATAGATTGGCAACCAACAATTGTAGATAAAAACTCCGTACCAGTTGTAAGTTGGACATCCGTGAATATAAAAAAATGTATGAAAAAGTTACGTCAACAAGGGTGTCATGATAATGCTAAGGTATGTAGTGTAATAAAATCCCTTATCAACTATACAGCATGTACTTATAAAATTATTGTTAATTGGGTTATTCTCCACCTTTACAGGTGTTTATCAATGATTACGTTCCACCTGCTGCATCAATTGAACATGTACACAAAGCTGAACACAACAGACCCAATGATGATATGCTTACATTGGTTCTCCAGGAAATTCAAAGCTTCAGAAAGGAAATACAGCTGTTTCGTACGGAACATACTGACCTTATCGAGAAGGTTAAACATATGGAAGAGAAAGTCGACCTACTACACGGAAATCTGAATGTCGATGAAGGTGAAAAAGTTAAGGTTGATGTTGTCCCTCCCAAAGAATAGCCGACACCAAAACCAACACCGTTTTCTGATGATCATCATGGTCCTGTTACAAAAGATTTCGGTTTCAAATTTGATGATGCTCATGCACTAGAGCATACTTCCATCCCGAGTCTCCTGGATGAGGTTTGATATTAAGAGCATAGTAACATAGATATATATTTCATGAGATCTACTGTATAGGTTTTTGACCCATGTATTATCTTTACCATTGTGTAGGAAAAGAGAAAAACCATTGTGAAGACCCTCGTAGAGCAATCTTTAACTTCAATAAATGTTGTTAAAAATACCCGTGCATCGAGTAAGCGAAAGCCTAGTCGGTATCAAGTCTCCCCATATGAGTCTGAGTATCGTACGGGAAAGGCAACCAAGCATCGGTACGGCCCATTTCGCATTCCATGCCCGTTAAAGACACTTGATGCTCAAATCATCGAGTATGTGTTTTGTACAGATTTGCCAATGAGGTAACTACACATTAAAATTTGTTATGTCACATTTATATTTGAATTTTGCTTGCTTACATTATAATTTTTGCCCCCAATCTTGCCACCCATTTATCATATGTGGAATATCAAATGAGATTGGTTGCCTTATTCTATACCAGTAATAGGGGTATTTTTTTTTTTATGTAGTGAAACTATTGTGGACACTAATCGAATTATTGTCAGCCGTAAAAGTTTCAGGACACTTGCGCCGACGGAATGGGTTGACAGTGAGGTTGTACCCTATGTTTCTATTTGATCATTCTACGTATAAAATGTTATTGCCATGTACATTACTAATTATTTATGAACTACATATTTTCTGTTATATTGTACCAATGTGTGTTCTTTACATGTGCAGATCATTAGTTTGGTTGCTGATAACAACGCACGCACACATTGCCAAGAGAAAACGAGCATCTCTGTATTGGTACTTGCCTACACAATTTGCGGTAATAGCTTTTTTCCTTCAACATAACTTAAACATATATTTAGCTATGGTTAACTCAAACTTACTCAAGCATTTATATATTGATTGTCTTGTTCTTTGTTGTTACTTACCTAATCTCCTTCCATGTATGCCAACAACAGTATATTTCACTTACTAGTAAGGACGGTAGAATGGGCCTGTTGTGTGAGATACACAGTAACTTTAAAGAAGATTACATGTACGAGTTGGATCGATGTGAACTGGTGAGTTCCTATGTGAATATGCGTTTGAGCACTTATTTTGACTTTTCAGTTTGATTATACATTATAGATTTCATCGAAATGCTACAATAGGTACTCTTGCCTCTAAACATAATTATTGTACTGATAAATTATATCTTGTTTTTTCATCCACTATTTTATGTTTTCAGATTTACATCCCTATTAACAATCTGAAAAATCATTGGTACACTGCACTTGTCAAGATTAAGGACCGTAAGGTTGAGATTTGGGACTCCCTACCAAGTCGTAGGAAAAACGACCAAAGCAGGGTCTCTCAAGTTCGAAGATTGGTAAAAATTATATTACATTTTGTGGCAAATGATTTATATATATATATATATGCTGGCATAAACATTTACATTACTCGTTTATGAATTCATTGTGTGTTTCAGATGATTTCATTGGATTATGTGTTGGAAACGAAAATACATAGTGTGTTCGGTTCATCCTTTTCATTTGCAAGCTTCTCGATAGAGTCTCCTGTGGGTCCCACACAACCAAACGAATTTGACTGTGGGGTTTTTGTTTGCATGTTCTTAAATGATTGGTCCATGTCTTATGACCCTGCAATCAGTACAACTGTAAGTGTTGATACGATATACAGTTCCAATTTTCCATTGACGTCATATCATTTCACTGCATATTCTACTTTTGTTGTAGTACAACTCGAAAAATCAACGCCTCTTGTTGGCACGTCAACTGGCAACATATCCTACAAATACCCGTCTTCAGCAATTAAAACAAAATGCCATTGAACATGCAGCACTGGATACTATCGGAAATAAGAGATCTCGTCCCCCATTAAAGTTGAGCAAGCGGGCGAAAGTAGTGAAGACATTGTCGTAGTTACCAGCAGTAAGTACTCCATATAAATCCAGTCTAATTCATTAACATTTTGTACTTGAATAAAAATGAATTCAGTGCTTGTTTTCCTGCTTGATCATTTTCTACCTGTTATCCGTTTTCGAATGTGCGCTTTTCCTCAGTAAATTACATTTCTTGTGAAGGTCATGTTTTGAACGAACATGAAATAGGAGGATGGGAGGATGGGTTTTGGAATATCGAGAATTTACCTGCTTGATCAACTATAACTTGTATGCTGTGAATATTTGCTTATTGGTCTTGAATCAATTGTAAGCTTACAATGGCCCTGCATCTATATTTACAGTATTGCTGTATTGACTGGCTGCTAATCTTGTTGAAGTAATCATTGTATGTTTTGTTGTTCAGAAAAGTTAGAGAAGAAAAAATGTAGTTTAGGTTTATAGTTTTTGATTTAAGTAATATTTTTGTTGATAGGTGATGCTGGTGTCTTTGATTTTTCAGATTTGATGACTGTCGGATATCTTCATCGACAATAAAAGAACTAACAGCTGCTGGCTACATTTGAATGACATGGGTACAAGAGTGATGAGGCTACTCTTTCTAACTGTCTTCAGGGTATGATATTTACTTCTTTTCACTAGCCAAGGGTTGAATGGTTTGTTTCCATTGATATGTTCTTGCTGCAAGTTACTTGATTGACAATTCCATGTTAACTTTATAAGAGTTGTTTTCAATGTTAAAGTTACCTGACATTTGGGTCAAATTGAGCCGTTTAGCTTTTATTTATGGAAGTACTGGTATATTACGTTAATGCATAGGTAGTGGTGGAAAAAAAAAACAAAATTTCAACGCAAGGCGTATAACAATGGGAAAAAATAATAAATTATGTTTATGAATACTTTTTTTACATGCACAGGAAAGCTGAATTTCATAATATGTTACTGGGTGCATTGTGGCTTTCTTCAACGATTGTGATAATTTTTCATGCCACCTGCTCAGTCTGGGTTATATTTAGGACAAGTGTATGCATGGGATGTTATGAGCTGCAAAATGCTTGATATTGGTTGTTGGTGTTAAATGAAATTACTTAATATTGTATTCACTGATGTCATTTGATTGCTTGTATTGTAATAGAAACACACCTTTTTGTTTGTTGTCTTGCACAAAAATGGAACAAGTAGTGGAAGAGGCTGAATCATTGAAAGGAAGTCTGGACTAGTACCATGTAAGAGATCAGAGGCGGATGAATTATGCCAGAGAGAGAACTGCGTTATTTCTTTCCGATGCTCCCATGTCATTTTGGACTCCCCTGCATTCATTTTGGACAACTTGGCCTTATCATCCGAGGCATCAAACTTCAGCTTCTTGCCTCTCCGGATTGCAAGATTGTTTTCGTCCCAAGAAATGCCAATATGGCTACTCACTGTCTTGTCAAACTTGGGTTGTCGGTTGTGATTGATTGTTTTTGGTTGGAGGAGTATCCCCCTAGCTTGGCTGCTGTTGTGTTAGGTGATTGCCCTTCCCTGTTGTTGTTGTTGTTGTTTTTCTATGGTTCTTAATATGTATACTAGGTATTTTTTGACATATGTACAAGTTTTGTTGTTCATATATTATTGTTCTAATGAAAAAAAATTCATATTCTTGTTAATTTCTGTTGGATGTCGAAATACTTGTGGTTAATATATGTGAATAAAGAAACATAATGAAATTTATAAAAATGAATACAATATATATATCGGTTTTAGTAAAGAAATGACTTAATTTATTTTTACGATACACATCGGTTTCAATACAAAACCAATGTATTACATATCTCATATACAACATCGGTTTTAAACGTAACCGATGTCATTTAGAATAATACACATCGGTTGTAAACCGATGTCGTTGTTGCGTTTTTTCTACATCGCTCAAATAGACATCGGTTTCAAAAGAACAACACAAGATCTTTATTTATTTATTTTTTCTCCAGTTGTGTGAATAATTATGCGTTTCCAAGTTTGTTGATGGTATTAAAGTTTAGCAGTAGTTTCGTTTTCATCCTTTTTAGCCCACGGAATATTGCAGCTACATGTATATTTTTTTTATGACCATATCAGGGGTTGTTTGAGTCATTCAATTATCAATATGATTATATCCTCGTTTTCCCGTTTCCATGTTCACATTTTGCAAATCATATATTTCATAAATAAATATAAGAGTTCGGACTTGATTTATATTGAGCATAATTATAATTGTCTTTAAAAAAAAAACGTATGATTCAATATTAATTCGGTTTGAAATTTTGAATTATAAAAAATGCGAGCCCACTTTCATGTCTATTTTAGTTTGGGTAGTTTACAAGTACAATAGTAAACAAACCATGAAACGGTTATCGAAGCCGTAAACGTAATTACAAAATCCGTACATATAGTTTCTAAAGACGTATAGTTATTTTGTGGAAGAAACCCTTAAATAGTTACCATTACCGTAAAACTAGTTACCAGAGGCCTAAAATCAGTTACCATATAATTTTTGAAGTAACCCTTAAGTAGTTTCCACAGCGAGCCCAAGGTGACCTCAACAAGGACATCCCAAGCTTGCCTTGGACATCATTGAAACCCGAGACCATAGCGAGCCCAAGGTGACCTCAAGAAGCCCATCCCAAGCTCGCCTTGACACAGTTTCACATCATTGAAACCCGAGACCATAGCGAGCCCAAGGTGATCTCAAGAAGCCCATCCCAAGCTCGCATTGACACAGTTTGACATCATTGAAACCCGAGACCATAGCGAGGCCAAGGTGACCTCAACAAGCCTATCCCAAGCTCGCCTTGACACAGTTGGACACCATTGAAACCCGAGACCATAGCGATCCCAAAGTGAGCTGCACAAGCTCACCACAAGGTCGCCGTTTGAATGTAGTAGTCACAAGGAATGTTTTTAAAAAAAACCCTTAAAGTTAGCAAGCCGTAAAAGTAGTTACGAGCTAAATTTTTGTTAAGAAACCCTTAAGTAGTTACTACTACCGTTGAAGTAGTTACTAAAGCCCTAAAAATAGTTACCCAAAACAAAAAAAAATATATTATAATTTATTATTATTATTTTATCTTTCTTTCTTTATTTATTTTTGTAATTAATCGTGTCAAATCAATGTATATATATTATAATTTTAATAGGTTAATGGCAACAGCATGTTGCAAACCTGAACTATTCATGCCAACACCCTTTTTACTACTTGCTTGCACCATTCAGTGATGTTATTTCACTGCATCGTAGCCGGTCTCGTATGGGATTTGGCTAACATGTAGTAAAATTTGTTGTCAACCATGAAACCAAAATCAATTCACTGATGTTGCCATATGTAGAGGCACATAGAGGCTAGTAGGTATGATGATGTAAAGGTATATATCCCTCATGTATATATTCTTGTATGTGATAACTGAAAATAACGTCTTTACGTCCAGTACCACTTTATGCTTACATACTAGTACGACAATCGTGGTAACCGTAATGTATGCAAATTGCTCTATAACAATGGAACAAGATCGATGTAATGAGAGTAACAGAATGTAATCATAGCGAGGTTACAATCACCAATTTCCATTTCGATCATTCACCTAATATATACATGATGTCCAGACGTTAGGTTCCTAATGGAAATTAATGCAACCATTACTGTATCTACTATTTTAACCAACTGTCATTTATGCCACCTAAACTTTAGCTAATTCATAAGTACAAAAACAACAAAACAACATGCAACGAACCTGTATGCTACATACAAAGTACCCACAGCCATGTTTAGAGTACATGGATTTAAAATTATAAGTAATATGAAACAAAACAAAAACTGCTCAGAGTAGTGGCCCAGAAACTTACAATATCAACATCGTGCTGTCCCCCACCAAGGGTATTCGTTCACAGCGAATGTTGATGACGAATGATCGAAACCTATATTACCATATTCTAAATCATGATTCATGTCTCCTCCACAATCATTATTGACTGGGAATGTGAATGAATACGATGGACCGGTGGAAGAGCAACCATAACTTGTGTCATTGTTTTGTGTCAAATTTTGTTCGTACATGTGTACATCATTGGTTGATACAGAACTATTGTTGGTTCGCACGTTGCCATGGCATGTCTTTGCAGTGTGACCAGGTTGCCCACATTTGCCACACTTACGTTGCTTCACACCAGCATTTTTCTTGCGTCGAACTGAACCTTTTGTTGCTGCCATTGAAGGATCTTTGACATTATGCACATGTTGCACACCCGACACATTTTGTGAATGAATAGGAGAAGATGGCATTAACTCTTGCATGCGCAATGTCAATTTATCAATCTCTCCGTTGGCCTATTTGAATCCATCATCTAACTTCGATGCGAAATAACACATTTTGCCACATTTAGAACTCAATGATCCATACCTGGCCTTTTCCATGATTGGTGTAGGAGTTGCCTCACATGCGTACTTGATAGCTGAAAAGTCTTTTGCACGGGTGGTCCATCGATGGAGTATAAGTGATGATGGTATATGTTGCATGTCCATAGCTTTCATTACACTGAAACTGTGGTGACATGGTAGGCCGGCTGTCTCAAACATTTTGCATGAGCAATGGATTTGATTTACCGATGGTATGAATCGGGTTGTCCAAATACGATTTGCAATTCCAAATTTATTGAATGTGTACGTGCAGTTATCCACATCTTGCACACAATTTACTATGCTCAGTGATGCCTCTTCTCGGATTTCTTCCCGCACAAGGAAGAATACATTTCTTGTGTAATTTTGACCAGCATGTTTCTCTAGGCCCAACAAATGAGTACTGTATACAGGTTCAGTCGTACTACATTGATAATCGTTCAGTGTTTCTGTATTTCGAATGCGGTCCAATGCCCTATCTATGTTTTTCAATCTTCAACCTACAATGAACAAACCGATTAAGGTACGAGTTCATACTCTCACAACGTTGCGTGCTTCGCATGCCGCCAAAGAAGCTATCTCGAAGAAAAGTTTCAGCCCACTGCTTTTGTTTCGAATACATCGCACTTACCCACTCATTGTTTTGCAATCCAAATTTTTCCACCATGCTAACCCATTGCAGATCAAACTCATCTTTGGTCATAAAATTCATCATGCAACTGCAAAACGCACGAGTGAAGTTGGCATCCTGGACGTTTGTCTGAACATTTCACTCTAGATGCCAACAACACAATTGTCGAACGGATTCAGGCATCACTGTCTTTATTGCCTTGTGCATAGCCTTGTCACCATCTGTAACCACCGATTTCAGCTTCTGACCATGCATTGCTACCAAGAATGTCTGTAACAACCAAGTGTATGTGTCCACGGTTTCATCACATAGCAATCCAAAGCCAAAAATCGTGGTACTATGGTGGTGATTTACGCCAACAAGCATTACAAGGGGCCTCCGATATACATTTGTTATGTACGTTGAATCAAAAGCTAGAACATCATCAAAAAAGGCATAGTCAGAACGTGATGTCGAATCGGCCCAAAACAAGTTGCTGAAACGGTTATCTTCATCCAATGTGTAATGAAAGAAGAAATCCGGTTCTGTTACTAATTTTGCTGTGAAGTAAGATATAACAGAATCAGAGTCAGATGTCTGAATCTCAAACCTACGAACTGAATCCAAACGGTTCTGCAAGTCTTTCTTCGTGTGTCCGATATTTGAATAGCTACCAGATTGTTCCACAATATGGTCCATCACTTAGGCAGTTTTGACACCAACAGTTCGCCACGACTGTAACTGTGCAATTTCTGAATCTTTGACAGTACGATGTGATCGTAGGAACTGAATGTGATTAGGTGGTGACAAATTGTGAGTATGTTCTATAACGAACTCTCTCACAACCCACATCATACTATTTCGATCTATTTTTATTTTCATTGCTGCCCGACATCCTTCTCGAGTTTGACCTCTAGGTTCACGTTTTTTGTCTGTTTTATCTAACCACTTTTGTTCTCTGTACCCTTGCTTTGAGCAAACCCATCTACGTATTGTAATCATACCGTGCCTATCACGCCTCATTTCATCCTTCCTGATGCTAAACCCGACAAACAGTGAGTAATTCTTGTAAAATGCTTCAGCATCTTCGACAGACGCAAACTCCTTGCCAATTACATCACTCGGTTGCAAACTAGTAAATGTAGCCGGGTCATCTAATTCAGACAATGTTGGTTCAACTCCAAGAGAAGTCGTATTGTCTGGAGTACACAAATGTTGGGTTGAGGGAGTATGATCAGTCTGAAACGAAGGATCCACTATAGCTTCTTCGTCAGCGGTGTTGTACGAATGACCAAGATACGTGTACTTGTCATGCGTGCTGTTTGTGAATTCCCATTGAGAAGAGCTTGTTGTCTTCAAATCATAATTTGACTTGGAGGTGCTACCAATATTAGAATCGATATTCATCCTCATGTGTGAACAACAACGAAAACATGGTGTGAATTATAAATATCAAATATTTGCTATGGAAATATTTCCACCAAGCCCTATTTTGTTATTAATTACAAATGCAACATTAATTTTAACAAGCCCTATTTTGTTATTAATTAAAAATGAAAAATGGATGGTAACAAGCCCTATTTTGTTAGTTATTAAAAATGCAACATAGATGGTGTGGTTGATTGATGCATAGGCATTATTATAACATGGTGGGTAGATGATTTTTTATTTTTTTTTTATACATTATAAATTCAACATACAAGTATGTCAATTGATGGCTGGGTGTGATCCAAAATTGGGCTATTACAAAAAAAAAAAAAAACACAATGTAACACATACCTTTGTCAACTGTGCACTTGTTGTTTGCTTCCTAGTTTGTCCTTCAGTAGACCATGAATGAATGAAAGCTCCAAATACAGCTTCAACAAATTGATTCCCAACAACAACATTCTACATTTGTTATGAAGGGGTTGGAAGGGGTTTGGTCGACAGTAACTAGGTGAAAGTAGTTGGGGATGTTGAATGTGAAGTGGTCGGTCGAAGTGAAATAGGTGAGAAAAATTTAACGGGTGGCAAATAAAATGCCAACTGTCACGATATTGCGATCTCAGGGCGAGCTGAACAAGCTCGTCCCAAGATCGCTCTAATAAGGAACATAATCAATCAACCACCTGACCATTGCGAGCCTTGGGCGATCTATTTAAGATCGCCCCAAGGTCGCAATGGTCAGGCTATAAAACAATTCAGACACGATACAATAGCGATCCCAAGGTGATCTCCTTAAGATCACCCCAAGGTCGCCTACATGCAGTTGGAAAGAATGCAAACCCGAGGCCATAGCGAGTCCAGGGTGACCTGAACAAGCTCATGTCAAGGTCGCATGTGCCTAGTTGGAATGAATTCAAACCCGAGGCCATAGCGAGTCCAGGGTGACCTGAACAAGCTCATGTCAAGGTCGCATGTGCCCAGTTGGAATGAATTCAAACCCGAGGCCATAGCGAGCCCAGGGTGAGCTTAAGAAGCTCATCCCAAGGTCGCCTTTCACATTGTGTATTTTTAGTAGAACGCTGTCGTTTGGAGTCAGGCGAGATGAAAAGCGAGTCCACGAAGCTTGCCCTAAGATCGCCTGTATGCGAGGTGTGAAATAAAGACAGTAGGTCGTGGGAGAGCAGTCAGAACACAAAAATTCTTACAAAATCATCTCTCAAACGGCTGCAGCAACTGTCAATCTCTGTCCAAGGTAATCCTCATCTCTAATCCTCTCCATTTATGTTAAAAAGAGTTGTCTAAAGCATCAAAGCAAGCCACATTCTATAAAGCTTCTCTTTCAAACGTGAAAATATGAGGATATTAGGGATTACTTTGGTTCAAGTGTATTTTAACATAAATAGATGATTGGGGTTTGATTAGAAGAACATTGCAAGGTTGATTTGGGTTGTTTTAAAGAATTTTTGGTTAGTTTAAGTTTGGTGTGCCATTTTTGCTTCTAGATTAAGTGTGGTGTTCAATTTTTACTTATAGATTAAGTGTGGTGTTGAATCTTTGGTATATCGATTAACTGTGGTGTGTATTCTTTTGGTTACAGAATAAGTGTTGTGTGATTATTGGTGTGGAATCTCTTATAAAGCATAAAAGCTATGTACATTCTATAAAGCCTCACGTGAGAAGGTGAATATAGGAGGATATTGGGGATTACTTTGTTTCAAGTACATATTTTGTTAAAATGATGATTGGGGTTTCATTACAAGTACATTGGAAGGTTGATTTGGGTTGTGTTAAAGAAGTTTATGTTTGTTTAAGTTTGGTGTTACATTAAGGGCTTAGAGATTAAGTGTGGTTTTGAATTTTTGCTTAGAGATTTAAGTGTGGTGTGGTATGTTTTGCTTAGTATCTAACTGTCGTTTGATTGTTCGTGTGTGGTTTTAGAAAAATCATGGCAGGTGGAAAGAAAAATTCGAAGCGAGGCAAAAAAAAAGGGGAATCATCGAGAGGTTCGGATCCGTTCGCCTTGCCTCCTCCGTCAGGGAAAGGTAAGGGTGAAATAACCTCACCACCCCCAGACCCGGATAACCCGAAAAGATGGGCATTGTATGGTAATAGAAAGGTTTGGCCGGAAAGGGGCATCAATTTGACGGTTTTAGCCTCCACTTTCGTTCCACATGCTGTGCGAGCATTGAATTGGTTTGGTTTTGTTAGGACACCTAACGTGGCGGCGTTGGATTTGGTTAGAGAATTTTACTACGCCATGGTCCCTCACCGTTTCAGTCAAGGGATTCCGGTGATAGTTCGGGGTACAAAGGTCCTCATTACAGCCACCAAGATCAACGAGTGGTTTGGGACTTCTCAGGAGCTACGTGAATATGTTGACGGCGTCCCCAACCATGATTTCTTTGAGCCATACAACGGTTTTCTGGCCGCTGACCTAAGGATGGATGAATCCCCGCTATGGAACGACTACCGTCACCCTTTGTTGCTCAACCAACTGAAGATAGATGCGGCATTCTGGATTCTGATGTTTGACTACTCATTGACTCCGAAGACCCACCGGTCCGAGCTAAGTTTTGACACCGCACGCCATCTATTTTGTGCGAGAAACCTGCTTCAAATGGACATTGGCCAGATCATTATGAAGAGTATACATAAGGGTGCGAAGACAAAAGGGCCACTGCCTTTCCCTTGCCTTATCACCCATTTTTGTGAGGAGGCAGGCATTGAATGGAATAGGGAAGAAGGCAACATGATAACTCCTACAGGTGACATAGGGAGGAAGACCTACAATGAACTTGCTAGGCGTAGAGGGGTCAGGCCAATTGGGGGTAACGTGCTCGATGATGATGACATGGGCTTTTCTGACGAAGACCTTCTCGAGGATGACACAGATGATGAAGAATACGATGGGGAGAACGGCGGGGGTGAACCAGGTACGAGCACAGGTAATCAGATCCCAACGATGGCTCAGATGATGCAGAGCATCAGTGCATAACTGGAAACCAACAACAACAGCCTTCAGTCTATGAGGCAGGATATGAACTGGAACCACCAGGCCTATATGGGTGAATTCGCGAACATAAATCGGAGGTTGGATGATTTCCAATTGGGTTTGGTGAACCATGGCGTGGACATCCCATTCGTGTACCGAAGGCTTAATAGGCGTCCTCCTACAGGACCACAGCAGGCACCACCGGACCAGAACATGCCACCTCAGGACCCCAATGTTCTAAATCAGGGCACATAGTTGTCAGTCACTTGCAGTTTCTTTCTTTTAATTTGTTTGTTTTTATTTACATATTGGTACTTCATGCACTGTTATATAATTGTTTAGTTCGGATATGTATTTTGATTTATGTTTTATTCCTTTATAATATCTCTTTCTGTAGGAAGTATGAGTATGAGACAAATTAAGCTACATGTGGTTGCTTTCAAAGCATTAACACTGCCATAAGCAGTATAATATATCATCATAACTTTAGAATTGACATGCACTTAGTCCTTTCTGTAAACAACTACACAGTTACTAGCGGTCTCTGTTGTCGCCCATAATAGCACATCTACTTGCATTTTCAACACATGATAAAGACTACAAAATTTTCAACCCGTGGTCTGTGGATTAAAAAAAAAAACATAATTAAAATGAATAAATTACAGTGTCGCTAACTTGGACAACTGATGCTTCCCTAATCATATTGCTTTCCACAGCATCTGTACAAGAAGAACTATGAATTTCGAATTAATCAAGTAGTTACAAGGTAATTGTTTTGGAAAAACCCTTAAGTAGTCTCTAATAATATCTCTACCATTTTTGCTTTTCCTTCCCTCAATTGACTCATGTTATGACTCTGTCAATATCAAATATAGATAGGAAACCAAACACACAAATACAGAAAACATAGATTCAATGCTTTAATATCTGCCTCATGACCTGTAAATTTTCTCTTCATTGCAGTAATGAACGGTTTCCTGTCAACTGGACACCAACATCACTACAATTGGTGATGGGATGAAGTATGTTTCAACATTATGATGTACAATAGTTGCAGATTGGTTGGGGCAACAAACACCTACACACCAAAGATACAAGTATCATCAATAAGGTATCCATTCACAGGACTGCAAAACGTATTCAGGTTGATGAATTTGGCAATACAAAATCTGGTGTTGGAGATGTTCAATTTCTGCTTGTTAACACAAATTCCAACAAGTCTTATTGCACATGATCTAAGTAAGAAAAAAAATCATCCACTTCCTTCATCATGGTATCAGGGTTAGATGGATCCATTCTGTTCAGAATTGTCACAAACTAATTCTGAAAATGCAATCATCTGAGTTCATTCATCTGCAAACTTGAATGACTGTCCAAGCTTATGTTCTCCCGAGTTGTTCATCTGAGCGTTGCACTCGTAGTGTTAGTGTTGGAATGTGTGTTGTTTTGTGTAGTTATGTGTAAGAGGATTATGTCTATTTATACCAACATGAGAGAAAACAGTTCTTGTACATTACCCAACTTTTCTTGCTTCTCCATTATGTACTTCTTCCTTTCACTTCATTTTTGAAACAGTAAAAATGTCAATAGAAATACAACCCAGCAAATAGATGGATATAAATATACATAAATTCTATTATCAGTTCGAACTGACAAACATTATATCAGAACCCTGGTGCAATTGGATTGGGAATCAGTACAGTTGCTCAGGGACAGTTTGTGTATAGGTGCTTCTTGACCCCTATCCAATTTTTGGGCCAATTCCCCCTTCATACTAGCCAAAAATGAGATTCTGGCCGAATCCGAGTTTGCTGCTCCAACCATTACCAAACTAATATCTATTCCGTTTAGTAATTCAGGTGCTTCTGTGGCGTATAATGTAAATCCAGTAGCGGATGATATAACTTTTGTCAGTTGGAACTGATGAAGACTTTATGTATAAATATATACATATATTTATATTTTATAATGATGTAGCTCAAATGAAATTTAAATTAATGCTCAGCGTGACAAATTATCATCACCAACTCCTAGGACAGATCGTCAGCTTATTAGTCAATATGGATGAACAAATGGTTTCTTATCTAAGCTACATCTGGATACTACAGATGTAGTATAAAATATAAAAAATTGTTTATCTATATATAAATATTCCAAGCCGTAAAAGTAGTTACCGCTACCGAAAAAGTAGTTACAAGGTAATTGTTTTGGGAAAAACCGTTAAGTAATTACCAAGCCGTGAAAGTAGTTACCGTAGCCGTGAAAGTAGTTACTGTAACCGTAAAAGTAGTTACAAGGTAATTTTTTTGGGAAGAACCGTTAAGTAGTTACCAAGCCGTGAAAGTAGTTACCGTAACCGTAAAAGTAGTTACCGCTACCGTAAAAGTAGTTACAAGGTAATTTTTAATGGAAAACCGTTAAGTAGTTACCAACCCCTAAAAGTAGTTACCAGAACCGTGAAAGTAGTTACCGCTACCGTTAAAGTAGTTACAAGGTAATTTTTGTTGGAAAAACCCTTAAGTAGTTACCAACCCCTTAAAGTAGTTACCAGAACCGTGAAAGTGGTTACCGCTACCGTAAAAGTAGTTACGCGGTAATTTTTTGGGGGAAAACCGTTAAGTAGTTACCAACCCCTGAAAGTAGTTACCAGAACCGTGAAAGTAGTTACCGCTACCGCAAAAGTAGTTACAAGGTAATTTTTTTGGGAAGAACCGTTAAGTAGTTCCCAAGACATGAAAGTAGTTACAAGGGAAAAACCCTTAAGTAGTTACCAAGCCGTTAAAGTAGTTACCATTTCCCTAAAAATAGTTACCACTACCGTAAAAGTAGTTACAAGGTAATTTTTAATGGAAAAACCGTTAAGTAGTTACCAACCCCTGAAAGTAGTTACAGAACCGTGAAAGTAGTTACCGCTACCGTTAAAGTAGTTACAATGTAATTTTTTTGGGAAAAACCCTTAAGTAGTTACCAAGCCGTGAAAGTAGTTACCGATGCCGTTATTCTAGTTTCCAAAGCCGTAAAATTAGCTACAAGGTAATTTTTTTGGAAAAACCCTTAAGTATTAAAGTAGTTACCACAGCCGTAAAAGTAGTTACAAGGTAATTTTTTTGGAAAAACCCTTAAGTTGTTACCGAGCCGTGAAAGTAGTTACTGAGACCGTTAAAGTAGTTACCATAGCCATAAAAGTAGTTACAAGGTAATTTTTTTGGAAAAACCCTTAAGTAGTTACCGAGCCGTGAAAGTAGTTACCGAGGCCGTTAAAGTAGTTACCACAGCCGTAAAAGTAGTTACAAGGTAATTTTTTTGGAAAAACCTTTAAGTAGTTACCAAGCCGTGAAAGTAGTTACCGATGCCGTTAGTCTAGTTTCCAAAGCCGTAAAAGTAGCTACAATGTAATTTTTTTGGAAAAACCATTAAGTAGTGACAGTATGCAAACTCATGGGTGTTCGAAAACTGAATTGAATGACAATAAGGGACCTTACCATTTTGCTATATTTTATATCTGATATGTTTTGATTACTATGATATATAAACTATGATATTTTGTGAAAAGAGTACTTAAATATTTTTTATACTATTTAAATAAAACTATGAGATATGTTTTTTAAATAAATTTTATTGAAATATTAGGTTTGTTTAAAAAAATTGATATTGTGTCACAAACATAATAAAAATAACTAAATGTTCTTGTGATTACTAATAATTTTTACTATATTTTATCTTAGTTAATTAGTAAGAGTGTTCCATAAAGTAATTCGAATTAAATTTTAGCATTCCGATGATCCTTTTTAGTTGTTAGAAAATGAGTAATATTGAACGGCTTTATTGACTATTTTTGAAGGCCCAACAGTAGTCGGAAATGCCAGTACTGTTATTATTTATTTTTTTTAATTTCCGACGGCAACAAAAGTCCCACAAGTCATCGGCCATAACTAGCAACTTGACACAACCAAATCAAATCTTGTAGATGTCAGGTACGAGGGCAGTCGTAATGTTACCTTGACATCCCTACGGACTTTCTAGACATTGACTGGCGATATTTTGCCATCGGGCAATTTTTCAAGATAAAATGCTTATAATAGAGGGAGTTCCTAAAAGAATGATGTCAATATCTCACAAATCCCTGCATCATAACCCTGACAAATGTTTTGTGTATTTCTGTTGCATCAAAGTGTTCACTCCTGATTTTTGCACATATATGTCATTGTTCAGATAGCAATTTAAGGAAAATCAGGTGTATTAAATGCTTACTACGAAATAAAGTTTATATAATTATTTTATCTAACTTTTTATTTTTCAAGAAAAAATAAATCATGAAATTTTTATTTATACAAATTATTTGAATAAACTTTATATAAAAATATGTTTTTGACACTTAAAAAAAAATTTAATCTTTTCCAAAAAAAAAAAATTAATCTTTTCCGACGGCAATTAGGCCGTTGGAAATGTTGGATTACTTTTTCCTCAATTCCAACAGAACAAGACTATTTCCGACGGCACAAAGACTATTTCCGACGGCCATTTGGCCGTTGGAAATGTCGTATCAAATTTTTACTCATTTCCGACGGCACTGATATGGCCGTCGGAAAAGGTACTATTACCGACGGCAATTAGCGCCGTCGGAAATAGTTCGTCACTGATAGGGCTTTTTTTTGTAGTGTGTTTTGAAGAGATACAACTCTTCATTATTTCTCTATAAAAAAGAAAATTGTTTGTCAGAAAAATATAATTGGTTTTTGAGAAACATCAGAACGTTCTTTTCTTTCTTTCTCTGTAAAACCAAAATTCTCAATTCTTTCAAAACTTCTCTTCGATATCTCAATCAATTGAAAGAGTGAACAAAGTGGTTCGAGGGCCAATCTTCCTACAATAGAAGAAACGCCTAGTGGTTGTCGTATCTTGGAAGGGAATCGCCAGAATTAATACTGTGCAGAGGGGGTGAATTTCCTTTACGGAAAGCGTTATTAAACGTGCTTCGACCAAGTACATTTTCTCTTATCTCTAATTGATATTTATACATTGTTGTTATTGAAAATCTAAAATTGAGTGTGTTTGATAAATCTGAATTTTTCGAGTTTATACTGTTTATATATTCTCCTGTGTTTCTAACAATTAAAAGATATAAAATTTAAAGAAAATAACTAAACCTTAAATATAAAACTTTTATAAATCTCACTGTCATGAAAAGCTTTTGCTTTGATATAATGATTTAAACTAAAAATATAAAAAAAAAACTAAAAAATCTGAATAGAGCGATGGCCTCCCTAGATTTAATGATTTTAATTAAAAATGGAATCACTCTTGCGACTTTGTCCGGATCGGAGGAAAGTCCATATCGAAGGAAGTTAAGCATATCCTCCGCGGAGGAAAGCAACAATGGAGAGAGTTATAAAAATTTTTAATATTTTTTAAAATTTTAAATATAAAAAATAAATGGATCCATAGGGAGAAGAGATGTCATTCTAAATAAATTTAGGGAAAATATAATGAAGCACGTGGTTTATAATATTTGTGTGGTAGGGGAGCCATGGAACTGCAGAGTAGCCATGAAAAAAAAAAGAGGAATTGTGGGAAATAAAGTCGTGAAGAAAGGATGAAAGAGGGACAAGTTGGCAATAATTTTCCGATGTGGAAATGCTGGTCTTGGATTTGTAAAAGAAAATGATGTTGCAAAAATGTATTGGTTGGACGTGCCAACTCACCTCTTGCCCAAGAGGTACCGAAACATCTCTCATAAATAAGTAATTTTATTTAAGGATATGTTTGTAACATAAAATTTTATTAAAAGTAGAGTTTCATCGTTATCATTTGCCACTCCTATTCTAAGACACACCATTTAAAAAAATAAATTTTTAAAGATACTCTAATTTTTTTTTTTTTAATATAACCCATTATTATTATTTTTTTAATTTTAATTTTAATTTTAACATATATACAATTATTGAATATATATACATCTGACTATAAATAGCCTCTCTCTGTATAGATAATGATTTTTATCAAAATCAATAATAAAAATTCAGTTTTCTCTCCGTTTCGATTTTTCCAGATTGTTGTAAAAAATAATGACAGTAACATTGCGGAAAGAGTATGTCAGGGATATGATATATTTAAACTTTTATAGCACCAACATTGAGTCAAAATTCTTGGAATTCAAGAAGAAAAAAAAAAGTATATATTTAAAATAATTAAAAACTCACTTCTTCATTGTTGCTTGTTTCTTGCTGCATATTATCCTCCATCAATTTGAATTTACTTCTCATTGCAAATCATTCTCCAATTTCTTTAGTTGCATGTCATTCTCCACAACTTCATAATTTTCTTCTGATTACATATCATTCTCCATCACTTTTCAATAAAAAAAATAAAAAAATAAAAAAATAAAAAAATTTTAAATATTGGATACAACAAAGAAGATATTTTACGGTTTGTAAAACAGTAAAGTGGAAAAAAAAAATGTTTGGAGTGTTTTTAGAACTTTTTTTTGTCTTATTTTGTAATTTTAACTCAAGTTAAAATTGTCATTAATAAAAAAAATGGTCACCAAAAAATTGTCATTAATAAAAAAAAATTAAAATGGAGTGTAAACAGATAATTTATGGATTATTAACAGCATATCTCTATTAAAAAATGAGTGCTTAAATAAGTATTTTGGGTGGCAATATCTGCACGGCTGCACCCTTTAAAAAATTAGGGATTATTTTGGTCACTTTTACAAAAATCATATACTGCTTGAAAAAAAAAAAAAAAAGTCTAGAAATTATTTGGTAATTGCCCTCATTCTTTTAATTATTTGTTTACCTTTTAAGGAAGTGAAGACTTCAATTAAAACCCATAAATTGAAAACTATTTTCTTTATTCCTGTTTTAGTAAAATGCAACCAAAAAAAAAAAGTATTTTGAATCATTTATCATGTAATATGTGGACAGATTATTATGTAATTTGTTGACAATTTATCATGTGTGGTAGCAAAAAATGGTTCATGGGCCCAAACATAAAAGGGCCCAAACCTTCGTGCTAAAATCTGTCTAGGCCCACATACTTCGATCGACCCAAGACTTTTGTCAGTAGGACTTTGCCGTTTGAAAACCAAGTCAAACATTTCAGTTATAATAGGTGGGCAACAGCGTGATTCAAAGGAGAGGATATCTCTCTGTAAGGATTCCCGTTGTTTTTAATTGGCTTATTTCGTGATCAAACCATATGTGGGGGTTCTTTGTAAGGGTAGCCTAAGTATCGGTCTTATTGTTCGAAACCCTTTGAAGACCTCGTGTTGATAAGCACCGAAGGTAAATTTCTATGTGCTTACTTTTCTTTGAAGAGATTAGTTGCACACACACACTTAACATTCATTGCATATGTGTGCATTCTCTTCATTTGTCACATTTCACACTTGCACTTATTTATTATGTTTTGTTGTGTGTAATTGTGTCATGTTGTTGTGTAATTCGTTTTCCGATAACTTTCGGAAACGTCCGCGCATGCACGAGAATGTGCTTGGTTTAGCGCGAGGACCGCCTATGGAGAATGCCCTTGGCTTCTCCTTGGTTTTCACCTATCTAGGTGATCGACGGTTATGATCGGCAGCCTGGCCGCCGAATTAAACCGCCGTTTCAGTCCAGATTGGTCTGAAGCATTTCTGCGGTTAAGATCGGCGGTCACGACCGCCGTTCGAAACCGCCGTTTCAAGACCTGATTGATTTATCTCTCAGTCTAATTCGGCGGTTGGATCGACGGTCACGAAACCGCCGTTATAAATCGCCGTTCATACCTGATTGATTTTGATCTCTCTGTTTTGATTCGGCGGTTGGAATCGGCGGTCACGAAACCGCCGAATGAACCACCGTTTATGCTCTGTTCTTCACGAGCTCAATTCGGCGGTCATTAACGGCGGCCTGGCCGCCGAATGAAATCGCCGATCGGCGCGTTTCTTTGAAACTTACTTAAACGATCTCACTTTGATTTGGCCCCCTATATATATGCCACTTTGACTTTAGGTCAATCAAGAAAGTTCATATTCAGAATTCATACTTAGGATATTTTTCAAAGAGAAGAAAAATTCCAAGAACTCCATTCTTGATTTTCAAACACTTTTTCATGATCATCAATCATCATCTAGCATCATCTTAGATCATCTAGATGTCATCTAGCATGGAATCTTCATCATACTTTGCTTGGTAAGCTTTTCACTAATATCTTACATGTTTTGTGTTTCTCTTATCTAGCAATCTCAATTAATTACTTGTTTGTTATTTTGTATGCTTTGGATACAATATTGAGATGAGTATGATGTATGTTTGAGAAGTTATATTGTGCTTGCATATTAGGTTTTGTGCTTAATATTGATTAGCTAAACTAATTGACATGTCATTTAGTTTTGATATCTAGGATTGTTCTTAATTGCATATTAATCATCTTAGATAAGCATATAGGGTTCCCTTGCTCTATGTTGCATTTTGGATATTCACATATATTCACTTAGGGTTGTATTCTCTTCATAGAGAAAGTAAGTCTTGTGTGTAGCATCCGGGATTAGGTTGCTTAGAACGCAAGCAAATTGGACTAGGTTCACTCATACCGGGATTAGGTAGGTGTGTGATTACTTCCGGGATTAGGTTGTAATCGTTTGCACATTTAGTGGATTCGAGATTCGAGGTTCGAGTGTGGCTTACTTACATAGCCCGTGGTTTTTCCCGTGAGGGTTTCCACGTAAAAACCAAGTGTTGTTTTAATTTCCGCACCATATTACACTTGCTTGTTTATATTATCTTGAGGGTATTTTCGTAATTTTGACTAACACGAAAAATTGGGTAAAAAGCGTAAAATCTATTCACCCCCCTCTAGATAGCTTTATACACACCGTGCTATAATTTGTTTCAATTGGTATCAGAGCGGGTTCCTAGACATACATAGGTGATCCTTGCTTATTTTGGTATGTTTTGCATTTTGTGTGATTTTTGATCATTCATACATTTGCATTCATTTCATTCATTCATAAACACTATGAGTGGAAACGGTGGAAATGGTGGTGGCCACGAAGGAGCTTCTAGCACAAGGCCTCCACTTCTTACCGGATTGAACTATTCCCAATGGAAAGGGAAGATGGAATCCTACATATGCCAAATTCATGACCGTGCATGGATGGCGGTGGAAGACGGATATGATCTCCCTATGATGACTCCCGAGGGTGGAGGACAAGATGTTTTGAAGCCTAAGGCGCAATGGAACGCGCAAGAGTTTGAGGCTTCTAAGTGGAATAGGAAGGCTATGCATGCCATTATGTGTGCTATGGATGAGAATCAGTACAAGCTTATTCAGAATACTCAGATTGCCAAAGTGGCATGGGACATCCTTCTAGTTGCACATGAGGGAACCGAGGTGGTGAAGGAGTCCAAGCTTCAAGTCCTCCAAACTCAGTTTGAGCTACTAAGGATGGGAGAGGATGAATGCTTCAATGACTTCGAAATCAAATTGATGGACATTGTAAATCAAAGCCATCAACTCGGAGACCCGTATTCGGATAGGAGAGTCAAGCAAAAAATTATGAGATCTCTCCCCGATAGGTTTGAATCCAAGGTGACGGCCATAGAAGAAAATAGTGGCTACATGGATATGAAGCCAAGTGAGGTGATTGGGCGTCTCCTTGCATATGAGTCTAGGAAGGCTCCTAGCACCACTACTCCTCCTAAGAAGTCTAAAGGAATAGCTTTGAAAGCATCTAAGGATGCAAAGGAGGCAAAGCATGAATCGGATGAAGACCTTGCCTTATTTGTGAAAAGGTTCAACAAGGTTATGGGGTTCAAGAAGAAGAAGGGATTTGGGTCAAGAGGACAAGATTTGAAGAAAAAGAGTTCCTTCAAGAAGTTTGAGCCTAGACAAGAGAGGACCGAAAGGAAAGGGGTCCAATGCTTTGAATGTGGTGGGATTGGTCACTTTGCCCCCGAATGTGCTAATCACAATGAAAAGAAGAAAAGCAAAGTGATGGCCGCCACTTGGAGTGGGAGTAGTGATGACTCCAATGAGGAAGATGAGTCTTCAAGTGAAGAAGAGCTCATGGCTAACCTCCTAGCTTTTGCCTCCTCACATAAGAGCAAAAGTGGTAGTGAGAAAGAGGAAATGAGTCAAGAGGAAAATGACTCAAGTGAAGAAGAAAGTGATTCCTCGTCTAACTCCATAAGTAGTTTTGTGGAGAAAAAGGTGCTTGCTAAATGCCATGCCGAGTTTAATGATTTAGCAATCAAGAGCACAAGAAAGATCAAGATGTTGAGAGAAGAAAATCTTGAGCTTGCATCTCATAATGACCTCTTAGGTGAACAAGTTGAAAAATTCAAGAAGATAGAAGATAAGCTAAGAGAGGAGTTAGCTTTATCTAGGAGGAATGAAGAAAGTCTAAAGAGTGAGCTTGAAGAAGTTAGAAATTCTATGACTAGGTTGGATTCTAGCACCAAAAAGCTTGACCATATGCTTGGTGTTGGAAAGAGTCCATGTGACAAGAGGGGTCTTGGGTATGAAGATGACAAGAAGATCTCTACCTCTAACAAGACCGTGTTTGTCAAGAGCTTGAAGAGAGAAGAAACTTCATTTGTGCAAGCTCCTAGAAAGAAATTAGAAGTAGGACAATGCTCTAATGCACAAGTGAAGATGGGGCCAAGAAGGCAACCTCAAGCTCAACCCCCTAGGGTCCCTCAAGCCAACATTCCTCCTCAAATGGCTCACAAAGGAAAGAGACCTATCATGCAACCTCAAGCTAGGAAGCAACCAAGACCGGTTCAACAACGAAATAGGATTGAACCCTTTCATCCACAAAGACAAGGACAAGGTATGATTCCTTATTTCACTCCTATATGTCATTTTTGTGGATTTGATGGTCATATTAGACTACATTGCTTTCGATATATAAAAATGTGCAAAACTAGAAGCATGATAGAGAAGAAAAAGAAAAGAGCCATGATGCATGTTCCTAGGAATGATAATATTATTATGCATGATCCTAGGACATCTAGAGCCCATATACCAAAGACCATTAAGAAAGCTAAGATTGTTTCTAGGTGGATTAGAAAGAATGATATTGTTTGCCATGTTGCTCAAATAGCCTTGAAGGCAAATTCTTCTAATTTTGGTATCTAGATAGTGGGTGCTCTAGGCACATGACGGGAAACAAGAGTTTCTTCGAGACTCTTGTTATGGAGGAAGGTGGATATGTCACTTTTGGTGATGGATCCAAAAAGAAAGTAGTAGGGAAAGGAACCATTTCTGTTCCCGGATTACCCTCCTTATCCGATGCTTTATTTGTTGATGGCTTGAAAGCCAATTTAATAAGCATTTCACATCTAAGTGATGAAGGATATTCCGTCTTGTTTTGTAAAGATGATTGCTCGATCCTAAAGCCCGATGGACAAACCTTATTGAAAGGTATGAGATCTAGCGACAATTGCTATTGTCTTGAAGCTGGAATAGTCTCAAACAATGTGTCCATGGATGAGCAAATTGAGTTGTGGCATGAAAGACTTGGCCACATGAACTTTAGGGATCTACGGACCCTTGGAAAGTTCGAGTGTGTGCGTGGCCTCCCTAAGCTTGGGAAGAAAGCCAATGGTGTTTGTGGACCTTGCCAACAAGGAAAGCAAACTAAAAGCATGCACAAAAAGGGTAAGTATCTCACCACCAAGGAGCCTCTTGAGCTTCTCCACATGGACCCCATGGGTCCCATGCAAACCGAAAGTTTGGGTGGAAAGAGATACATTTTTGTATGTGTTGATGATTTCTCTAGGTTCACTTGGACATATTTTCTTAGAGAAAAATCCGAAACTTTTGATAAGTTTAAAATGCTTTGTAATAAACTTCAAAATGAAATGAACTCTAAAATTAAAAGCATAAAACGGATTAGAAGTGACCATGGGAGGGAATTTGAGAATGCTACCTTTGAAACCTTTTGTAATGGTTTAGGTATCTCCCATGAGTTTTCGGCTCCTAGGACACCTCAACAAAATGGAGTTGTTGAGAGGAAAAATAGGGTCCTTCAAGAGATGGCCCGTGTGATGTTGCTTAGCAACAATGTCCCTAGGAACCTATGGGCCGAAGCCGTCAATACGGCTTGCTATATAGGGAATCGTGTTTTCCTAAGGCCCGGTACTAGAAATACCTCCTATGAGTTATGGAAAGGCAAGAGGCCAAATGTTAGCTACTTCCACACTTTTGGAAGCAAATGCTACATTTTGAATGACCGTGATCAACTTGGCAAATTCGATGCTAAGAGTGATGAGGGTATCTTTATTGGTTATGCCTTGAATAGTAGAGCCTATAGAGTTTTCAATTTAAAGACTCTAAGTGTTATGGAATCATCCAATGTCGTATTTGATGATACTAGGCTCAAGTCTAATAATCATGAGGAGGAGGTTATTTTTAGTGATGGTTCTCCTTTGGAGAAGGTTGTGGTGCCTCCTAATGTTGGGACATCTAATGTCAACAATGATGACACACAACCTATTGCTAGAGTTCCTCTCTTGGACTCTAAAGAACCCGCTCCATGGGTTAGGAAACTCCATGATAAAGAAGATATCATTGGAGAGGTAAATGAGGGTGTTAGGACTAGACGTCAACTTGCTAATCTTATTAGCTATACTTGCTACACCTCTCAAATTGAACCCAAAAAGGTTGAAGAAGCCTTACATGATGAATTTTGGGTTCTTGCCATGCAAGAAGAGCTAAACCAATTCGAAAGGAATGAGGTTTGGACTCTAGTTCCTAGGCCTAAGACCACTAATGTCATAGGCACTAAATGGATATTTAGGAACAAATCCGATGAGGATGGCAACATAGTGCGGAACAAGGCTAGACTTGTAGCACAAGGGTACTCTCAAATTGAGGGTATCGACTTTGAGGAGACGTTTGCTCCCGTTGCCCGTTTAGAGTCTATTAGGCTTCTCTTGTCCATTTCTTGTGTGCACAAGTTCAAATTGCACCAAATGGATGTCAAGAGTGCCTTCCTCAATGGCTTCTTGCAAGAGGAAGTGTTTGTTGAACAACCCAAGGGGTTTGTGGATGCTCACCACCCCAACCATGTCTATCACCTCAAGAAGGCACTATATGGGTTGAAACAAGCACCGAGGGCTTGGTGTGAGCGCCTCACTCAATTTCTTGTTGACCATAACTACACAAGAGGTAGTGTTGACAAGACACTATTCATCAAGAGAGACAATGATGAGCTTTTCATAGCTCAAATATATGTCGATGACATAGTGTTTGGCTCCACCAACAACACCAAGGTCCAACAATTTGTTGATGTTATGTCTCATGAATTTGAGAAGAGTCTTGTTGGTGAGCTTAATTACTTCCTAGGTTTGCAAATTAGGCAACTTGATAATGAGATCTTCATAACCCAAGCCAAATATGCCAAAAACCTTGTGAAGAAGTTTGGTCTTGAAAAAGCCAAACATTGTGACACTCCTATGAGCACCACTTTGAAGCTAAGCAAGGATGCTAGCGGTAAAAGTGTGGACCAAACCTTATATCGTGGCATGATAGGGAGCTTGCTCTATTTGACCGCAAGTAGGCCCGATATATCATTTAGTGTAGGAGTTTGTGCTAGGTACCAATCCGATCCCAAGGAGTCCCATCTCTCTTCGGTTAAGAGAGTCATTCGCTTTGTGAATGGGACTTCCAACTATGGGATTTGGTACTCATTTGACACTAATCCTAGTCTTGTAGGATATAGTGATGCGGATTGGGCAGGAAATTGTGATGATAGGAAGAGCACATCGGGCGGTTGCTTCTTTCTAGGCAACAACTTGGTGTCTTGGTTTTGCAAGAAGCAAAACTCGATTTCCTTGTCCACGGCGGAAGCCGAGTACATAGCCGCGGGGAGTGGATGCACTCAACTTATATGGATGAAGCAAATGCTAGTAGATTACGGATTCAACCAAGGTACTCTCACTCTCTTTTGTGATAACATGAGTGCCATTAATATTTCCAAGAATCTGGTGCAACATTCTAGAACTAAGCATATTGACATCCGCCATCACTTCATTAAAGAGCTTGTTGAAAATAAATGCATAGTACTTGAACATGTAGGTACTAATGATCAACTTGCGGACCTATTTACTAAACCCTTAGATGCTACTCAATTTAAAACTCTTAGTAGATCTATTGGGGTATGTCTTGTGGAGTGATGTTCTATGATTGACCCCATATGGGGAACTCAAGCAAAGAGAGCTAGTTTGCATTCTTGTCACTTGCAAAAAATTTGAAATATCTTATACCTCTTCTTTTAATTGCTTGAGTAAGCTTGGTTACACATATGTATATATGTTTTCAATTCAATAAGTGTGAACCTTGCTTGTTTACAATCCATGTCATATTTATGTTCAAACATGCATTTTTGGACTAGGAGATGTATATTGGAAGTATGATTTGAATGACCTATGATTATCTCCATGACATGATGATTCTTTAATAACATGCTAATGACAAATGAAAAAGCATGAAATTCATATAACATGCTCACATGAAAAGCATGAATTGATGATTGCATATTCTTAAAAATGTAAAACTTGTGTGAAAGCTTATGAGACTCAAAATGAATAAAGGATCTTGTATCCATTCAAAGGAATTTACATTCCAAATGTCTCTCTTTCTTTATTAGTTGAACATGGTTACTATCATACGGATAATTTTATTCGGAAATATCAAATAGGGTGCAAAGTCGCTCATGCCATGTTTCGCTTATAAAGTTGGATATCGTTGCTCTTAAATTGAAATCAATAATCTCTATATCCTTGCTTTTCCCATGACATTGGTGAAATTGGTTTGAATTCTTATTAGAAACCTTTGTCATTTGCTTTGCCAAATACCATTGTATTTTGGACTTGAATGCTATATGTCTTGTATGCAAAGCATGTTGGATTCACACATTTTCTCAAAATAAATCTCCTTGTTTCTCTCAAATTAATTGAAGTGCATAAAGTGACTTATATGTATATGCAAATCTTGCATGCTTCTATCTCTCGTTGCTATGAGTGACCCGGTTGGGGACTACTCCTTTGCCTATATCATGACAAAAATGGGGAGTAGGATATGGTAAGGGGAGGTGCAAAATATAGAAGTTATTGTACACTTTGGGGAGAACATACATTGAGGGGGAGTAACCCGTTGAGGGGGAGCATTGCATTTATCATACATTGCATACATTTGGTAATGTTGTGCCTAAATTCTAAAAATGCAAATGCTTGGTATTGTTCTCACATGATTAATCTCACACTTTTCTTGTATTAGAAATGTTAGAAACTCTTTTCAGGGATTGATTATTCTACAAGAGGATTGAAGACTTCAAGTTGCATTAGCTTATCTCTTTGTAATGTAGAATATCATTATAGTCCCGTAGTTTCTATTTTTTTTTGTGAGGAATCATTGTGAGTGATGTTTTTGTCACGAAATAGCCAAAGGGGGAGATTATAAGGATTCCCGTTGTTTTTAATTGGCTTATTTCGTGATCAAACCATATGTGGGGGTTCTTTGTAAGGGTAGCCTAAGTATCGGTCTTATTGTTCGAAACCCTTTGAAGACCTCGTGTTGATAAGCACCGAAGGTAAATTTCTATGTGCTTACTTTTCTTTGAAGAGATTAGTTGCACACACACACTTAACATTCATTGCATATGTGTGCATTCTCTTCATTTGTCACATTTCACACTTGCACTTATTTATTATGTTTTGTTGTGTGTAATTGTGTCATGTTGTTGTATAATTCGTTTCCCGATAACTTTCGGAAACGTCCGCGCATGCACGAGAATGTGCTTGGTTTAGCGCGAGGACCGCCTATGGAGAATGCCCTTGGCTTCTCCTTGGTTTTCACCTATCTAGGTGATCGGCGGTTATGATCGGCGGCCTGGCCGCCGAATTAAACCGTCGTTTCAGTCCAGATTGGTCTGAAGCATTTCTGCGGTTAAGATCGGCGGTCACGACCGCTGTTCGAAACTGCCGTTTCAAGACCTGATTGATTTATCTCTCAGTCTATTTCGGCGGTTGGATCGACGGTCACGAAACCGCCGTTATAAATCGCCGTTCATACCTGATTGATTTTGATCTCTCTGTTTTAATTTGGCGGTTGGAATCGGCGGTCACGAAACCGCCGAATGAACCACCGTTTATGCTCTATTCTTCACGAGCTCAATTCGGCGGTCATTAACGGCGGCCTGGCCGCCGAATGAAATCGCCGATCAGCGCGTTTCTTTGAAACTTACTTAAACGACCTCACTTTGATTTGGCCCCCTATATATATGCCACTTTGACTTTAGGTCAATCAAGAGAGTTCATATTCAGAATTCATACTTAGGATATTTTTCAAAGAGAAGAAAAATTCCAAGAACTCAATTCTTGATTCTCAAACACTTTTTCATGATCATCAATCATCATCTAGCATCATCTTAGATCATCTAGATGTCATCTAGCATGGAATCTTCATCATACTTTGCTTGGTAAGCTTTTCACTAATATCTTACATGTTTTGTGTTTCTCTTATCTAGCAATCTCAATTAATTACTTGTTTGTTATTTTGTATGCTTTGGATACAATATTGAGATGAGTATGATGTATGTTTGAGAAGTGCTTGCATATTAGGTTTTGTGCTTAATATTGATTAGCTAAACTAATTGACATGTCATTTAGTTTTGATATCTAGGATTGTTCTTAATTGCATATTAATCATCTTAGATAAGTATATAGGGTTCCCTTGCTCTATGTTGCATTTTGGATATTCACATATATTCACTTAGGGTTGTATTCTCTTCATAGAGAAAGTAAGTCTTGTGTGTAGCATCCGGTATTAGGTTGCTTAGAACCCAAGCAAATTGGACTAGGTTCACTCATACCGGGATTAGGTAGGTGTGTGATTACTTCCGGGATTAGGTTGTAATCGTTTGCACATTTAGTGGATTCGAGGTTCGAGTGTGGCTTACTTACATAGCTCGTGGTTTTTCCTGTGAGGGTTTCCACGTAAAAACCAAGTGTTGTTTTAATTTCCGCACCATATTACACTTGCTTGTTTATATTATCTTGAGGGTATTTTCGTAATTTTGACTAACACGAAAAATTGGGTAAAAAGCGTAAAATCTATTCACCCCCCCTCTAGATAGCTTTATACACACCGTGCTATAATTTGTTTCACTCTCCAAGAATCACGCCCACTAACTGGTAACTAGTAAAGTGAACGTTGGAGGAAGGGTTTTGGTCTATAAATAAGAAACACAAAATCACAGTGAGGCTCTCTGAAAAATCTCAACAAAGAACAAAGCTTGTAAGCATACCAAAATTCTGATCACACTTACTCCGGCTACCGGAATTCAATCTGAATCACGATCGCTATTCACACATAGCAATTGCTCAGCCCAAGCACACCTAAGGCTAATTATCTCACCCCCATTTTCATTATTTATTTGTTTTCGCTTTTCTTTGTTAATATTCTTTTGCAGGTTCAACGAAGAAAACAACAGATTTCGGTCAATAAATTAACTCATTTGTAGGGTTATATGGGAGAAGACATTCCACATCCGATAGATTAAACCAAGTTGCCTTGGGCCTAATACAAATCCAACCCGATCCACGTAATCCGTAGTTCGACCCCCTACGGTTTGGCACCCACCGTGGGGCCCATTACAACTTAACAAACGAACTAGTCGAACCGATTGAACAACTTTACAACATGTCTGGAGATGGAAATATCCCAACCGTCGAAGAGCAGATCGCTGCATTGACTGCCCAAATGACTACAAACGTAGAAAAATTACGAGCGCTTGAAGCAGAAATTATTGCAATCCGGGCAACGAATGGCAAGCTACGAGCCTTGATCGACGGGGCAACACCTGAACACGCGACATTGGAGTGCCCAATCCTAGCTCCGAATGGAGAACATGAAGTTGATAGAACGGCTCCGACCACACCGGTTGACCCCATGAGACCAGACACGGACCCCGATGTCCAACAGAATTAGTGAACGCCCCATACGGCTCTAGTCGAAATTGACCTCAACAACTTACCAATCCGGAATGAAATGCCGAATGGGCAGGACCCAGCCATGGATCTACAATATGAAAACGCCTTGAGAATGCCCGTGTCACTACAATGGACATCGGGATTGGTAAAACTTGGATCTGATCTACATTTATTTGCTAACCTAGAACTTCCTCGCAGGTTTGCAGAGATGGAAGCCCTTATCCAAAAGATTCCAGGAGTCCTAGCTCCAATAAAGAAAAGCATAGCGAATAGTTTTGCCAACTCACCCTTCGTCAACGCAATTGCCCTCATCGAGATGCCCAAAAAATTCAGTTTCCTAAACATGAAGCAGTACGAAGGCATAACAGATTCGGACAACCATATAGCGCAATATAAACAAAGGATGTTCACTGCAGCAATCCCGCACGACCTAAGAGAAGCATGCATATGCAAAGCCTTCGGGTCTAGCCTAAGTGGCCCAACATTACAATGGTACACAAATTTGCCTAACAATTATATTACTTCTTTTGCGCAGCTCACAGATACATTCGTGGAGCAGTTTGCGAGCAGTCGCAAACTAGAAAAGCAGTCGGACGACCTATATACCATACCGCAAAGTGATCGGACTTTTGCAAGTACCAAAAATTCCACACTTGGAATACACAAGTCAGAGTGAAATGTATAATGACAAGCGGGATCGTTCCTCAGGGAAAGGGAGGATACTTGGCTATAACTAGAATATTTACACTAATCTAAACTATGTGCAGAAAGATAAAATTCATTTTTGGTTTTGAAGATTGTTTTGAAAACTAAACTAAACTAAATTAAAGCAACAATTAAAAAGCAAGTAATTAAGGTGATATGTGTGAAAGTATAGGAATGGATATTGGGGAATTGAGTTGACAACTAAAATATTTCTTAATGTAATGAACTAGTCCGGTTAAATGCTTCAATCCAACTCATGGTTTGTTCTAAAATTGATGTAAATAATTTATAGTCCAAATTCAAACCTTAACTCAAGTAAGCCCTATTATGAGTCTTGGCAAGAACATAAATTCCAGTTCCTACTCAAGTGAGCCCCACTATGAGTATTCACCCAAACAAGATTCTCAAGAACAAATTTCTCATCATATAAGAAATTCAAACATACATATTCCAATTCATAGGTGCTAAAGGTTGGAAAGTGAGTTGAAAGCCCTTCAAACTCTAAACCACAACCAAGATATGTGAACCATTTTACAACAAGCTAAATTGAGCCCCAATGTTAACTTAGTAAAATAAAATAGCAACTTCAAGGCAATAAAATGGAATATACCAAGAGAGGATTTATAATAGCATATGACTAGTTCAAATACATGGAATTATCACATGAGTTGTCTCATCAATTCCCCAATATGAGGGTTTAGTTACACATAGTATAAATAAAAGAAAATAGAGAAAGGATGTAGAGAAAACCCATGAAAGCCTTCAAGAGTCCTCTTAATCTTTAATGCACTTGAGATTCCCTTGATCTTGGTGAATCTCCTCTTCCCTCTTCAATTAATTCTCAAAATGTGGATGGATGTTGGTGTGAGTGATTATGGTAGAGATTTGGGTTAGTAAGAGGTTAGAGAGAGATTAGGGTTTCAAGAATGGTGGGGGTTAGATTAGAAAAAGGGAAAAAGGGGTATTTATATGGGAATCACAAAAGATAGGGTTGAAATCCCGGTATGCTGACGTGGCCCTAAATCGGCAGTTTGAAACGACGAATGGTAACCGTCGAATGGAGATGAGGATTGCTGGAATGGATCGGCAGTCTGGATTTACGGTTGCATTATGGCCGCCGAATTACACCTGACATCTCTGGAGACAAACGGTGGTTTCAATCTGCAGCCATGCCGCCGATGTGAACCGCCGAATGCTGCTTCTCTTGTAGAATGACCAGTTCACCTTTAGTCCAAAATCACCGAGTTTCTTCTTCGATTAGACTTGAGTCCTAAAAGTACCTGTGCAATCAAAATCCAGCCATAAAATACATGAGTTTAATTGAAAATCGAACCTAAGCATCGAAAATAAGGGGTGTATTCTTATGTATGTAATGGCTCGATCACAAAGACACGATGAAAACTTGAGAACTTATGTCGAACGAACTTCAATAAAGAAAAAGTGCAGATCCCGTATTGCAACCAAGCGACCGCTAATTACGCCTTTAGGAAAGGCCTCAGCTTTGATTCTAACCTTTATAAAGAACTCACTAAATATCCATGCAGGACATGGAAGATGTATTAGCAAAAGCATGGGCCCAAATCTGATGGGAGGAAGACGAAGCCAACTTCATTGGAAAAGTCAACAACTATGCTAATAGAAGGAATGATCGAGTCGATAGACAGTCGATCGATAGGAGATCAGAACCTTACCCAACCAATGACTGATGGAACACTCAGTCATGACATGAAGGCTCAAGCGATAGACGATCGTACAAGCATGACCACCAAAGGTCGAGTCGACCACATATCCAAGTACCGGAGTACAATCTCAACATCGAACTGGTCGACCTCGTAGCAGTGATAAAAGAGATGGGAAAAACAATCAAGTGGCCACGAAAAATGAATGCACCTTCAGAACATCGAGACGTGAGACTTCAATGCGAGTTCCACGGGGATCACGGTCATTGAACAGAGGATTGCGTCACCCTCAAACTAGAAGTTGCTGAACTTCTAAAGCAGGGACATTTGCAAGAATTCCTGACGGACAAGGGGAAACAAACCTTCACCTGACGTGATGAAAATAGGTAAACCAATGCAAACGAAAATCCACCAGAGCCCCCTCGACAAGATAGAGTAATCAACTACATCGCGGGTGGATCTAAGGTTAGTGGCGTAAGCTACTATGCAGCAAAGAGGCACACACGGCAAGTGTCGAATGCTGAAATTCAACCTGATAGGGAACATCATTCGAAAATTGACGAGACCGTCACTTTCAAATCCACAGATAAATCTAATTTGTTTTCTCCTCACCATGATGCACTTGTTATTTCATTGCATATTGCTGACTGTTTCACAAAACGAATTTTAATCGACAATGGTATTTCGTGTAATATATTGTTTAACAGTGCCTTAAGAGAAATACAGGTCAGTGAATCCAAACTCAGCCGCCGAACAACCATGTTAACAGGGTTTAGCGAAGAGCAAAGAGCACATTAGGCGAAATCGTACTACCATTCTACGCAGAAGGGATTAATGTTTACATCAAATTCCTAGTGTTTGATTGTCATTCGCCATACAGTGCAATCTTGGGCAGACCTTGGATACACGAGATGAAGGCGATCCCATCGACCTACCACCAAATGATCAAATTCCCTACCAAATGGGGAGTGCAAGAAATCAAAGGCGAATAGAGAGTAGCAAGGGAATGCTACCAAAATGCCATGAAGAAAAGGAAGGAAGAGTTATAGCAATTATAGGAATCCAAAGTCGATCGGATTCAGACTAACTAAATAGATCTGTGAATAACTGATTGACTTCTTGAGAGAAGGACAAAACAGCTGTAAGTCGCAGAGCGGAAAAGAGTTTTGGCTTTTAAATTAATAAAAATAAATTAAGAACGATAGGTTTCAAAAAATTTCTATCATCTTCTTGGGACCTTTCGTATATACACGAATATGAGAAAGAAATATGTTTTCATACCTTTGAAGAACACTCATTCATTTTCTTTTCGATCTTTTACCACTAAGTCTTCATAGCTATATCTCGCGATCTATCAACTGGGTGTGTGGGCACGTCACGGATTCCGGAAGCAGTTGAATGGAGGCTTGAGAGAACCGGAAGACAACACTTTGCTTCCTCCTTGAATTCGGCCAACCCTAGTGAGAGAAAAAAAAATTCTTTTTCTTATTCCTCTCATGTGGCTGCACCTCTTTTGTTCTATGTAGGGTTCCGAATAGCCTTTTTTTCCTGACAATTATATCTTATATATTAGGAACCTAGGGTTTAGTAATCCAAGTTAAAATATGATTCTAAATCCTTTTTTAATTTCTACATCACTAGGGTTTGAACCTTTGACCTATTTAGAGTAAATAAAAATAATCACTTATTATTTTATTGCTCTTGTCAAGGTTAGAAACTGAAACCTCCATATGACAATTTAATAATTCTTAATTATTAATATGTCAATTAAATAATCATATTATTTAATAATATTTAATTCAACAATTAAATAATATATTAATTAAATAATCACAACATTTAATTAATTCCCAAAATATATTTAAGTTACTTTCGCGAAACAATTAATTGGACCATCCAATTCTCCGTGAGTCTTTGTTACTATCAATCGTAAAGGGCTAGCAAAGGGACCTAATGGACCTGCAGTTTTGAACTCCAATAATTCTAAGAAAAAATTAATCAAACTATTTAATTAATATTTCATAATTAATTACCTTGGAGTTATTCCACTATGAAACAAATATTACGGTGTGAGATTTTAATTAAGTTGATTACCAATTTTTCTTGATTAGTCAATATTCAATCAAAGCCCCTATCTAGTCAAAACAACAATCAAGTGTAAAGTGCGGAATTTAAATAACACTTGATTTTTACGTGGAAACCTTCAACAAGGAAAAACCACGGGCTGGTATGTGCGCCACATACGATCCTCGAATCCACTATTTGTAATAATGCTTACAACCTAGGTTGACCTCAACCATTCTCGGTCTATAACCCACCACTACTACCTAGCGGGCCTTTAATAGCAAACCTAGACCAATTTGCTTGCGGACTAAGCCACCTTAGCCACAAGACTTAATTCTCACTAAAGAGATCAACAACCTAAGTGAATAATATGATATTCAAAAAGCAAGTAATGCTAGGTTACACTAAATGCTTATCTAGGATGAAAGATGACAATAATCACAATCCTAGATATCAGTTTTTCTATATGACATGGCATTTAACATAGCTAACATAGATTAAGCAATCCGAGGTATAGCTATCAAAATACAACTCTCAAACAGACAACACAATAATCTTAATCTTGTAAATAGAATATGTTCTAAAAGCATACAAGCGATAAATGAGATTACTTGTTAAGAAAGACACAAAATATGTAAGATATTAGTGACCAACTTACCATGCAAAGTGTGTTGAACCCAAGCATAGATGGCACCTAGATGATCATGAATGATGCTAGATGATGTTTGATGCATATGAATATGTGTTTGAGTAATCAAAGGTGAGTTCTTTTGTAAATTTTTCTCTTGGAAAAATTTGCTAAGTCAAAAATCTGATTTGGACTCCCTTGAAACGACCTAAAGACAAAGTAGCATATATATTGGATGTCAAAATGATGCTACGACATTTTGATAAAAAAAATCAAAATTTTTGCCTTGGCTGCTTTTTACCCGCTCTACGTAGGGCGGGTGTACAACAGTTTGCCTGGGAAATGAAGAACATGTTCTTCGTGAACCGCTGTTCACAATGGCAATAATGGGGTGACCTAGAAACGGTTGCTCTCGGGTTTGGTGAGCTGCTGTTCCCCTGCTCTACGTAGGGCGGTTGAACAACGACTATACAACGATGGAAAAAATCCATCAGGTCACCCGCTGTACGTACAGCAATTGTACAATGGGTAAGAGCAATTTTGCTCTAAGCCCTTTATAGGCGCTGTACGTAGGGCGACCCAACAGCAGGTGTACATCGCCCATTTATAACTTTGCATCCTAAAGTCTAATATGACATGGCATTTGACAAGCAAGATGCAATCAATAAAATATGCATGAAGAGGATTCAAGAACATGAATGCACATACATAAAACACACAACATACACGAAGTATAGATATGCATGAGTTGTATGTGTGTGTGCAACTAGATCTCTTAAATGCAATTAAGCACAAGTGTTTTACCTTTAGTTTGTTTCTTCTCTTGAGGTCTTGAGAGGGCCTTTGTTATGCATGAGCACTAACAATCAAATGCCTAAGCTACCCTTACATCAAACCCCACATGTGGTTTGTCACTGAAATAAACCAATCAAACTTGAGGAACTTACAATCTCCCCCATTGGCTATTTCGTGAGAAAACCACCACTCATATTTATCCTTACAACAAAATTGAAACTAAAGGTCAACAATGATTTTCTACATTACAAAGAGATATAAAAAATAAAACTTCAAGTCTTCAATCTCTTGTAGAACAATCAATCTTTCAAAACAAAAAGATTACATTTCCAAAGCAAGTATATGTGAGGTGATGAAGTGAAATCAAAACAAGCATTTGCATTTAAAAGAAATTAAGCAACATCATGCAATGAATGTGCAATGCAATGCTCCCCCTCAATTTGTAATCTCCCCAATATGCAAATTAGCTACTCTTAATTAGCAATTCTCCCTTACCACATACTACTCCCCCTTTTTGTCATGAGATGGGCAAAGGAGTATCCCCCAACCGGGTCACTTGTAGCAAAAAGAGATAATAGCAAACAAAACATTTGCATAATCATATAATCCACTTTATGCAACTCAATTAATTGGAGAGAAACAAGGAGACTTATTTTATGAAAATGTGTGATTAATATGTTTTGCATGCAAGACATGTTGCATTCAAGTCCAAAAATCAATTGGATTTGACAAAGCAAATGACAAAGGTTTCCTAATGAATTCAAACCAATTTCACCATTTGTCATGAGTAAAGCAAGGATATAGAGTTATCAATCATTCAAATTTAATGAGCAACTATATCCAACTCTATAAGCAAAACATGGCATGACCGACTTTTTACACCATATTTAAGTTTTCCGGGTATGAAACCCCGTATGACAGTAGCCATGTTCGACAAATAAAGAAAGAGAGACATTTGGATTTTATAATCCTTAGAACGGATACAAGATCCTTTATTCATTTGAGTCTCATAATTTGCTTTTCACACAAAGTTTTGCATTTAAGAATATGCAATCATTAATTCATGCTTTTCATTTTTAAGCAAGGCATAAGAATTTCATACTTTTTCATTTTGAGCATGTCATTTAAAGAATCATCATGTCATGGAGATAACTATAGGTCATTCCATGAGTACTTCCTAAGTATATCTCATAGTCCAAAAATACATGTTTGAACATAAATATGACATGGATTGCAGATAAAACAATGGTTCACACTTATTTGAATAAAAACATATAAACATATGTGCAACCAAGATACTCAAGCAATTAATAAAGAAGCATAATTTTTTTCAAATTTCTGCATGCGACAAGTATGCAATTGCTCTCTTTGCTTGAGTTCCCCATATGGGGTCAATCACCAAACCACATCAATGAAGGGTATGAGGTACTATAGACCTACCAAGTCCATTGGACCTAATTGAACCTATGGGAAACATGTTAGCATAGTAGCATATGGGTTGATCTTTTTCTTATCCACTTAGGTGACACATTTTTAATCTTAGTGATCAATGGTTCATGAGCTCTAGATGTCATAGGATCATGTAATTGAGTTATATCCTTCCTAGGAACATGCATATTAGCTCTAGCCTTTTTCTTTTCAATCATGCTTTCAACTCTATGCATTTTGATATAATGAAAGCAATTTGGTCTAATATGACCAACAATACCACAAAAATGACTAGTGGGAGTAAAGTGAGGAATCATACCATGTCCTCGTGTATGCATTGGTGCTTTCCCTTGTCGTAGTGGTTGTCTTGGTTGTTGGATTGGATCTCTTCATCTTTGTTGTTGACCAAGACAAGGTTGCTTGCTCGGTTGAGCTTGCAAGATCGGTCTCTTCCCTTGATGGATTTTAGGTTGAGGGAAGTTAGCATGAGGAGCCCTTTTTTGTTGAGCTATAGCTTGACCTTTTGGTGCTACCTTTATTTGGGCACTTCTTGAGCATTCTCCTAAGTCAATCTTCTTCCTAGGGTGTTGAGGAGGAGGAGACTTCTAGAAGTCCATGCTCTTGACAAAGGTTATCTTGCTTAAGAAGGAAGCTTCCTTGTCATCAATGTAGCCAAGTCCTCTCTTGTCATTTGGTCTTTTTCCAACTCCCAACATGTGGTCAAACTTCTCGGTGCTTGAAGCCATCTTAGCCATTGAAGCTTTAGCTTCTTCGAGTTCTCTTTTCAACCATTCTTCATTCCTCTTAGATAAAGCTAACTTATCTTTTAGCTTATCATCATCCTTCATGGATCTCACCACTTCTTCACTCAAGTTGTCAACTTGGATTGAAAGATCTAGATTTTCCTCCTTCAATATTCTAATTTCTCTCTTATTCTTTATCCTTGAGCTTTCAAACTTGACTATGTAGTCATGAAGATCCATACTCTCTACATTTCCATTTGTGGAGTGAGATGACGAATTCTCGTCACTAGAGTCATCTCCTATACTTTCCATCTCACTAATGGAGTCATTTTTCTCATCAAGACCTTCACTTTGGTCACTTGATGTTATATGAGCCATATCCTAATGAGTAACTACACCAACTACCTCTTTAGCTACTTCTTCATCTATTCCTTCTTTAGGATCACTAGTCAAGGCATCCTTGCCATCTACTTTAACTTCTACACGAGTGGCTCCAAATGTCGTGTAGTTAATGGCAAGCTCTTTATCACTTGAAGGATTTTCTTCACTCTCATCCTCACTCCATGAGGAGACCATCACCTTTCCTTTTCTTTTATCCTTCAAGTTTCCACACTTCGGGGAGATGTGCCCGAATCCTCCACATTCGAAGCTTTGAATCCTCACTCTTGAAGACATCTCTTGGTTTGGCTCGTCATTCTTGAGATTGGTCTTCTTCTTAAAGCCATCCCTCTTTGAGCTATAACCATTCTTTTGTAGATTCAAGAATTTCTTGAATCTCTTGACAATTAGTGTCATGTCTTCATCCGAGTCATCCTCCATCTTGTCATGCTTAGAGGTCTTCAAAGCAATATTCTTTTTCTTCTTAAGAGGTGAGGTTGTAGCCTTTCTTGACTCATAGGCGAGAAGTCTTCCAATCACCTCACTCGGCTTCATATCCTTGTAACCACTATTCTCCTCTAAAGCTGTTACCTTGGACTCAAATCTTTTGGGGTGGGATCTCATAATTTTCTGCTTGATTCTCCTATCCGAATAAGGGTCACCAAGTTGATGACTTTGATTGACTATGTCCATCAACTTAATCTCGAAGTTGTTGTTGAAGCACTCGCTCTCCTCCATTCTAAGCATCTCAAATTGAGTTTGGAGGACTTAAAGCCTTCGGTTCCCTCATGTGCAGTCTCTAGGATTTCCTACTCCTCCTTAGCGATCCTAGTGTTTTGAATCAATTTATATTGATTCTCGTCCATGGCACATAGGATAGCGTGCTCGCCTTTCTATTCCACTTAGATGCTTCAAACTCTTGCGCGTTTGATCGTGCCAAATATGTTTTATATTTCGGCCTTCATTTCCTTATCTTTTGTCTCATTTTCTTGCATTTTAGCGTCTCTTATAGGCTCTTTGTTTATAATTGCAGGCATTTGTACATTTATGGTGTACAAAATAGTATTCGGGACTTTTGCGAAAAAGGGGTCATATGGTGCCAAAAGAGGTTAAGAACCAGCAGAAGATCCAAAAGTGCTGGTACAGTGTGAGTCCGCCACCCGTACTGTTGACAAGACCCGGGAACTACTCAGCTGAAGAAAAGATAAAGTGCGGGTATAATGCGGGTCAACCACTCACACTTCACCCGCACACTACCCACGCAGTTGAAGAAATCAGCCAAAATGTGCTAGTCCTTTACCCGCACAGTTGAAGAAATCAGGCAAAGTGTGCTGGTCTCTTACCTGCACAGTTGAAGAAATCAGGCAAAGTGTGCTGGTCTCTTACCCGCACACTGCGGGCGCTAGCTCAGCCAATGGACAATTTCGGCCATTTCTAGAAGGGCACACTTGTCCATTCATGCCCAATTCGTGCCCTAGCCTCTCAAACCTATAAATATACCATTTTCTTCATAAGACCTATATCAACTCTTCACCCAATTAACCTTGAAACCCTCTCTTCTACACTTCATCTTCTTCACACAACAAAAGAGAGAGAGAAAGACCTTCAAAGGCATCCATGGAGGTTTTCCTCATTGGATTACCGCACCATCACCACCACCACCTTCCACTTTCAACCACCCATCTTTGGAGGAGATTCATGAGGAAAAAGCCACCTTACCTTTGTTAGGATTATGCTCGATAATAAGAGTGTAATATTGTTTTTTGACAATCTTATCATATTAATAAAGTGATTTCTGTTTTAAACAAATCTTACAGCATTTATAGACTGAATATTATAATTGTCAAAAGTAAATAATCATAAGGTCAAAAGACTATGAGAAAAGAAGAATTGTTCGTACATCTGAATATGTATGAGGTAGACACAATTCTTTAGTTAGTCTTGAATAAATGTTCACAACTTAAGGTAAAGGTTGGGCACCTTTATCTTGTTAAAGTTGTAGATTCTTTTGCTAGCATTTGAGTGGGATCAAATGTGTTATGATGAGTCTAAATCATCAAAGTGGCTTTGAGTAAAAGAATCTAGTGCACTAGGTGCATTGAATAAGATCACAATGAAATACTTTATCTAGAACCGTCAGTAGATAAAAGTCTTTTCATTATCAAGACAATCAGAGAGTCTATCTTAATCCTGAGATAAATGATGGACTTATGGTTACAAGTGTTATCATTTGAGCTATCAATGAGTACGATTATACTTAACACTAGTTCTATTTATGTGATTAACTTGTGTTGACGACTAATTCTGGATTGCCACGCGTCCAACAATTATGTTAAGTTAAAGAAAATAAGAACGTGAATAAACATATGCAAGAACACAGATTTTACGTGGAAAACCCTAAAGAAAGGAAAAAACCATAGCGCCCTGGAAAGCAAGAAAATAACACTATGATTAGTTTAAGGGTTACACGCTCAATAATCTCTCTCTCTCAACTTCAAGGTTCTGAACCCCTTATTATTGATTACATGGTTCTATTTATATTGAATTGACTAGGGTTTCTTCTTGCCTACGCAGTGTTTGTGGTGGAGTCCCCTTTTTGATTTGTGTTAGGAGTCTGACAAGGTGAACAAATTAGGATTTATCTCCTGTTTGGACTTCTCTAGGAGGAGATAAGGTTATTTCCTTTTTGGAGTGTAACACCCTTTTGGGCCTAATATCTGGATGAATCCTAGTTGTAGGTGGTATACTGAAATTGGGTTACTTTTTCCTGTATTGGCCGAGTAGGTCTGGGCCGAGTAAAGATACTTGGCGAGCACGATTCCTTTTCCTTAGGCAGGGTTGCTTTGGCAAGTATGCTTTTGGTCTTCGCTGACCTTGGTGACGTAGCCAGATGTGCTGAACGGCCAACGTTTCTTTCGTTGACTGGTCAAGAGATGACGTGGCATTATCCTTCCTTTGTTTCTTTGTTGACGTGTCCTTTGGCCAAATATATACATACAACAATACCCCCATAAATACTTCGAGCCGAATAAGTGGCTTGGTCTTCCAGTTCCTTTGTTTCTGCGAGCAGTATTTATATTCACACTTGGCTTCCTTTAAAAATTCTTTAAAGATTCTTTTCCTTTTTTTTTTTTTTTTTTTTTTTTTACCAAGTGCCAGCTTCAGTACTTAAGTCTTCCCCAACAAGCTTTCATTTTCAATCACAAGATTTTGAAAATTTTGCAATTGATTAGACGCGGTGAAATGACGCTGTGATTGCTGGGTGTTCCCTGAGATGCCACGTGTCCTTTATCTGGTAGGCAGCTTCGTGACTGCCTTGTACACAAGCGGTTCACTCTATCAACATCACTCTTTTAATTTTTGAAATTTGAATCTTCCTTTTTTTAAGCAAAACCGTTCCATTGCCCTCTCACATTTTCTGATATCCTCCATTAATTTTCGTCTTCTTTCACCAAAATTTGCTCAAAAGAGTTTCGAGTTGCAAGTTCTAGGCTTTCGTTTTTCTCACACTAAAATCCATGGTGATTTTCTTTTCGTTTTTGTGCTTTCTATTGTCAGACGACTCGAAGAACTTAACCACACTCCTTCACTTGCTTCCTAGGTCTTCCACACAACTTCCGTCTTAGGGTTTTCTGGTGAGTTTTCATAGATCCATCTCTACATTCTTTACCTTTTAATCAAATCAAGCGGGCCCTAGAACTAGGTGATAAGGATTCCGTAGTCAAAATCAATTTGTTGATACGTAATTTTCATCCAACTGCTCCCTTCCTAATTTTTGTTTATGTTCCTTCTGTTTAGGAAACCAGTGCCCCTGACATCTCTCCTTCTTCTTATTCTTTTGGTAGTGATTCTTCATAGATAACAAGGTCTTCAAAACCAAGCAGCAATAGGCGAAAGGCTCCCAAGGTCCCTAGAGAATCTCTGCTGGATGCTCAGATGATCATTGATTCAGACGTCAAGGATCATTAAGACGACAGATTACATTTCTCGTTTGAGCGTCCGAGTACTTTCAATAGTGAGGTGAATTCAGTTGGTGAGCAAGAGCTCCGAAAATATAAGAGTCATTTCAACATACCTGACATCGTCAATTTGTTACTGCCTGGCGATCGAGCTGCTTGGAATCCTCCGTAAACTGCCATTGCTGTTTATGGCTCGATGCTTGGTTGTGGGGTAACGCTTCCCCTTCAACCATTTATTGCTAGATTTCTTGTGGATGCCAAGCTTGCACTTGCCCAACTTGCTCCAAATAGCTATAGAATTTTGATATGCCTATGTCTGATATGGAAGACGAAGGGTTACAGGCCTCCTACCACTCGTGAGATTCGCCATTTCTACATTCTGAGGCAATCGGGTCACGGTGGCACTTATTTTCTTCTCTCCTCCGCCTTGGAGAATTGGATTCCCGAAGGTGCGGTGAATCCAAGGCAGGTGGAAATTTTAGGTGATGATAAGAAGAAGGGTTTCATTTGGGGTTTCCCTACCTCGAAAAAAAGATGGAAAAATAGTTGGTTTTTTTGTGAGTGGTGCATGGGGCAGAGATACACCAGCTAGTATTCGCCGGAATCTCATGGCGAGGCAGGTCCCAAGGCACTTCACTTCTCCCGACTCTTGGTTAAAGACGCTGCTTGTTTTGTTGGATGATAAGATTTCTCATCTTGCGGCAGCCACCGTTCTTCTTTTGGCTGAAAGAGGTCAGCCATTCCTCTTAGACGAGGAGAAAATGATCGCTCAGCGGATTTTTCCGCGTTTACCCGCTAGGCTTCCTTGTTGTAAGTTTTTCTGCGCTTGTCTTTTAATGTTGTTACTTTTGTTGTTGATCTATATTGATAATGCTTTGCTTCTTTTCGCAGTGACTGATGTCAACGTGGTTTGTGATGTGTAAGCCTGGGCAGTGAAGAATTCTGCTGCTGCCAGTCAAAGGCAGGCCGCCGAATTAGCTAAGGAGGGATTCGCTGCTCCGGATGGTGCGACTCCCAAGGTAGTGAGGGTGTCAGCGATGGTCCTGAGATAGATGTTGAAAATGTATTATACGTGTGTCTAAACAACCTAGGAGGGGGGGGGGGGGGGGGAATGGGTTGTTAATCGATTATTACCAATTTTTCGATTAGTTAATGTTAACATATGAAAACCCAAACACACAACAAAATAAATCAAGTGTAAAGTGCAGAATTTAAATGACACTCGATATTTACGTGGAAACCTTCAACAAAGAAAAACCACGGGCTGATATGTGCGCCACACACGATCCTCGAATCCACTACATGTAATGATGTTTACAACCTAGGTTGACCTCAACCATTCTCGGTTACTAACCCACCACTACTACCCGCAGGCCTTTTATAGCGAACCTAGACCAACCCTAGACAACCTTTATATGAAGAAAAGGTTACACTCTGAAGTAAGCATCTCCTAATCTACCAACAGGCCTTTTACAGAAGAGCTAGTACAGTGCTTGTGCAACTTCACCTAGAAGCCACAAGACTTTAACTCTATGAAGAGAATTAAAAAGCCTAAGTGAATATGGCAATAATGATGCACAAATGCAAAGAGTGCTAGACTAAACACTAGATGCTTAACTGGATGTAGATAATGCAATTTAACATCCTAATTATCAAACAAGCCTACATGAACGAACATACATGAGGACTCAATTAGATGCAAAGAGATTATAGCAACCTAATTGTCAACAAACAACACATAAACATTCAAAAGCTTAACTAGTTGATTAAAAGACAATCTATCAACCTAGTCAACAATAAATCACACAAGAATGTTTATGACTTAGCTTTTAGGCAAAAATGACCTAATTAATTAAGCTATCGAAATACAAACCCAATTATGTCATCATTCATCAATAAATGCATTCAATAAAAGATTTCTATAAATCATATGCAATAAAAATAAACTCTTGGACTTTAAGAACAATAAACAAAGATGAAATGTTTGTTCTTACTTACCAAGTCAAGAATGAAGAAGACCCATGGAAGATTGATGCATGAAACATGTTAGATACACATGGGTTTTGGGTTTGGAGAGTTAAAGAAGCAAGTTTTTTCTTTCTCTCACTAGGGAGCTCTTCCTCTCTCTAAAATGTGAATTTTGGAGTCCTTTGTCGACCAAAAGAAGAAGAGAATGCATATATAGCAAGACGAAACCACCTCGTTTTGGAAAAGAATAGCCTAAATCCCGTCATTTGCACTGGTCTGGCACTGGTCGAGTAGCACATGACTAGTGCACAAACACTGTCCAATTTGTGCTGGTGAGCTGCGCATGACGACTAGTGCTATACTAACGCTCAGCTTCTACTCAAGATTCAGACACCCCAAACCATGACCAAACGACATCAAAAACTTTCGTATGATATATCGTTGGAAAGGTATGGAAGTATTATTTCTACTCCAATTTACGGAATGACATTTAAATGTCAATAGAAAAGGTTATGGTCAATTGAGTGACCAATGATCAGATTCAGATAACAGCTGTGATGCCCTAATTTAGTGGTCACTTTGGAGATTTCAAAACCAATCCAAACAGTCATGAAATATTAAGAATAATATACCATTGGAAAGGTATGTGTGTATAGTTTGTCTAGAAATTAACAAAACTCAATTTCAATCTTTTTATAAAAAGTTATCATCACAAGACCATACAAAGGTCAGTTTTGAAAAACATTTAAATCATTGAAATCCAATCTTTTGAAACTAGACACTTTACTCCAAATAACCAAACCGAATCTAACACTTATCCAAGAGAAGATGAGACCTTCTCAAGTGGTCAACCATTATGCTAAGACATGCACACCATCATGCAAGCACGGACGTTTCCGATCACATAAACGAAAACGAATTACACCACACTTAAGACTTACATGAAGTGCAAGTGTGGTTGTGAATAAATAACATGCATGGGAATGGATAAACTCATGATTAATCACCAAGCATGTGACACACAAAAGATATAAAATATATGAAAATGCATAAGTGTGATGATAAAGCATATAAGCACACAATTAAGAGAAACACAAATGCTGTCATATAAATGCAATGAAAGTGTGTGTGTGCTAAATGACATAGATGCATGAATCAATGAAACCCACATGAATGGTAACAAATGCACGATAGATAAAGATGCATGCAAGTGTGTGTGTGCACCTAATCTCTTCAAGAATCAAGGTCAAGTGATATACCTTTTGAAGCTTTTGATCTTAAAGTCACCGGGATGCTTGGAAGCTTGCCTTGATAATCATCAAGATGACCTAGGCTACCCATTACAGACTCATCCCAAATGTGGTATGTCATGAAATAAGCCAATCACAAAAAGAGGTCCTTACATACGTTGATCCTGATCAGCTTCGCGTGCGCCAGGAGGTTACCGTGAGCAATACCCCCAGCCGTAAAAGTAAAGAAAAGGCAGGCGTCTCGGGGGTTTGTGATGACATTCCCATTTATGACGTAAATGTCCTTAAGACTCTTGCAGATCCTGCGAGTGACTTGAATCCTAGGGCTAGTCAGGGAAAGCGCCCATCCGAGAGTACTCCTGATCACACTGTTCGACCAACCAAAAGAGCTTTAATGGTCATTCAATACGTGGCTTCGCCAGATGAGGAAGGCGTTGGTGAACCTGTGCTCACCGAAGCTATTCCAACAGAAAGTGCTACCATAGAGGTTCCCACTAATAGGGTAACCGTTGCGGTTCTAGCTCCCTACCCTGAGGATGCCAGTGAACCAAATGTCTCTACTTCTGCTTCACCAAGGTTAGCCCCCCATTTAGAAAATGTAGGTGATCAGAATATTACTGCTTCAACTAGTCAGTCAGGACCATGTGATCGGCCAAGGCTGACCAGTCAGCCAGGGCCGTCTGTGCTCGATGCAGATTCGGGGGTTACCCGTGAAGGACCCCCAGCGGGTTCAGCTGGGGCCGGTGGAACAGAAGGCTTTGTCTCCTTTTTGGATTTTTCTGCTATTGAAATTTTATCGCACTTAATCAATATGGATGTTTACATCGGTAAATGTTGGGAGCATGTGAAGGAAAAATCGTGTAAAGGGTTACACGCTCAATAATCTCTCTCTCTCAACTTTAAGGTTCTGAACCCCCTCATTATTGATTACATGGTTCTATTTATATTGAATTGACTAGGGTTTCTTCTTGCCTATGCCATGTTTGTGGTGGAGTCCCCTTTTTGATTTGTGTTAGGAGTCTGACGGGGTGAACAGATTAGGATTTATCTCCTGTTTGGACTTCTCTAAGAGGAGATAAGGTTATGTCCTTTTTGGAGTGTAACACCCTTTAGGGCCTTATATCTGGATGAATCCTTGCTATAGGTGGTATAATGAAATTGGGTTTCTTTTTCCCGTATTGGCCGAGTAGGTCTGGGCCGAGTAAAGATACTCGGCGAGCACGATTCCTTTTCCTTATGTAAGGATTCCCATATCTTGATTGGCTTATTTCGTGGACAAACCACGTGTTGGGGATTGTATGTAATGGTAGCTTAAGTGGTTCATAATCAAGCTCAAGACCCTCTCATGTCCTCAAGGTTGATAAGCACCAAAGGTAAACTTCTATGTGCTTAATTTGCTTTTAAGAGATTAGTTGCACACATACACTCACACTCACATCTCATGCTTAATTCATTTTCTTGTACGTTGTGTATGTGCTGTTATTATGTGCTCATTAATGTTCATTTACATCTCTTATTGCATGCCTTACATGATTGCATTTTGTTGACCAAAGTCATGTTCATTCTAGACTTAGGATTGCATTCATTGTGATGGGCGCTGTACAAAGCGATGTACGAACAACGCCCATATAAGTGTTGTACAAACCTGATCGATTTAAATCGGTCGCTGTTGGGTCACTGTACAGACGCTGTACAAAGCGCTGTACGTACAGCGCCACTCTGTTTTCCCGAGAGATCAGAGTATGGGCGCTGTACAAGAGGCGCTCTACGTACAGCGCCCAAGGCAAAAATATGTGTAACTTATCAAAACACACCACTTTGGTTTTGACACCCTATATATATGCCTCTATGACTTTAGGTCATTCAAGTGAGTTGATTTTCAGATTTCATACTTAGAATATTTTTCAAGCAAAGAAAAATACAAAAGAACTCACCTTTAACCACTCAAATCAAATCCTTTGTGCATCAAGTTTCATATTGCATCTTCTATGACTATATAGAATGCATCCATAATTGGGTTTGCATCATCACAACTTGCTTGGTAAGATTTTGATTTAGTTCATCTTATTTTAGTATTTTTACTATCAAGTTATTCTCTTTTAATTTACTTGTATGTTGTTGATCATATGATAAATACAAGAATAGAGAATTAATTGTGATGAATTGATTGAGTGTTGTATTGTGATAGCTAATTAGGTTTTTGATTAATCTTGATTAGCTAAGCTATTTGACATGTCATCTAGCTCTTGATATTTAGGGTTGATTTAATTGATTATATCATCATCCTAGATAAGAATCTAAGGTTCCCTAGCCTTGTTTGTTATTTGAATATTCATACATATTCACATAGGTTGCATAATCTCTTCATTGAGAATTAAGTCTTGGGGCTAAGGTTGCTTAGGCCTCAAGCAATTAGAACTAGAGCCAATTTTAAAGGCCTGCGTGGTAGAAGTGGGGGGTTATTGACTGGAGTGTTAGACGAGGTCTACATAGGTTGTAAACTCCATTTCAATTAGTGGATTTCGAGGTTCGAGTGTGGCGCACTAAACAGCTCGTGGTTTTTCCTAGTGGTTGGGTTTCCACGTATATATCAAGTGTTATTTAAATTCCGCATCTTATTACACTTGCTATATTTTTGTGACTAGTTAGGGGTATTTTCGTAATCTTGACATGCATGCGAAAATTGGGTAATAACGATTAAAATCTATTCACCCCCCCCCCCCTCTAGATATATATCGAACACACCATTAATTTGTTTCACCTTAGGCAAGGTTGCTTTGGCGAGTATGCTTTTGGTCTTCGCTGACCTTGGTGATGTAGCCAGATGTGATGAATGGTCAACGTTTATTTTGTTGATTGGTCAAGAGATGACGTGGTAATATCCTTCCTTTGTTTCTTTGTTGACGTGTCCTTTGGCTGAATATATACATACAACAATTTGTATTTAATATTTTCAAGTATTGTCTCATTCAATTGCTTGGTATTGATTCTTGACTTGTGTTGAATAAGCTTGGCAACCCTCATAGATGCATGTTTAGGGATATCTCTTGTCTTTACATTCATGGCATATATGATAGAAATTGATATGTGTTTATGATTGGGATTAGGAGTAGATTAATGTAATTTAGGAGTAGATTAATCAAACATCCCTTGATTGTGTGTGTTTATGGATATTTCGAAATGCATGTTTTGGATTGCTTTGAGTGTTTGAGAATTAGGGTTAAGTAGGTACATCAACTCTTGGCCTTGATTATGCTCTTAATTGTTTGGGTGGAATTCATGATGAGTTCATACCATGCCATTGTGGATTTCGATTCTTTAGACCTTCATGCTTTATAAAACCCTTGGTCGTTGCTTACTCGATACACCCTCGGTGAGTAGTGATCGAGGGTCCGAATTTATACTTAATGTTTCCATTATATGGTTGTTGCTTACACGTGACAGGTGAGTAGTGATCGATGGTCGATCCTTTAATATTCGCTATAAGCTACCCTTGGTCGTTGCTCACACGATACACTCTCGGTGAGTAGTGATCGAGGGTCGGCTTTTACGCTTCATGCGGTCCTTTTATGGTTGTTGTTCACACGATAAACCCTCGGTGAGTAGCAATCGAGGACTAGGTGACTCTCCCCACTTCCATAGCTAGAGGTCGCATCTAAGGCTAGGTTGAACCCAATCTTGTAGTGTTTTACACGGTTGGTTTTTATGAGTGGCGCGAATGTCATGGTGGTCATGAGTACCTTGTGTATTCAACTATTTCTCTCTCCAAGCCATCTTTATTTTTGTAACTTAGGGTGTTTGCCTTTAGGAGTAGATCAACTTAGAAAGGCAAGCCCCCGGTTATATTTCTATCCTTAGTTTTCTTTTTGTTTTCTTATCTCATTTCCATTCTCTCACACACACACGAACATGCTTACACTTCACACACACCACTCTCACCTTGCCATGTTCCTATTTACATTGCTTTCAATAATCACTAAAACGAGAAACGATCGACGGATGACACCTCCCTGTGGACGATACCCTCGCTTACCGCTTTACTAGTTTTCAAAACTATAGAGCACATTGCGTAGCACTTCTTTATAAATATCTTTTGAATTCGCAATTTGATAACGACACAAAAAGCGCGTTCAGCGTTCCATTTCACCTTAGGCTTGAGTACATCCACTCCTCCACCCGTAGAAGTCATCAGTGGTGATGTGTAGCCATCTTCAACCGCCATCCAAGCCCTGTCATGGATTTGGCAAATGTACAACTCCATCTTGCCTTTCCAAGAGGCATAATTTTCGCCGGTGAGCAATGGAGGCCTTGTGCTCAAAGCATCCTCGTTTCCACCACCGTTTCCACTCATATTGTTTATGAATGAATGAAATGAATGCAAATGTATGAATGATCAAAAATCACACAAAATGCAAAAAACACCAAAATTAGCAAATATCACCTAAGTATATATAGGAACCCGCTCTGATACCAATTGAAACAAATATTACGGTGTGCTAATTATATCTAGAGGGGGGGTGGTGTGAATAGATTTTAATTAAGTTAATTACCAATTTTTCTTGATTAGTCAATTTTCAATTAAAGCCCCTATCTAGTCAAAACAACAATCAAGTGTAAAGTGCATAATTTAAATAACACTTGATTTTTACGTGGAAACCTTCAATAAGGAAAAACCATGAGCTGGTATGTGCGCCAAACACGATCCTCGAATCCACTATTTGTAATGATATTTACAACCTAGGTTGACCTCAACCATTCTCGGTCTACAACCCACCACTACTACTCAGCGGGCCTTTAATAGCAAACCTAGACCAATTTGCTTGCGGACTAAGCCACCTTAGCCACAAAACTTAATTCTCACTAAAGAGATAAACAACCTAAGTGAATAATATGATATTCAAAAAGCAAGTAATGCTAGGTTACACTAAATGCTTATCTAGGATGAAAGATGACAATAATCACAATCCTAGATATCAATTTTGCTATATGACATGGCATAGAACATAGCTAACATAGATTACGCAATCCTAGGTATAGCTATCAAAATACAACTCTCAAACAAACGACACAATAATCTCAATCTTGTAAATAGAATATGTTCTAAAAGCATACAAGTGATAAATGAGATTACTTGTTAAGGAAAACACAAAATATGTAAGATATTCATGACCAACTTACCATGCAAAGTGTGTTGAATAAAACCCAAGCATAGATGGCACATAGATGATCATGGATGATGCTAGATGATGTTTGATGTACATGGATATGTGTTTGAGTAATCAAAGGTGAGTTTTTTTTTTTTTTTTTTTTTCTCTTGGAAAAATTTGCTAAGTCAAAAATCTGATTTGGACTCCCTTGAAATGACCTAAAGACAAGTAGCATAGATATAGGATGTCAAAATGATGCTACGACGTTTTGATAAAAAAATCAAAAATTTTGCCTTGGCCTCTGTTCACCCACTCTACATAGGGCGGGTGTATAGTGGTTTGCCTAGGAAATGAAGAACATGCTATTCGTGAACCGTTGTTCACAAAGGTGATAATAGGGCGACCTAGGAGCGGTTGCTCTCGGGTTTGGTGAGTCGTTGTTAACCTGCTCTACGTAGGGCAGTTGAACATCAACTATACAGTAATGGACAAAATCCATCAGGTCACCCGCTGTATGTACAATGACTGTAGATCAGGTAAGACCAATTTTGCTATAAGCCCTTTATAGGTGATGTGCGTAGGGCAACCCAACAACTGGTGTACAACACCCATTTATAACTTTGCATCCAAAAGTCTAATATGACATGGCATTTGACAAACAAGAAGCAATCAATAAAATGTGCATGAAGAGGATTCAAGAACATGAATGCACATACATAAAACACACAACATATTGTGTGTGTGTACAACTAGATCTCTTCAATGCAATTAAGCACAAGTGTTTTACCTTTAGTGTGCTTCTTCTCTTGAGGTCTTAAGAGGGTGTTTGTTGTGCATGAGCACTAACAATCAAATACCTAAGCTACCCTTATGATCGCATTCCAAATGTTCACATTTAGCGCCCCATTTACTTGGTTTTTGTAATCGTTTTCCGAGCATCTTGTGTATTTAATGTTATAAATAAGTCTTTTTAGGTAACTCAGGCGTTTCAAGGGCATTTTGGTCCAAAGTGATGAAAAGATGGCGAACAAGGTAGAAAATAGAAGAACTTCAGTCTGGCGGGTTCATCAACCAAATCCAGCGAGAATAATCCGGCTGCACGAAGCCGCGGCACACTCAACATCATTCTGGCAAGTTCAGACCTTCTGCCTAGCTAGAATGAAGGTGCTGCATATAGCCACGGGAGTGCATCTTATCCTTCCAACGAGTTCAGGCCTTCTGCTCAGCGGGAAAGAAGCCGCAGCATAAGCCCGCGGCAACCTCTGGCGGGTTCACACTCGTCTTCCGGAGAGAACATTCCCGCAGAACAAGTCCGCTCAAAATGTGAAAGAGACTCTGGTGGGTTCATGTAACGGGAAATAAGCCGCGGTACATACTCGCCGAGAACTCTGACGAGCTGCAAGTGGATCAAACCTCGCCTCAAGGCCAATCAAATGAAGCCCTTTTGCCACCTATTGTGACAGGACCCACCCCTGACTCCTATCTTGAGTCCGAGAGAATCCTATGAGAACTTGATCTTTCTAATTGAAAATTGAATCTTCTGGAAAATATTATAGAAAAATCATATGAATCTCAAGTTGGCTCTTAACAAAATCTTTAAAACTATGACCTTGGCTTTTCTAAAGTGCAATTTAAATCTGTGGGTTATGGCCCATCACAAAAATACAATTCAGCTAAAATAAGAAATTTGCTTTTCTTGTGTTGGACCATCTGATGAATATTAGCATATTCCTAACTAGTTATGAAAAATATGATATCTGAAATCCATGCAAAATCGACTATGCATAATGCTGCTAAAAATATACACATTTGCATGCTTTAATTAAAAACATGAACTACCATTTCTTTCTATCATCACATGTGGCCCATCTCACATTACTAATGAATATGCACGAACCTGGAGATCACCTGGAAAAATAGTTTAAAATAAAAGAATGAGCGCTAACGCCCAATGAGTGGAAATAAGCTTTGAAAACATCTTTTCTTAGAAACTTTACTAAAATTAATATCTCTGAATAAATCTGAAAACATATATTTTCTCAAAGCTTCTGAAATCACTAAATATCTATCTTTCTGAAACATTAATACTTAATGAACTTATTCTAACTAGAATCTTATCTTCTCTTTCTCTGGTGGGCTTGAGTTAGAGATTTACATCCCAAACGCCTACGTACCTTATACCCAATAAGGATCAAAGCCCTCGTAGTTCATTTAACTTAAAACTGGCTAACCTCAATCTATTTTGTAGAAAAACTATTTTGAATTTGTTTCTATACCTCGTTCTGAATTCTATTTCTACTTCTCTTTCTGAAACCGTAACTCTTTCTATCTCTTTCTGGATCTGTATCTCTTTCTCTCTCTTTCTGAATTCTTTATCTCTTCCTGAAACTAATCAAGATTTATTCTGAAACTGTTCTGTAATCTGAATCTGAATCTGTTCTGTAATACAAGCTGAGAACTAACTAAATATCTTCTCTATAAATAAAACGCATTTCTACAAATCTATAGTAAAATTCTCATTTCCTTTTATAAAATAACTTATAAACTTAAAATCAAATAATACTTTTCTTTCAAGAAACTTTAAACATTCTTTCTTTATAAAGCTAATATATATATATATATATATATCCTTTGCAAAACTGTTTGATATAATAATAATATATTACTGTATAAAAGGTTTGCTTCAATCAAATCTATGTTGATATAAATCTTTACAAATTATGCAATAAAACCATTAAAAATATATTTGGAATGCTTTAAGAAGAAATCTCTTTTCTCTAATGAAAGTCCTAGAGGCGTGTTCAATATAAAGCTAGAGGGGGGGTGAATAGATTTTATCTAATTGTTACCCAATTTTCGCATGCAAGTCAATTTTACGAAAATACCCCTAGCAAGTCAACAAAACATACAAGTGTAATAAGATGCGGAAATAGTAAATGACACTTGATGTATACGTGGAAAACCCGACCACTGGGAAAAACCACGGGCTGTTAAGTGCGCCACACTCGGACCTCGAAATCCACTATATGAAAAGACGGTTACACCCTCAAGTGATTCTCGGACTCTCACCCTAGATAACCTCAGGCTATGGACACTACCAATCGCCACTCTTGGTTCAATCCCTAGTGATATCCCCTGATACACTACTCTTGGCGTGAGCACCCTCTAATCTACCGCGCGGGCCTTTTACAGCGGCTCTAGTCCAATTTGCTTGCGTTCTAAGCAACCTAATCCCGGATGCTACACACAAGACTTACTTTCTCTTTGAAGAGAATACAACCCTATGTGAATATATATGAATATTCAATAAATGCAATAAGAGCTAGGGTACTCTAAATGCTTATCTAGGATGATGATATATTCAATTTAAATCAACCCTAGATATCAATTGCTAAATGACATGTCAAATAGCATAGATGATCATAGATTATAAAAACCTAGATATCTATCAAAAACAACACTCAATTAATTCATCACAAATAATCTCTTTTCTTGTATTTAACATATGATCTAAAACATACAAGTAATTTAAAAGAGATGGCTTGGTATTTAAAATACTATAATAAGATGAAATTAATCAAAATCTTACCAAGCAAGTTGTGATGATGCAAACCCATACATGGATGCACTCTATATAGACATAGGAGATGCAATATGAAATTTGATGCAAAAGGGGTTTGATTTGAGTGGTTAAAGTTGAGTTCTTGATTTGATTTTCTCTCAAAATCTATCTTTGAAGATTAGGGTTCTTAAGAGTCAAAGAACTGATTCAGATAATGAGAAAGTGTGATATTTATAGACATCAAGAACAGGGCAAGTGAAAAGACAATTTTGCCCCTGAAACGCACCATTCGGCGGTTTCAATCGGCGGCCAGGCCGCCGATGACGACCGCCGAATTGAGCTCGTGAAGAACAGAGCATTAACGGCGGTTTCATTCGGCGGTTTCGTGACCGCCGATACAACCGCCGAATCAAACCCGAGAGATTAAAATCGATCAGGTATGAACGGCGGTTTCGAACGGCGGTCGTGACCGCCGATCTGGACCGCATAATTGCTTCAGACCAATCTGGACTGAAACGGCGGTTTCATTCGGCGGCCAGGCCGCCGATCATAACCGCCGATCACCAACAATGGTGAAAACCAAGGAGAAGCCAAGGGCATTCTCCATAGGCGGTCTTCGCGCGAAACCAAGCACTAATTAGTGCAAGCGCGGACGTTTCCGAACAATGTCAGGAAACGAATTATAAGGCACATATACACACAACAAGATATATCAACCAAAGTGCTAGTGTGTAAAGTGACATGTGAAGAGATGCACATAAAAATAAGCAAGTATGCAATCATAGCAAGAATGCTATTGAGTGTGTGCTACTAAATCTCTTCAAAGAAAAACAAGCACAAGAGATTATACCTTTGGCGTGCTTGTATCTTGAGGTCATGGAAAGGCCTTTGATCTTAAATACTAAACACTTAGACTACCCTTACATTCAAAACCCCAACATGTGGTTTGACCACGAAATAAGCCAATCAACAAAACGGGAATCCTTACAATCTCCCCCTTTGGCTATTTCGTGACAAAACCACCACTCACATTGATTCCTCACAACTTAATAGAAACTACGGGTCTACAATGATTTTCTACTTTACAAAGAGATAAGATAAATGGTCTTGAAGTCTTCAATCTCAAGTAGAACAATCAATCCCTGAAAACACAGTTTCTATACTTTCCAATACAAGAAAAGGTGAGATGAATCAAGTGAGATAAAACAAGCATTTGCATTTAAGAATTTGAGTACAACATCATGCAATGTATGAATGTGCAAATGCTCCCCCTCAAAGGGTTACTCCCCCTCAATTAGTATTCTCCCCAACATGCACAATTGCTACTACAATTTGCAACTCCCCTTACCACACCATACTCCCCCTTTTTGTCATGATATAGACAAGGGAGTAGTCCCCAACCGGGTCACTCAAGGCAAAGAGAGATAGTAGCATTCTAGTTTATGCATAATCAATATAAGTCACTTTATGCAATCTCAATTTATTGGAGAGAAACAAGGAGATTTATTTAAATAAAATGTGTGAATCAAAAAATTGCTTTGCATACAAGACATGTAGCATTTAAGTCCAAAATATCATGGTATTTGGCAAAGCAAATGACAAAGGTTTTCAATATGAATTCAAACCAATTTCACCAATGTCAAGAGAGAAGCAAGGATATAGGTTTTCATTGATTTCAATTTAAGAACAACTATATCGAACTTTATAAGCTAAACATGTCATGAGCGACTTTGCACCCTACTTGATTTTTCCGGATAAGATATCCGTATGATAGTAGACATGTTCAACCAATAAAGAAAGAGAGACATTTGGATTGTAAAATCCTTGAATGGATACAAGATCCTTTTTCATTTGAGTCTCATAAGCTTTTTCACACATTATTTGCAGTTAAGAAATGCAATCATCAAAACATGCTTTTCAAGATTAGCATTTAGCATGTCATTTTAGCAATCATCATGTCATGGAGATCATTATAGGTCATTCAAATTAAATCCTATGTAAATATCTCCTAGTCCAAAAATGCATGTTTGAACATAAATATGACATGGATTGCAATACAAGCATTGATCACACTTATTTGAATAGAAAATATGTATACAAAGTGTAACCAAGCTAACTCAAGCAACAAAAAGAGAAGCATAAGATATTTCAAATTTTTTGCAAGTGACAAGATGCAAAATAGCTCTCTTTGCTTAAGTTCCCCATATGGGGTCAAAATCCACACCACTTCAATGAAGGGCATGTGGTCTAAAAGACTTACCAAGTCCATAGGACCTAGTTGAACCTATTTGAGACATGTTTGTCTCGTAGCAAGCGGGTTCGTCTTTTCTAATCCACTTAGGTGTCTCAATAACAAACCTAGTGGTCATAGGTTCTAGAGTTCTAGATGGCAAAGAATCATGCAAATGATTTTCTTCCTTTTTAAGGACATGCATCTTAGCTCTAGCCTTTTTCTTTTCAATCATGCATATAAGATTACATATTTAAATGTAATGCAAGCAACTTGGTCTAACATGACCAACAATACCACACGAATGACAAGAGGAGATAAGGTTAGGAATTATACCATTCCCTTGAGCATGCAAAAGTGCTTTCCCTTGTCGTTGTGGTTGTCTTGGTAGTTGGATAGGATCTCTCCTCCTTTGATGATGACCAAGACAATGTTGCTTGCTCGGTTGAGCTTGCATGATTGATCACTTCCCTATTAGGATCGTAGGTTGAGGGAAGTTAGCCTTCTTGGTTGGTTAGACCAAGATTGAGGAAGGCTTGGGCTTGAAGCTCTTTGGTGATGTGAGCAACGCCCTTTCATCTTCGTCTCCTCTCTCACCTTAGAGGGACATCTCCTCATCGGAGTCATTTTCTTCTCTCTCAAATTCACTCATAGTGTATGCGTTGAATGAATGCAAATGAGAAGAATGCAAGATGTATGTCAAAAACAATAATCATACAAAATGCACAACACACCAAAAAAGAGCTAAGGATCACCTAAGTATATCTAGGAACCCGCTCTGATACCAATTGAAAGTCCTAGAGGCGTGTTCAATATAAAGCTAGAGGGGGGGTGAATAGATTTTATCTAATTGTTACCCAATTTTCGCATGCAAGTCAATTTTACGAAAATACCCCTAGCAAGTCAACAAAACATACAAGTGTAATAAGATGCGGAAATAGTAAATGACACTTGATGTATACGTGGAAAACCCAACCACTGGGAAAAACCACGGGCTGTTAAGTGCGCCACACTCAGACCTTGAAATCCACTATATGAAAAGACGGTTACACCCTCAAGTGATTCTCGGACTCTCACCCTAGATAACCTCAGGCTATGGACACTACCAATCGCCACTCTTGGTTCAATCCCTAGTGATATCCCCTGATACACTACTCTTGGCGTGAGCACCCTCTAATCTACCACGCGGGCCTTTTACAGCGGCTCTAGTCCAATTTGCTTGCGTTCTAAGCAACCTAATCCCGGATGCTACACACAAGACTTACTTTCTCTTTGAAGAGAATACAACCCTATGTGAATATATATGAATATTCAATAAATGCAATAAGAGCTAGGGTACTCTAAATGCTTATCTAGGATGATGATATATTCAATTTAAATCAACCCTAGATATCAATTGCTAAATGACATGTCAAATAGCATAGATGATCATAGATTATAAAAACCTAGATATCTATCAAAAACAACACTCAATTAATTCATCACAAATAATCTCTTTTCTTGTATTTAACATATGATCTAAAACATACAAGTAATTTAAAAGAGATGGCTTGGTATTTAAAATACTATAATAAGATGAAATTAATCAAAATCTTACCAAGCAAGTTGTGATGATGCAAACCCATAAATGGATGCACTCTATATAGACATAGGAGATGCAATATGAAATTTGATGCAAAAGGGGTTTGATTTGAGTGGTTAAAGTTGAGTTCTTGATTTGATTTTCTCTCAAAATCTATCTTTGAAGATTAGGGTTCTTAAGAGTCAAAGAACTGATTCAGATAATGAGAAAGTGTGATATTTATAGACATCAAGAACAGGGCAAGTGAAAAGACAATTTTGCCCCTGAAACGCACCGTTCGGCGGTTTCAATCGGCGGCCAGGCCGCCGATGACGACCGCCGAATTGAGCTCGTGAAGAACAGAGCATTAACGGCGGTTTCATTCGGCGGTTTCGTGACCGCCGATACAACCGCCGAATCAAACCCGAAAGATTAAAATCGATCAGGTATGAACGGCGGTTTCGAACGGCGGTCGTGACCGCCGATCTGGACCGCATAATTGCTTCAGACCAATCTAGACTGAAACGACGGTTTCATTCGGCGGCCAGGCCGCCGATCATAACCGCCGATCACCAACAATGGTGAAAACCAAGGAGAAGCCAATGGCATTCTCCATAGGCGGTCTTCGCGCGAAACCAAGCACTCATTAGTGCAAGCGCGGACGTTTCCGAACAATGTCAGGAAACGAATTATAAGGCACATATACACACAACAAGATATATCAACCAAAGTGCTAGTGTGTAAAGTGACATGTGAAGAGATGCACATAAAAATAAGCAAGTATGCAATCATAGCAAGAATGCTAAGTGAGTGTGTGCTACTAAATCTCTTCAAAGAAAAACAAGCACAAGAGATTATACCTTTGGCGTGCTTGTATCTTGAGGTCATGGAAGGGCCTTTGATCTTCAATACTAAACACTTAGACTACCCTTACATTCAAAACCCCAACATGTGGTTTGACCACGAAATAAGCCAATCAACAAAACGGGAATCCTTACATCTAAAATATTTAGTACTGCAAATCACTTATCTGTATCCAATATATCGAACATATCTCTACAGCTGCATCATATTTCATCTCCTTCTTCTCACTGTCTCTCTCGGCTAACACTTCTCACATCTCTGGCATTTCTTTTCCTTCTTCATCTATCTTATAGCTCTCACTCGAATTTGCTTCTCTCTATTTATCCTTGTCTCTCTTCTTTGCCCAGCTTCTTCTTCTTCTTTCTTTTTCTCTGTTTCTCTATTTTCTGTTTTGTTCTTTTTGCTCCCACGAACTCCCTTCTCTCTCCTTATTTTTGCTTTCTCTTAAATCTCTTTCTCTCATGATTTCACGCTCATCTCTTCTTTTCTTCTTTTCTATTTCTATTTTGTCTTGGGTTCTGGCCGAGTATCTCCTCTAGCTCTCACTTCTCTTTCCTTTCTTCTTATTTTCTGATTTCTATTTTTTCTGTTCTACGAAGTCTGCTTCTCTCATATATCTCCTTTTTTTTTTTTCTTTTTATTTTATTTTATTTTATTCTTCTTCTTATCAATCCACCTCTTGCTGCCACCAATCACGTGCACCCACAATCACACCAATTTCCACTATTCTTCATGCCTCGCCACTTGTCCCAACTTGCCACCTTTCTTTCTTTCTTTATTTTTAATAAAAATATCATCTTAACTTACCAGATAGATACCAGATACCAAATCTGGTGATATTTGAATATTTGGATCTTTTCGGGTTTGGGCCAATTAAGCTTGAGTCAATTTTGTGAAATTGGGGTATTACATATTGTCCTTGGAAGGCTTTCTCTCACCACTATGCATAGAGGAATGTCATTAACTTCTCTATTAATGCTCTCACCCAACGCACTTAGAACATATAGTTAGATATAGCTAGAAATAGACATAGACAGAAAAGATAGATAGTTTTCTTGGCTATTTTCTAGGCAACCAAACACCATTTTGGTACCTTAGTGTAGATTACTTTAAGTTACCATAGAAGAAGTTGTTGCTTGGATTACAAAGGGGATCATTTCCACTTCACAAAGGTTGTCAACCGGTGATGTTTCCTTCAATTGTATCTCTTAGTAGCTTTGATTCCATGTGTAGCTAAATCCTTTTTGTTAGGGGATTAGATGTAATTATTGTAATTAACCTTGCAATATAATCAATCATATTAACTTCACTTTCTCAAGTGATGTATGTGCTCTTTAATTCAATTATGAGTGGTGGTTGCAACCACCAATCTATCATTTGATGCACAAAAAACTTGATGAACTTATATGCAATTAAGACCATTTATACATGAGTCTCTTGTGCCATCTATGTTGTAGAGATTACTAACTTGTGAATCTTTACCTTTGAGTAAGCCTCCTTTAGTCATTATTCTAATCCTAGATTGTGATTAAAGTTGAGGACTTAATGCCTCATAATTTCACATGAATAGATGTATGTTAGGGTCTTTGTGATTGAGTTTAATGCATGATTGATTAGCTAATAGGTTGTTACTTGATTTAATTTATTCCCTAGCAATATTTTAATCTAGAAATTAAACCCAATAGTTGTAATTGTTTACTTAATCAATTCCAATCTTAGCTTAGTTAATGTGTTGATCATCTCAGTTAATTGAATTGGCATTGGTTAGATTTAACTTTAGTGTTATCAACTTCTATTGTAATTAAGTGTAAATTGCTAATCCTCCGTGGGAACGATAACCCTTACTGTAAACACTATACTCGTTTAACGACTTGTACGATTGCAAAGAGTAAAGGACTCGCACGTCCCTTTAGTCAAATCGAGGTAGGAGAGAGTAATTTGTAGTGGGATTTGTAGAATCGGTCCGGATGCGTCACCTTACATCAAACCCTACATGTGGTTTGTCATCGAAATAAGCCAATCAAACTTGAGGAACTTACACACTAAAAGCCAAAGGTTGTACTCTCTTAACTGTAGATGTTTTACACAATCAATTTTATCAGTTTCCATTGATATAGCTATTACATATGGCTTGATCCTCCACAAGTAGTTCATAATTAGAGTTAGGTCATAAAGTCCGTTATACCTCTCTAATTATATCTTTTCCTTTAAGTGCCACTAATTCTCTTGAATCATTATATCCTTAATTCCTTTACGGAAGAAGGAGAGCGCTCTTAATCGTTCAAGCCCTGAATCAACCCTTAAGGGAACTACTTATCTACTTCTCGCAAGAAGAAGTGGATTCCACTATTGTGTGCATACCTTCCCAGCCATAATCCAAATCATGATTCCAAGATACGGAGATATTAACCGAGAATGATACTCTGATATCACCCATGGTAAATCAAAAACCACGATCTAACCTAAAGGAGTCAGTAAGACACTCAGAATTTGGATCACCCATATATAGCCATCATTAATCAATATATATATATATATATGAATCTTTTCAACTAACGGATCTTAGTGACAAATTCATATAGATCATGGCCCAGTCCTATATGATCACATCATATAAGGTGCCTCCATTCTCATAATACCATATGAGTAGTCTAGGATAAGACCACCGTATAATACGGAATGGACCGCAGCTGTAGATTAACCACAAATAAAGTACCCAACTTTATTTGCTTTCTACGGACTATTTAGATTGCATGTCTCAAACAGAATTCCTCTGTATATGACATTCATATACTCAGTTTGAGATTACATCTAGCAATCTTAGATGTTTGCATATAAAATATAAGCGTATGAATTAATATATTTGAATGAAATAACTACTTCTTTTATTATTGAATTTATAACATTTACAAATTACAAGCTTTAGGGCATAAATCCCAACAATCTCCCACTTGCACTATAGCATGTGAGACATGTCTCGTAATCCCAGACCCTCTAGGTGACCTTCAACAACTTTAGCCATTAAGGTCTTTGTAAATGGATCAGCATGTTTATCTCTTTGCACTATCTCCCTGATGAGATGATACTTCCTTTCTATATGCTTTCCTCTTTTGTGGCTTCTTGGTTCTTTGGAATTAGCCACTGCACCACTATTATCACAATAAAGTGTCATGCGCTTATCCAAGTCTGGAACAATTTCCAGATCACTTAAGAACTTATGGAGCCATACCGCTTTTTTAGCTGCTTCGTAAGTTGCTACATATTCGGCTTCCATGGCAGAATCAGCAATACAAGATTGCTTGATACTCCTTCGCACTACGGCTCCACCACCAAGGGTGAATACTGACTCAAACGTGGATTTCCTAGAATCCCTATCTGCCTGAAAGTCATAATCCGTATATCCTAATGGGATCAGATCCTGTTCTGAATATACTAACATATAGTTTCTCATTCTCCGAAGATACTTGAGAATGAGCTTCACAGCCACCAAATGATCCAATCCTAGGTTAGACTAGAATTTACTGGCTACTCCCATTGCGAAGCAGATGTTAGGTCTTGTGCATAACATAGCATACATGAGACTTGAAAATACATACTCGCGTGTGTCTAAACAACCTAGAGGGGGGGAGGGCGGTGAATGGGTTGTTAATCGATTATTACCAATTTTTCGATTAGTCAGAATTAATCACTATTAACCCAATTCAACAAACAATAAAAATCAAGTAAAAATGTTGAAATAAAAGAACACTTGATTTTTACGTGGAAACCCTCACGGGAAAAACCACGGGCTGTTATGAGCGCCACACACGAACCTCGAATCCACTAATTGTAATGGTGTTTACAATCTAGGTTGACCTCAACCTCTCACGGTCTATAACCCACCACTACTACCTGCAGGCCTTTAAAAGTGAACCTAGTCCAATCCTAGACAACCTCTATATGAAGAGAAGGTTACACCCTCAAGGGATCTCCACGATCCACTACTATTAGCATGAGCACCTTCTAATCTACCCGCAGGCCTTTTACAGAGGAGCTAGTACAATGCTTGTGCAACTTCACTTAGAAGCCACAAGACTTTGACTCTATGAAGAGAATAAAAAGTCTAAGTGTATATCACAATGATGCACAAATGCAATGAGTGCTAGACTAAACACTATATGCTTAACTAGATGTTATAATGCAAATCAACATCCTAGTTATCAACAAGGCCTACATGCACATGCATGAGGTCTCAATTAGTTGTAGAGATTTCTAACAACCTAATTGTCAACAAAGAAAGCCAACTCAACACAAGTTGTCAATAAAACATGGCAAGGACTATAAATATGCAATTAACAAATGCAATCAAAGAGTCCTACACATCAATGTATAAATGCAATGCATATGGACTTAGCTAGATGTTATCAATCACAAAACAATCCTAGCTATCAAACAATGTCAACATGTCCATACATGTGAACTCAATTAGTTGTAGAGATTTCTAACAACATAATTGTCAACAAACAACACAAACATTCAAAAGCTTAACTAGTTGATTAAAATACAAACTATCAACATAGTCATCAATAAATCACACAAGAATGTTTATGACTTAGCTTTTAGGCAAAAATGACCTAATCAATTAAGCTATCAAAATACAAACCCAATCATGTTATCAAGACTTATAAATATATGCAATGAATAGAGTCTAGGTATTTAATCATGCAATAAATACCTAATCTAGAGTAAGAACATCAATAAATGAAATTTAATGAAGATCTAACTTACCTAGTCATGAAACCATGAAGACCCATGCTCAAATGATGTTGAATGATGCAAGATGGAGATGGGTTTTGGGTTTGGAGAGTTAAAAAAGCAAGCTTGAAGCTTTCTCTCACTAGGGGAGCTCTTCCTCTCTCTAAAATATATATTTTTTGAGCTCTTGAATGGCCAAAGGAGGAAGAAGATGAATATATATAAGACCAAAATGAAATGACATCGTTTTGGAAAAGTTGGCCTGAAACGCACCATTCTATGGTTTCATTTGGCGGTCAGGCCACCGAACAGAACCGCAGAATACGAAACGTTACCCGAAAGAAACCAGATCGGCGGTTTCATTCGGCGGTGTGACCACCGATCATAACCGTAGAATTCCAATCAAGTTACTGGAATCATTCGGCGGTCGAATTATGGCCACCGTTTCAACCGCAGAACTAAGGTAGAAAGCACTAGCTCAATTCGACGGTTTGGCCGCCGAACTAACCACTGATTCACCACTGTTGGTGAAAACAATGGAGAAGCCAAGGCATTCTCCAAATGCGGTCCTCGCGCTAAACCAAGCACACTATCGTGCATACGCGGACGTTTCTGAACCATCTCGGAAATGAATTACACCACACTAAGACTAATCATGAAGTGCAAGTGTGGGAAGTGAATGCATCCTAATGCCTAAACATGTCATGGCATTTCAATAAGCTAGATGCAATCAAATAAACATGCATGGAAGTGGATAGTAACATGAAAGATCACCAAGCATGTGACACACAAAAGATAAACACAAATGCAATCATATAAATGCAATGAAGGTGTGTGTGTGCTAAAAGACATGGATGCACTAAACAATGAAACACACATGCATGGTAACTAATACACATTATAAAAAGATGCATGCAAGTGTGTGTGTGCACCTAATATCTTCAAGAATCAAGGTTAAGTGGTATACCTTTGAAGCTCTTGATCTTGAAGTCACCTTGGGAAGACCGGAAGCTTGTCAAACACAATATCCTAAGCTACCCGTTACATACCAATCCCAATGTGGTTTGTCATGAAATAAGCCAAACAATAAGACTGCACTTACAAGACTGCCTACTGTCGACGATTATGGAACTCGTCTCATATCCTCAATTTATTGAGGTGTCTTAGGACACTGTTCCTTAGACAAGTGAACTCCATGCCTAGAAGGTAGACTACCTTTCTTGGAGTTCTCTATCGAGAATCGTACAAGAATCTTGTAGATATACGATGCTTGAGACAATGCTAACAGTTTGTTCTTACGATCCCTCATTAATTGGATCCCTAGAACATAACTCGCATCTCCCAAATCTTTCATTTGGAATTGGTTAGCAAGCTAGCCCTTTACTTCCGATAATATTCCCACATCATTCCCAATGAGTAGGATATCATCTATGTAAAGGACCAGGAAAACTACTTTCTTGTCAACGATGTGCTTGTAGACACAAGGCTCATCGACGTTTTGCTCAAAGCCATAGGTTTTGATGACAGTATCAAACCTGATGTTCCAAGATCTAGATGCTTGCTTCAGTCCATAAATAGACCTTTGCAACTTGCAAACTTTTTACTCTTGATCTTGGGACACGAATCTCTCTAGTTGAATCATGTAGATGCTTTCGTCAAGATTGCCATTCAAGAATGGAGTATTGACGTCCATTTGCCAAATTTTGATAATCGAAATAGGCAGCAATGGATAAGAGTATCCTAATAGACTTAAACATAGCCACTGGCAAGAAGGTCTTGTCAAAATTGACCCCTCCTTTTGGGTATAACCATTTGCCACTAGCCCTGCTTTGAAGGTCTCTACCTTTCCGTCTACTCTTCTCCTTCTCTTATAGATCCATTTACTCACTATGGGTTTTATCCTATCAGGTAAGTCTACAAGTTCCTAGACTGAGTTAGAGTACATGGACTCCATCTCGAGATTCATGGCTTTAAGTCATTCCTCTTTGTCAGAGTCTTTCATTGCATGTTTAAATGATAATAGATCATCCACACTATCATCAAAGACGACACCCTGTGCCTTTCAAATACCTAAGTGGCGATCAGGCTGTCGTACAACCCTCCTACTACAATTAGGTGGTAGTGTGATCTGACTAGGAACCGTCAGACTATTAGACGTCAATGGAACAACAACATCATCAACAACACTTGTTGATTGTTTACTGGTCGAACCAACTTTTAATTCATTTAATACAATCTTGCTTCGAGGCTTATGATCATTCATATAGTCTTCCTCAAGAAACAATGCATTTGTCGACACAAACACTTTGTTTTCTTGTGGACTATAGAAGTATCCTCCTCTAGTCTCTTTTGAATATCCTACAAATAGGCGTACTTGTGAATGAGGTTCTAACTTTCCAGATCTGTTCTTCAGTACATGTACTGGACACCCCAATATGCGAAAACGTCACAAACTAGCTTTACGACCATTCCACAACTCTAGAAGAGTCTTAGGAACATATTTGGATGGAACTACATTCAATATATAAGCCGCAGTTTGTAGTGCATATCCCCAAAAAGAGTTTGGCAATGATGAGAAACTAATCATAGATCTCACAATTTCCATCAGGGTTCTATTTCTCCTCTATGCTACACCATTCTGTTATAGTGTTCCTAGAGCTGTGAGTTGGGACACAATCCCATGCTCAACCAAATAGTCCTTGAACTCTTAGTCAAGATACTCACCTCCACAATCTGATCATAGAGCTTTGATAGCTTTGCCTAATTGGTTCTCAACTTTAGCTCAGAATTCTTTGAACTTTTTAAACGTTTCTGACTTTCATTACATTAGGTAAACATATCCGTATCTTGAGTAATCATCACTAAAAGTGACATAATACTCATAACCACCCCTAACTTTAACATTCATAGGTCCATAGATGTCTGAATGTATAAGCTCTAGTGGTTATGCAGTGAAGTGCATGGGATAGTTCTATAAACTATCGGTAAATGATAGGATGTGCGTGCGAGTGTTTTTACCCTTTTGCAAGTATACAAATCATTGGCCATGTATAGTAGCTATGAGTAAGGGTGTCGTTCCCACGAAGGAGGTTGGTACACGTAAGTCGGTTCTATGTCTTATGTTATAAATAAGCTATTTACAATAATTACAAGTGCATGAAAACGTAAATGAGGATGATCGCAAGTAAGCTACAACTAAACTAATGCACTATGATTACACTAAAATGGCATGTAGATTGAATTACACTAATGCGAAGAATTAAAAGCTATGCGAATCCTATGATCACGGATACGCAAACACTAAACTACAACGGTAAATTAAAGAGGCATGATCATAAGACAACTACAATTAACTTAAACTAACTAGCTTGGCAACTAAGGTAAGCAAGTAAATTAACAACTAAAGCAATACAATTAAGTTACACTAAATTAACTACAACTAACTAAATTATCATTAACTAATCTAACTAACTAATTCTTGCAAAGGTTATGCAGGATTGAAGATGCAAATGATGAGGGATATATTAATTGATCTCAATTAAGCACCCTTGTTCTATGGCATATGCAATATAATCCTACCACTCAATTACCATCAACTATGGATATAGAATGACAATAATAGAGAGGTTTACAACCTAGAACATGAGAACTAGTTAATATGCATGGACATGCAAATACTAACCCAATCCTTTCCACTAGAGCTAATCAATGTTGGAAAACAAAGCTACATGTTACTAATGATCAATCAACAACATGTATCCATTCAAATAAGCTCCAATCAACATATGATAACTCAAGATGGATATAGTAAAGGTAAGATCAATTAAATACAAGATAAGTCATATATAATCCATCCCTCAACATTGAAAGTGTTTACACATACATGTTCATGAACTACAGATAATAAGAGAAGTAAGAGAGTAAGAAGAAACCACAAATAGGTAAGCTTCTTATTCTTCAATTGAGCACCAAACGTTCTTCTTCCAAGCTAGGAATTTCACATGAAACCATGTAGTGTTGAGGTGTGTGGGTTGTCTAAGTTATTCTAGGTTAATTTAGGGTAATTCTAAGGTATTTTGGATATTAAGGGATTGTGTTTAAGTGCACAAAAGAGGTATATATATAGAGAAAGAGGTTAGGCAAGGTTTTGGATGAAATATCTTCCAAGTCGGTCGAGCTTGTGGGTTTGGATCCCCTATCTCGTGGGTTTGTGCTCGCCAGCGGAACTCGATGTCGAAAATGGAAGTTTCCCTTGAGTTGTGACCTTCTAGACCGCAGGAACATTCCCTCGGCATGAAATCACAGAGTTCTAGCGGTTTTGGACTTCTTTGGGCATGAAAGAACCCGCTGGAAGTGAGCTCGCAAGGTTGCTTGGCCATGGAAGTTGGTGGACTTGGATGGGAGGAAATCACCTGCATGGGAGGCTCAAAGTGAGCTCACTAGGACCGGAGGGATGGTGGCCATCGATCTAGACTGAACGGTGTTAGAAAACTGGCCAAAAAATGGTCGAAAATGACCGGGTTAAAGTTGGGTTCAATACCAGGCCAGGTCGGGTCGAGTCGGGTTCACAGGCCGTCGTGTTGAACCGGCTAGAGGTTGAAGATGCAATGACGTCAGCGTGACGTCACGACTATATCAGCAGCTCCAAAACGCTGCCGTTTCATACACTGACGTGGCAACCTGATGTTGTGCTTTGGCTGGCATTTTACAGTTTGCTCCCCTGAACTCTCGCCAAATCACAGAATACTCAATACTTCTCCGAATATTGCACTAGCCCCTGATTTGTCTAAAATGACAACAATGCCCCTGAACTTCCCTATTTACCTGAAACATTTATTTAATCCATTAAATACCCAGTTTTACCCGAGAAACAAGCATAAAGTAATAGGAATTAGGGGTATAAAATAGGTACTTTTATACCCCAATCATGTAGCTCTAAGCCCTTTTCCAGTAAAAGGTCTCTTGGTCATTTTACCTTCTAAACAAGACTCACAGACAGGTAAAGTGCCGATCTCAAATTGACTTAAAGATCTGCCTTTTACTAGTCTATCTATCCTATCAAGATTGATGTGGCCAAGTTTTAAGTGCCACAGATACGTCTCATTGTTTGGAGAAATCTTTTGTCGCTTTGTTTTAGGTTTCTCAATTTTAAACAATTCAATATTAAGCAGTGATGTATGTAATGACGGTCTCAAAACATACAAGTTGTTTTCAATCAAACCAGAACAAATATTCAAACCGTTTCTAGAAACAATAACTGATTTATTATTAAAAGAAACTGAATATAAACGTTCCAATAATCTAGATACATAAATCAAATTCCTTGTAAATCTAGGAATGTAATAAACATTGTCTAATGGAAGAAAACAATTATTATTAAAAGCTAGTCTAACTGCTCCAACTGCTCTTGCTGAAACGACATTCCCTGTTCCAACACGCATTAAGAAGGCCCCCTCCTCCTCAATCTCTGTCTAATAATCAGTCAATTGTAAAGAAGAACAAACATGGTTAGTTGCCCCTAAATCAACTATCCAAGGTGAAGACTCATCTTCCACTAAACATGATTCAATGACAAGTAAATCAATTTTACCTTTCACTTTCTTATTCTTAGAGAGCTCCTCAAGGTATTGCGGACAGTTCCTCTTCCAATGACCAACCTTGTCGCAATGAAAACACTTCCCTTTTGCTTTGTCAGTCGTGTTGCTCTTCTTCTTATTTTGAACTTGTTTCTTCTTAGGCTTAGCCTTTGTCTTGCCAGCAGACCTCTTCCTTTTCTTTAATCCAGAGGAAGTTGGTTCAGCAACATTTGCCTCACCGGTCTTACTTTTGTTGTCCTTGATCATTGACTCAAAAGTTGTAAGCTCATTAAGCAACTGAGTTAGATTGAACTTCAACTTGTTCATCCCATAGTTGCTTTTGAACTAATCAAAATTCTTTGGAAGAGTTGTCAGTATGATGCTCACCTAGCAAGCCTCACCTATGGTCCCACCATTGACTTCATTAGTATTGAAATGAGACATCATACCCATGACATGTTCCCAGACTAATGATCCTTCCTTTATACGAGTAGTCATTGTGGAACGAATAGCTTCATGTTGCTTTTGCTCAGAAGGTTGCCCAATGCTTCATGTTTTGTATAAAGCACTTCTGTCATGCTAGCTAGCAAGTAAATGCGGGCCTTTTCATTTTCTGAAATTCATTTTTCGTAGGCTTCACGAACGGTTCGTGCTATGTTGGCTACAGGCTGTGGAGGACATTCCTCTGTAAGAACAAATTTTAGGTCTTTGGTGACTAGAATTGCATTAATGTTGTTTTTTCATTTTGTATAGTTATCCTCGGTTAATTTATCGTTGGCAAGTATTGAAAGTAAAGCAGAAGACATTGCTGAAATAAACATAAATAAAAACTTATTCATTCATTCATACATTTAAATCATATATAAATTTATTTGGCATATAATTAAACATGATGATCTAACATGCCACAAGTAAGTGCCGCCTTTGGGTAGGTCAAGTGCATGTATGTCGGATTAAGACATTCTCAATTAAATGATACTCCAGAATAACTATTTATTCTTATATAATTTAATCATCGTTTATTTTAGTCAGGATTATAATTAACTATTTAATTAAATTCTTGTGAGTGTAACACATCATTTCAGATCTCTAAAACTTAACTTGAGAGTTGTTGCCTTAAGGTCAGTCAATCCCAAAATACATCTAGAAATCATATCCGTTAGGAAGTTAACCTTGGTATTGACTCTTATGGAGACCTTCCTTGGGGAGGACGAAAACAAAGCCGTCTCTAGGCCCCACTCGAATCTCATGGTGTTCTACTAATGATGGAGACTGTGGGATATGATGTTATATATCCCTCTCCCACTCACTATTTGCTGTTAGGGTTTTCTAGTGTTTCTAGATGAACCTAGATTAAATGGCTAAGAAAAATCTAGTTCTTTTGGGTTACGTTACTAGAATCTCATCCTATTAACATTTAAATAATAAACTGGATTTTTAACTGTTAAAAACTAATTTATTATTCGAATTCTAATAGATTAGAATTCGAATTAAATAGACTAGAATTAAATGTGAGAATTACCAAGTTTTAACTATTAAAACTAAATCACATTATTCGGTCCAATTATTATTAAGGCCTTAATCATATTAATCTTAATAATGTATTGGGCTTTACTAATTTATTTAATTAAACTTTATAATGAAAGATCAGTAATTAATGAGAATTACCAAGTTCTTACTTCTAAAAACTAATCTCATTATTAATAGCCATTTATGTGATTATTCAATTTTAATCATATTAAAAATAAAATTAAACAACATATAAAATAAATGAGCTATTAATCATGTATGATATATTATAATGCAAGTGTAGGCACATCTAATCTATATGGCATAAGTATGCATGGCAATGCTTTAATCATCTCATAAATAAAACATACATGAGTTGACCGAGTACGATGAGCTATCTAACTTAAAAAAATAAAAAATAAAAAATAAAAAAAAAATCTAATTACAAAATATTAATCCAAGGCATTCCTTGGTCATCCTGTAATTCCTTTTTCTTCAAGTCCATCTTTTGCATCTAATGGGCTTTTAACCAAGTCCAACTTGATTAACCCTAATATTTTTAATGGTGATCCATCTCATGAATCATAAACTAAGGCTCATATATTACACTTAACATTTATTGGAGGCCCAAGTCATTAATAAAAATATTCCGGCTCATTCACGCTTCCAAATACATAAACCCTAGCGTGACGAATGTGCAGCCTTAGCGCATCATGCACGTGGCAACATTCGCGCGCATGACTTACGTCACAGCGCTGCTACTTGTGCAAAGGAGTGCGCAGACTGCTGCACAAACATACAACAACTGCATGTTGCAGCAGTGTTGTGCACATGTGTTCTCTGCACACCTATTGTGCATGTGTTCTTTGCACACCTGTTGCACTATTATGCGTTGCACCATGCTGTTGCACATCTGTTGCCTTTTTTTTTTTGTTTTGTTTTTTTGTTTTTTTTTTTGTTTGTTGCACCAAACACACGCATCCCATGCGCAGTTTGCCTTCATGCGCAGCTGCATGTGCACAACTCTTGCGCGTAGGCTTTCACCTGTGTTGCTTCGTTCTTCGTTTGTTCTCGAATCTTGTTCTTCGTAAATGGTTACATAATCATATTACAAAATATTGATTTACATAGAACAATTACATAGAAAACGAAAATTAAAAACTAATTATTACAACCCGAAACAAATTTAAATAAACTCATCGTACCAAGTGGCAGAATTAGGGCTGGCTAGGCTGGGCTGTAGCCCACCCTAGCTTTTGAAAAGAAAAGAAAAAAAAAGTTTTTTTAATAGTTTTAAATATATCCCAATTAATTCTAAGTATATCACAGTCCAATTTCGATTCTGACTTAACTTACGATATTTTTCTTTATCTTAATAACAACCTAATAACTTAAAAACATGTATCAAACTTATTAAAGCCTATTGTATTTTCTTAATCAAGTGAACGATTAAATTCATAAATGTAAACCCTTTACTGACTCAAAAATCAAATTGGGAAATTTTAACCCCTTAACAACACAACAAAAGTAGTAGATTTACCATATAAATTAATCTCCAAGTCTCCAAGAATTTCAATTTTATGAGTTTTCATAGCTTTTGGATTTGTGGAGGTATATAAATGTTGGTATGAGAAAATTGTAAGTTTTATTTTTATTTTAAAGTCTATGTTGTAAAATTAATCTAAAATTAAGTTTTATTTTTGGTTATAAGACTTATCAAAACGTCTTTGCACAACGAGATGAATGGCGAGTTTTTTGAGAATTGTATGGTTGTTTTTATTGGAAGAGAACTTATTTTTACAATTGATTCGGATTCGGTAATAGATGCTTTTGTCTCTTTGAAGGCTCAAAAGTCAAAATTTAAGTAGGATCTTATTGTATTTACATTGCACGCATATTTGCTTTTTATTTTCTTGTGTTTTTTCTTGGTTAGAATATGAATTTGAGGGTAAGACTCGTTATGTCCCCTGACTATGTATACTTTTTTATTTTAACTAAAAACAATTTCTATCGTACCGTCGTGATTCGCTATCAAAATGATTTTTTTATTATATAATATAATTTTTTATCTATATGAAATTGTTCACAGCTCACCTAGAAAAAAATTTCTGGTTTCGCCCCTGATCGTACCATACAATTAGCGATCAACCATGTTTATAAAAAAATAAATATAAACATCATACAACCCTAGATTGTGCCTACACATATCATACATATCGAAAAGACTTTGAAAACAAATATAACATATTCGTGTATTACAAAATTGGCTCTCATACCAATTGTAAGTCGCGCAGGGGAAAAGAGTTTGGATTTTTAAATTAATAAAAACAAATTAAGAACGATAGGTTTCAAAAATTTTCTTTCGTCTTCTTGGGACCTTTTGTATATACACGAATATGAGGAAGAGATTTGTTTTCATACCTTTGAAGAACACTCCTTTGTTTTCTTTTCGATCATACTTTTCGATCATACTTTTCAAGCCTTCATAGCTATGTCCCGCGATCTAGCAACTGTGTGTGTGGGCATGTCACGGATTCCAGGAGTAGTTAAATGGAGGCTTGAGAGAACCGAAAGATGACAAGTGCGTTTTCCATCGTTAAAAAGATCGTACGTCAAAAAATATTTATAAAACCTATGCAATGTGCTCACAAGGATAAAAATGAGTAAAGCGGTAAGCACGGGTGTCATCCATAAGGATCGGAGGTAGCAATGACTAGATTAGGATTAATAAAACTAGTATGCATAAAAGTAAAGTATCAATGGTTTTGTTGAGAAAAGATTAACACTAAGATGCAAGCTACAATTAATGTTAAAACTATAATGCAACTAAGTTAGTAATGTGATGAATGTATGATGATGTGGACTAAGGAGTTGATGGACTCGTAAGTGGACAATAGGCACGTAAAAACTCATAATTAAGCGCACATGATCTAATGTAACCAACCTAGGATGTATAGTGTTAGTTGCTTATTTAGGACTTTTTGCCATAAAGCTTATCTATCAATTAAGGGTTTAACCTCTTAATAAAGTAGTCACCCTAGATGTATAGTGATAACTCTTAATCTCACACAAGAGGTCAACCTAGGATGTATAGGAAAACCTCCTATTCAAGATTAGATGAAGATGGAGGTTATCAAACCGGATTCCACTCAAATGATGTATTCTTGTGGAATCCAAAGGTAGCCACTCCTAGGATGTATAGTTATGGCTCTTAATCTCTCACAAGAGGTCAACCTAGGATGTATAGGAAAACCTCATATTCGAGATTAGATGAAGATTTGGTTTGTTAAGCCGGATTCCACTTGAAGGATGTATTCTTGTGGAATCCTTCAATTCAAAAGAGCTTGAGATAACCAAATAGGATGTATACCTAGTTGTCTCCTCAAGTACTTCCTAAATCAATTTACTAAGAGGATGTATCCAAGACAAATCAACATTCAAAAGCAATGATAACAATGAATAAAACATAAATGATAGATTGAATGTAAAATAATAGGGTTTAATTACACATGCCCAATATCCATCAAACTAATCACATTAACCCCTTAGTGGGGGATTTAGCTACTCATGTCTATTACAATATAAAAACTAAGAGAAGAGGTTGAGAGAAAACCCATGTAGAGAATCCTTGTCTTGAAGCTTGAATCCAATCCCATTAGTGCTTTATTGAGTAGAAAATCAAGAAATTATGTGTTGGAGAGTGAGTTTTGGTCTAGGTTAGTGTTTAGTTGTCTAAAAGAGAGAGATGGAAGAAGAGGTAAGAAGATCCAATCTTATGGAGAAAAGGATGTATTTATAGGCTTGGGAGGTTAGGGCACGGTTTAGGCATGAAAGGACAACATTACCCCTCTAAAATAGCCCAAAAACCTGTCATTTGGTGCCGGATAGTGTAGAGTACGGGTCGAGTGTGGGTCAGGGACCCGCACTGTACCTGCACTTTATCTTTTCTTCAAGATTTCAACTCCCATGTTTTGTCAACAGTGCGGGTGGAATGCTGGTCAGGGACCCACACTATACCTGCACTTCATCAACAGTGCTGGTGGAGTGCTGTTGGCTGACCAGTACTTTATCAACAGTGTTGGTGGAGTGCTGTTGGCTTACCCACACTGTACCCACACTCTTGGAGCTTTTGATGGCTTTTATCATTCTTTTTCCATCTTTTGGTTCCTTTTCGCCCGAAAGTCCCGAATTCTGTTTCAAACACCAGAAATGTATGAATACTTGCAATTACGAACAAAAAGCTCATAAGAGACGCTAAAACACAAGAAAACAAGATAGATTAAGGAAATGAGGGCCGAAATATACAACATTTTTTACATGATCAAATACCCCCAAACCAAACCTTTGCTCGTCCTCGAGCAAACACAAGATAAAATAAATAAGATGCACTAACAAAACCGACTCGAATGAAAAGTTTCCTAGACACCTAAACAAAAATTTCAAAATGGCCACAAGTTCAACTAGTGATGTGATACCAAGATGTGTGATAGAGAGAAATTGATATATGCAACATGATCTATAGCAACTTGGAGATACTAAAGGGAAACTCGCACGAACACGAATCCCACACCTAAAGGTACTCATGCATTAGGGACTACTTAATCCCATACCTTGAGCTTAATTCACTTCAACTCTAAAGCTCACGTGGGTTCTCTCTTTTCTTTCCTCTCAGAGTCCTAGGTTCCACACGTGCAAAATATGCAAAGATGAAATTGTGCATAGAATTCTAATGAATTGCATATGAATTAAACATTTGAAAAACCGTTACTTTCTAGTGAACTAGCCTATGAAGGACTCACTATGCCATGGACGTGGAAGATTATGTTTCAACAGACATTCCCAATCTAGATTCATCATGGATCAAAAAGGTCTTTTATTTTGGTTATAATGGGGCCATGGGGTTTAATGAGGTGATACAAAGAAAATGGAAGTTTTGGAGTTCAAAATTACCAATCACGATAGAATTCAAGTATCCCACACCCCATACAATGCTCTTTTTTCACAATCACTCACACACTAGTGTCTAGGCATTCAATTTCCACACATTTGTGCTTCCAATATTGTACTCTACATTGTGAGTACTTAACATTACACATTTCAAGGATCTTTTACTTTTCTCAATTCCTTTTCTTTTCTCCTTTTTCTTTATTTTGAAGTGCAAATATTTCTATTTGACACTTAAGGCTCATAAGTATAGATTTTTCATACTTTTACATTTTTAGCCATTTGCTTAGCACATTTTCAACGTTTTGCCTTAGTACACGCTATTTGACAAATTGGAGCTTAACTTCTTTCATTACCACAATTACACACCCTAGCATGATTAGTAACAAAGGTAAGCATGTGTTTAGGCTAAGAGGTAAAATGGTTGTATGTGGTACCAAATGAAAGTGTATATGTTTGGCCTCAAGTTTGGCTTTGGAGCACACAATAAGGATAGAAATTCATTTAGGCTATTTTAAGTAGTTAAATGCACAAATATTGCCTAATCTCATTTCCATAATCCATCTACCAAGGGAATGAACGCATCCATCAAGTAATCCACTATATGATATGCATGTCCTATGGCATGTGACACATATGACGAGAGAAGTGTTTAAGAATAATCAATAATAACACTCAATGTGCTATTTAAAGGCTTGTGTTTGTGATCTCACGAAAATCTCCACTATTAGAACAAGGCGCGAGAGCACCGAGTCCTTTCAACTTAACACCAAAAGGGTGGGACAAGCCTATGAAGGTGCAAGCGAAACCCTAAAGTGGCAACAAGCTAGATCACAAGTTCAATACGCATACAAAAACTCACCAAAAGCACACGCTAAAGGCATCACACCCAAGCTAATGAAAGCTCGAAATTTTTGGCTATGTGATAATTTGAAAATTTTGGACAGTAAAAAGACTCAAGACTCTTAAAAAGACGACTCGACAAGGCATCTATATCCCCAAACCAAAACCCAACATTGTCCTCAATGTTGAAGACAATAGAGTTCGGCCTAGCGGCACGCACCTAACATGACTTAAAACAACCCTAGACACTAATCATGTACAATCAATGCCCAACAAAAATAAAAAGAAAAGTTTCAACACTAGGCTCAACTAATAAAATAAGGCAAACCATGCAATATGAATTTAAGCACAAGCACTCATATAACACCAACATCAAGCATTTTCACAAAATTGATGGAATGGGTGGTGATAACCCCTAAATGGCTTTTCAATATATCCAAGCAAAAACCTGTACAGACTGTGAGTTCAACAACCCCCAAACCAAATGGGGCTATATATTTGCAAATAAAACCTGTATACTCACATACATTGTTAGGATTATGCTCAATAGCAAGAGTGTAATATTGTTTTTGACAATCTTTTCATATTAATAAAGTGATTTCTGTTTTAACAAATCTTATAACATTTATAGTTTAATTATTATAATTGTTAAAAGTAAATAATCATAAGGTCAAAAGACTATGAGAAAAGAAGAATTGTTCATACATCTGGAAATGTATGAGGTAGACACAATTCTTTAGTTAGTCTTGAATAATATTCACAACTTAAGGTAAAGGTTGGGCACCTTTATCTTGTCAAAGTTGTAGATTCTTTTGCTGGTATTTGAGTGGGATCAAATGTGTTGTGATGAGTCTAAAATCATCAAAGAGGTTTTGAGTAAAAGAATTTAGTGCACTAGGTGCATTGAACATGATCAAAATGAAATACTTTATCTAACAACCGTCAGTGGATAAAAGTTTTCATTATGAGGACAATCGGAGAGTCTATCTAAATCCTGATATAAATGATGGACTTATGGTTGCAAGTGTTATCATTTGAGCTATCAATAAGTACGATTATATAGCATAGTCTGTCCTCCATAGTTTGGTGGTATTCATTTGTTATTCGATAGAGAACTTCATTTATAGACATGGACATTGTGGCTCCATTTATGAAATGAGAGTATAATATTATCACATGGATATTTGAGGTATTGGATATTAAATCTTAACATTGAGTTTTCAATAGTGTCTATTGAAACATGGCTTCTGGACAAGTCAAAATATCTAAGTTCAAAATGTGGTCATATGAATCAATATGGTAACTAGGAGAGCTATAGGCGGTCTATAAGCTCTTGGCGATTACTGATATTATTCACGAGAATACACTATCTCCAATAAGATTGTCTAGGGTATGAATGAGAATCATTTACTTATTCTATCTTTATTTAAGAGTTCAATTTTAGTTCTTTAGTGGAATGAACTAAAATTAATAGATCGAACCTAAGTGAATCATTTGTTGATTGTGATTGGGTTATGTCTATTGAAGCTTAAATTTAGATAGCCTGCCAAGATCCCCAATCCATACGGACTTCCATGGATCACTTGATATAATTTACCGGACTAATTTATGGGTCCATCTAGAATTGTATTAAGGCATGTGGACTTTTTTCTTTTAGTAAGAATGAGCCTAGTTCACATGTGAGATTTTTAATTAAGGTCCAATGGATTTAATAAAATAGAAAAAGAATATTTAGCCTATATGTTTGTATATGGGCGGCAAGGCTAATATATTAGTCTAATATATTATTTTATTTTATTATTTGATTAAATGGAAATTAATTAATTTATCAATTAATTATTTAATTAAGAATCAAAATCTTTTTCTGACTAGGAAATATGTTTCTTAGTGTTATACTATTGTTAGTAGTATAATGAGAATCAAAGTCTTTATTTGATAAGAAGATAAATAAAATGATTTTATTTATCTAGTCAAATTAGGAAGTTTTTGATATAGTCACAAATACACTAAAGAGTTGGATTAGGGTTTGGAAATCAAAAGATTGATAGGAGTCATTGGTGGAAACATAAATCCTCTTCAAGTGAGGATTTCGGCCACAACCTAGTTTTCCTATTAGAGATTTCGGCCAACCCTAAATGAATTAGGGCAAGAATTTCGGCCACAATATATTACATAGTGTGGAATTCGGCCACACCCTAAGGCTTGCTTGAGAGTTATTTTTCTTTAGCTTGAAAAATAGAATCCATCTCTTAGACTAGTGTGAGAATTCAGCCAAGAAGAAAAAGAGAGAAGAGAACGTTTTATTTCGATAGTGCACTAGTAGCTTTTACATCAAAAGGCTTTGTGCACAATTTCGAATTAGGTTCATGCGAATTTCGATCAAAAGATTGAGAATTCAAAAGTGACCGGAACGTTCTTTGTTATCTCTTGGAAGTTTTTGTGACTAACGAAAAAGAAAGAGTTTTTGTCATCCATCCTCAAGTACACAATTCAAAGAAAGGGAGACCACGCTCCTAGGTGATTCACATTCGTGATTGGATTGGAAGCTCTTGCGGAATACCATCGACGCAACGTCAATCGGATCACGCTACAAAGGTATGATACTTTTATTATATGGTAATTAAGCAAGGGTTAAGGTTCGTCTTTAAAAAGGAAATTTTTTTGAAATATACTAAATCTATTTTAGTCTTGTTTCCGCTGCATGCACGTGTTTTTCCCTACAATTGGTATCAAAGCCTTGGTTGTACCCTTGATTAATTGATGTATATATAAGTGAATCTATTTCTTTAATTGTGATTATGCATGTTGTAGAAAGAGATGGCACTCTAGGTATTCTCATATATAATTACATTGGAGTGTATGGATTTATATATGTTGTTATAAAGTGATTTGTTATTGCTCGATTTTGGCCATAGAATTTCAATGTATTTTTGTTTCGAAATTGTAACAAGAAGGGTGGTCTATTATCGCCATAATTCCTTCTTGGTAGTTGCTAAGTTTTTTATTTATTTTGCTATTGTAATAAATACTGCAGAAAAAATATTGTATTCAAATACTACACTATATTGTATTAAAAATACTGCAGTAGTTTTAATTAAAAAAAAAAAAAAAAAACTGAAGTAGGTTATTGTTTAAATTTCTGATGTAATATATTCAAACATCAAAGAATTGAAGAGTTGAAGAATTGGAAGCAGAAAAAGAAAAGCAACGATATCATCCGGGCACCCGCGCGCATCGAGGCAACAAGCACGTGCGCAACCAAGCGTGCAGTTGTGCTTGCTGCGGTGTGGGCCCATGTAAGGGCTGGCCGTGCGGCAGCTCATGGCCTTGCGTGGGCTAGGCATGCGCATGGGGCTGCCGCAGTGGTCTTTGAGAGCGCAAGGCACGTACGCAAGATGGCCGCTTGAAGACTTGTCCGCCAAGTTAGGATTTTGTATTCCAAACAAATGTAATTTACTTACTTTTCTAGGAAGGACCAAAATTGTGGCTATTTATATTTTCGTAAATATTACAATATTTGTTATTGTTTGATAACATGTCATATAGAACAGGAGTGGGCCACTCATATATCTCTTTTGGTATGAACATGCATCGAATGATTTAGGTATCAAATTGGCATATAGATAACTTGGTAAATCATTCTATGGAATTTAATCACACGCCTTAAATAATTGAGTGGGAGAAGGTGTTTTGAAACGCTTACGGCCTCCAAGGTTAGTTGAGCTTTATGTTTTGTGTGATAACCCCAAAGGGGTATCCATGAATTGAATTTAGCAAGATACTTCCTTACAAGGATAGACTAGACAATTGACTCAAATGAGATCTACTCTCAAAGGATTTTTGTGAGAGAAAATATTGAGGGTTGATATCTTGGTAACACACTCAATGTGGCTTTATTGATATTGATCGAACCAAATATGGTACGATTTTGTACCCTTATTTCTTATTCTTTATGCTTGATTCTCGGGTATTTACCCGTGTTTTAATGTTGTTATTAAGTATTTTCAGGTATTTATAAAGTTAAAGGGCATTGAAGTAATTTGGTGAAACTGAGGGCAAATGTGTAAAATTATGGAGAAGATTGAAGACTCCATAATATTGGAAGAGATAATGGGGCGTTCTGTAATTCGCCAAGAAAGTCAGCAACAGCGCGCCACATTAGCTTATTTAAACGGTGCGTTTTGTGTTGGCTTATTATTTGGGCTTCTTATTGAGCCCCAGCCTAATGCTTAGCGCACCCCAGAAGAAGGCAAGGGACCAAGCCCGTGTACACCCCTATCCAATTCTATTCGCACCCCACAATAGACAAAAAAAGGGCTGCTACGCGCACCCTTGCTTCGTGCTAAATACACCCCATTAGAGACAAAGTAAAAGCTGCTGCGCACACCCCTGCTTCTTGCTAAATGTCCTCAATCTTCTTCAAGTCATCTTCTTCCTTGAGCTTAGCACGAACTAGCCATGGCAACTAAACCCTAGTTGCAGCAGCCACCTAAAATCGACCTACCTTCAACTGGTTTCCGGTGCAGAATAACGGTGAGGCTCGTGCGAAGTCGATAGGCCCCTTTTTGGCACGTCCAAACCGCCGGAATCTAAGAGCCAAATCCATGGCCGTCGCTCCAATTGTCACCACGAAGCCACAGTAACAACGCCCAGTGATGTCGCCATTTGCACAGTTATGTCGACATGGCGACAGGAACTCATTTAGGCACCTGATTACTTCACCCCAGTGTCGCCTAATACATCGCCATGAATGCAAAGAGCGACCTCTCCTCTGTGCTCATTTGATTGGGTGTGAAAATTACACAATGCACCCCTAGAGGGGCCAAAATGGCAATAGTGCAAACTTAGGGGATCTTTTGGTAATTATCCATTCGTGACCTATTTTAGAAATAGTATAAATTCATCCTATTTTCTACTCTTGACACAACTTGTGAAGCAAGAAATTCATTCTTCCACCATTCCTAATCCACCCATCTCTCCTCTCCAATCTCATAAACAAACAACTAGACTACCTCACCTAAATCCTTCCTCTCTTCCCATCTTCTCCATCCACTTCCTTTGTCACTCTCCATATGACTTCACCTATCTAGACACATCCTCTTCTCTCACTCTTTGCACTGGGAGCATCAAAGGAAAGCAAGGATCAACATTAAAGAAGAGGCCCATGGGTGATTTCCTTACATATTACTTTTTTTCTATTTTGATTGTAACTTGTGTAATTAAATCCCTAATATCTTTCATTAATTGTTAAGAACACTCTCTTATCTAGTATTGTTGATGTTGGACTTCTATCTATTCAATTTCTCTTTATATTATTGCTATTTACTTTTCTAGTTTATTATAGCTTAATCAATCAAAAACCCAAAAATATGATTTATGTTTTATGCACCTAGATTAGACTAACCTAGATATTATCACAAATTAATTAATCTAACCCAATCCCTGTGGACGAATCCTTACTTACCGTTTTACTAATCTTTACATCCTAAAAGGATTTTCTAGTGGTAAAAACATTGTTTTCTAAAGATCACATTGAAAGTTCTCAAAGTGTGTTTTTCAATATAAAGCTAGAGGGGGGGGTGAATAGATTTTATCTAATTATTACCCAATTTTCGCATGCAAGTCAATTTTACGAAAATACCCCTAGCAAGTCAATAATACATACAAGTGTAAAAGATGCGGAAATAATAAATGACACTTGATGTATACGTGGAAAATCCAACCACTGGGAAAAACCACGGGCTGTATAGTGCGCCACACTCGGAACTCGAAATCACTAATTGAAATGAAGTTTACAACCTATGTAGACCTCGTCTAACACTCCGGTCTGTAACCCCTCACTTCTACCCAGCGGTAGCAACCCTATTCCAATTTGCTTGATCCTCGAAGTCACTACTTGTAATGATGTTTACAGCCAATCCCGGTCTGTAACCCACCACTACTACCCAGCGGGCCTGTAATAGCAACCCTAGACCAAGACTTGAATCTCTCAAAAGAGATGCACAACCCTATGTGAATATGTATGAATATTCAATTAATGCAATAAGAGCTAGGGTACTCTAAATGCTTATCTAGGATGATGATATATTCAATTTAAATCAACCCTAGATATCAATAGCTAAATGACATGTCAAATAGCATAGATAATCATAGATTATAAAAACCTAGATATCTATCAAAAACAACACTCAATCAATTCATCACAAATAATCTCTTTTCTTGTATTTAGCATATGATCTAAAACATACAAGTAATTTAAAAGAGATGGCTTGGTATTTAAAATACTACAATAAGATGAAATTAATCAAAATCTTACCAAGCAAGTTGTGATGATGCAAACCCATACATGGATGCACTCTATATAGACATAGGAGATGCAATATGAAATTTGATGCAAAAGGGGTTTGATTTGAGTGGTTAAAGTTGAATTCTTGATTTGATTTTCTCTCAAAATCTATCTTTGAAGATTAGGGTTCTTAAGAGTCAAAGAACTGATTCAGATAATGAGAAAGTGTGATATTTATAGACATCAAGAACAGGGCAAGTGAAAAGACAATTTTGCCCCTGAAATCGCACGATCGGCGGTTTCATTCGGCGGCCAGGCCGCCGAATTTAACCGCCGAATGGCTCCCGAGAGGAACAGGGGAACTTCGGCGACTTCGTTCGGCGGTTTCGTAACCGCCGATAAGAACCGCCGTTTTGGACCCGAGAGGAATTTCAATCAGGTCTGATTCGGCGGTTTCGAACGGCGGCCAGGCCACCGAACGGAACCGCCGTTTCACCAAAAATGGTGAAACCAAGGAGAAGCCAAAGGCATCTCCACCGGCGATCATCGCGCAAAACAAAGCACATCAACGTGCACGCGCGGACATTTCCTAACAATCTTCGGGAAACGAATTACACCACACATAAAAGCTAATCATGCATGAAGAGCAAGTGTGGGTATTGAATGCATCCTAATGCCTAACATGTCATGACATTATCATATAACAAGATGCAATCAATTCAACATGCAAGAAGAGATATTGAATAAATCAATAAAGCACAATGCACACAAAATATAAACACACCATACAAGAATAAGAGTTATGCATGTTGTGTGTGTGTGTGCAACTATAACTCTTCAAGCCAAAGTAAGCACAAGATATACCTTTGGTGCTTGTCCTCTTGAGGTCTTGGAAAGGGTCTTGATCTTCAACAAATCACCTAGACTACCCTTACAACCAAACCCCAACATGTGGTTTGACCACGAAATAAGCCAATCAATTAATGGGAATCCTTACACACATTTTTACACAAATACTGTACTTTGTTGAGTACCAAAACGACCTCATCAAAATTGGCACCGCTGCCGGGGATTGGTGTTTAGATTTATTGATTTGTGTTATTTCTTTTTGTTGTTAGATTTTTTTTTTTTTTAGGGAGTGTGTCATTTTTGTTATTTTTAGATTTTCTAGTGTTATTTTCTTTTGTGTCTTGTGTCTTGTGTCGTCTTTCTTTTTTGTTGTCTTTTCAGGAGCAATGGATCCTTTCTCTATACACTTGGAGGAATTTAATAGGCAAATGGAGTTGTTCGCTTTAAGGACTTCGGGAGTAGGACAAGCAGAGGCTATAGCTTGCACATTTTGTGGAATGTATGGGCACAAGATATGGGGTTGCCATTCAAGAGGAGAGCTTTATAATGATGGAGGAAAAGCCCAAGCTTCAAATTACAATCCTTGGCCTATGCATAAACCATGTGGAGATTTCAACAATCCGGGGTCAAGCTATGAATGATGTGCCGATTCGTACGGGCCGGATTGGAGAAGAGATCAAAACACTCAAGCTAATGTGCGATCTCAAGAGAAGACTTTGAATGATTTTATTCAAAGTGCTCAAGCCTTCCAACAAAGACCTCAAGCTAGCATACAAGCCAACGAACAAGGATGGCAACATCAAGATCAAATTTGGCAACAACAAGATGAGAGGATGGAAGCCTCAATTAGAAGAATGGAAGGGCACTTTGAGATTATCGCCGAAGCTATACAAATTCAGGTGCATGAAGAGTCCTTGAGCCATCCGGAGAAGGAAAATGCCCCCACCATCCTTTCGAATGGTGAAAATGTCAAAACCGAAGTTGGCCATGAACTTTCTAATGATTTGCCTAGTGTTTCAGGAGAGGAAATAGAAAAGGAGACGGAAGAACAAATGAAGGAAGCGGATGATGTCTCTTTTGAGGCACCACCTCTACACGAGGAGTCCATGCCTTATGTCCCTCCCATTGCTCGTCCATGCCGCCTACACAAAAGCAATTGGTATAGGTTGTTTTCTAAACCTTCTAAACCACTTTTTCAAGTGCACATTTACTTGCCTTTGCTTGTTGTGATTAGGAACACACCGATGCGATCTAAATATTTCCAAGATCTAATCTCGTGTCGGCATATTTTTGAAGCCTTGGAATTCGGTTGACCGATCCAAGTAGCACGTCGAGCGGGGACGTAAAACCAAGCGCTTGGTGGGAGGCACCCCACCTAGGTATAATTTTCTTTCTTTGTTTATTTTATTTTACTTTTTAGTTTTCTTGTTTAGAATAAGAGTGTGAGATGGATTTTGGTAGTGGATTTAGGATGTATGTGCTTTATTGATTAATTTTTGGATGATAGGAATGTTGAGAATATGCCATTCGTAATTGAGCATCTTTTTAGATGATTTTGTGCATATTATGATGAGAGGGCACTTCACCAAAAATACATTGATTATTTGTGGACATATATGCATCATTTGCTTTGGATTTGTTAGGTTGCACCTTTTGACAAAATTTTGCCTCCCATGAACATTGAGGACAATGTCCAATTTAGGTTTGGGGGTACATTTGCGCAACACCACTTTGCTTACTTTGCTTGGTTTTTAAAACTTGAGCCAAAATTTTTCAAATTCTTGCGATAATGCCATATTTAAGCATACCTTGCTTGTTGAGATTGTGCTTTACATGAGTAGTGAGGAATTGCGCATCTTTGCCATTGTTTGGTTTAGATTAACGTCATGCCATTTAGGACGTCATTGAACAAAGTGCGTAATCTTTTTCTCATAATGTTAGGGTGAATTATCAATTTTGCTTTAAGGATAGGAATTAATAGTGGAGATTCCCGTGAGGATCACAAACATGGCCTTTAAAAAGCGTATTTTGAGTTGTCAAATATTCACTCTTTAAACACTCATTCAAGCATGTATGGGTCTCATTTGCACTTAAATATTGCTTGCCATAGAATATTATAGACTGCTTGTGGATGCTTGATTTTGCTTTGTGGACAAACCTTTAGAAAGGACTTTAGGCAATGCATGTGAAGAAAACCATAAATTGGCCTAAACACTTCCATACCCTCTAAATGTGTGTGCTTTTAAGCCCTTTCGAAGCCAAATACATCTTAAGCTTTTCATTTTGTGAACCACATCTAAATTAACCATATAGCCTACATAGTTGACTTACCTCAACCAAATGATTTTGCTAAAGGCTTAGGTTATGAATGTAAGCTCTTTTATGAGAAAATGTTGATACATGTACCTAGGCATGTAATTTTGTGTAAAGAGTATTGAAATGAAAGAGTGGATAAAAAGAAATGATAAAAAGAAACGAAAAAGAAAAAAAAAGAGAAAAAGTTTGAAAGAAAAAGATGTATGCAAAAGAAAAGAAAAGAAAAGAAAAGAAAGGGCAAAGCCAAATTAAATAAAAAGAGAACCATGAATTAGGCACAATTGGCCTAGATAGAGGGTTAATATTGCATAAGATGCTCAAGAAAAGTTAAGTAGAGAATATGCATTTGAAATGATATTGTAAGCAATGGGCGCCAAAGGCGTAATACGAATGTGTGAAGCAAGTGGAACTTGAAATTAAAATGTATGCCTCAAGTATAAATCATTAGGTTCCTTGTTATCTATTGCCCCATTATTTGAATCACCATTCACCTAAGGCCCCGTTACAACCATAGAAAGACCTTTACGATCTTTAAAGATGTCCACTTTGTGAGATTTGGTTGATACATGTTCTTTCTAATTCATGGCTTGCATTTCCATTCATGAGACTTACTTATCAGAAATTGCATTTTAAATGTCATCATATGCAATCAATTAGATATCCATGACATGAATTCATATTGCATATGTATTTTGAGCGAAGCTTAGGAATCTAAGAGAAGAAAAGAGAGAATCTAGTGAGGATTAGATCGAGGCGAATTACATTCTAAACCGAATCGCACATTTGCTTTGAAGCTTTGGCATTTTGAATGTAAGGTCGCATTATGTACAATCATATCTAGAGTGGCATGCTTTTAATCTTTACTTAACATTTTCTTACATGTATAAGTCCTCACTAATGCATCATTGTGTTAATCTCTTCATTTTGGTTTCACATATTGATCATAGATAAGTAAAACCTTGCTCGGATGAGTTAGAGCTTTATTGAAAATCTTTGAAATGGCTTGATGCATGTCCTTAGGGGTTGATTGATTATTGTTTTGCTCGAGGACGAGCAAAAGATAGGGAAACAAATTATAGCACGGTGTGTATAAAACTATCTAGGGGGGGGGGGGGGGGGGGGGGGGGCTGAATAGATTTTAAGCTTTTTACCCAATTTTTCGTGTTAGTCAAAATTACGAAATTAACCCTAAATATATAAAGCAATAAATCAAGTATAAAATGCGGAAATTAAATAACACTTGATTTTTACGTGGAAACCCTCACGGGAAAAACCACGGGCTAGTAAGTAAGCCACACTCGAACCTCGAATCCACTAAATGTGTAAACGATTACAACCTAATCCCGGAAGTAATCACACACCTACCTAATCCCGGTATGAGTGAACCTAGTCCGATTGCTTGCGAATTAAGCAACCTAATCCCGGTCACAACACAAGACTTAATTCTCTAAAAAGAGATTAACACCCTAAGTGAATATATGAATATCCAAATGCAACATAGAGCAAGGGAAATCCTATATGCTTATCTAAGATGATGAATATGCAATTAAAAACAATCCTAGATATTAAAGCTAAATGACATGTCAATTAGCATAGATAATCATAGATTAGAGAAACCTAGATATCTATCATAAAAACAACACTCAATCAAATCAACACAACAATCTCTATCTTGAATATTAGATTATAATCTAAGAACAATCAAGTAATAAAAGAGATGCCATAATAAATTAAACACTAATTATGTATGATAATAGTGCAAAACTTACCAAAGCAAGTGTGATGATCAAAGACCCATGCAAGCAAGCATCCTAGATATGCTAGAGAATGCTAGATGAACTTTGATGCAAATGGATTTTGGTTTGAGTGTTTAATGAGCAAACTTGATTGCTTTCTCTCTTAAAAATCTCTCTTTTTAAAGTAGGGTTCTTGATGATCAAAGAGTCACATTCAGAACAAGAGAAAGTGATGTATTTATAGGCATGAAAAACAGAGCATGTGAAAAGACAAGTTTGCCCCTGAAACGCACCGATTGGCGGTTTCAATTGGCGGCCAGGCCGCCGATAATAACCGCCGAATTGGCCCGAGAGGAGCAGGGGACCAACGGTGGTTTCGTGACCGCCGATCCAACCGCCGAAATAAACTTGAGATTAAAAATCAATCAGGTATGAAAACGGCGGTTTCATTCGTGACCGCTGTTTCAACCGCCGAATTAGGCCGAGAGATAAAATCAATCAGGTCTTGAACGGCGGTTTCGAACGGCGGTCGAGACCGCCGATCATAACCGCAGAATTGCTCCATACACTACTGGAAGCAAACGGCGGTTTTAGTCGGCGGCCAGGCCGCCGATCATAACCGCCGATCACCAATAAAGGTGAAAACCAAGGAGAAGCCAAGGGCATTCTCCGTAGGCGGTCCTCGCGCTAAACCAAGCACATTCTAGTGCATGCGCGGACGTTTCCGAAAATTATCGGGAAACGAATTACAAGACAACAAGACACAATTACACACAACAAAGTATAACAAATAAGTGCAAGTGAAAAAAGTGACAAGTGAAGAGAATGCACACATATGCAATGTATGTTAAGTGTGTGTGTGCAACTAATCTCTTTAAAGAAAAGTAAGCACAAAGAAATTTACCTTCGGTGCTTATCAAGACGAGGTCTTCAAAGGGCTTGAGCAATAACATTGATACCTAGGCTACCCTTACAAAGAACCCCCAACATGTGGTTTGTCCACGAAATGAGCCAATCAACAAATGGGAACCTTACAATCTCCCCCTTTGGCTATTTCGTGACAAAACCACCACTCACATTGATTCCTCACAAAGAAATAGAAACTACGGGACAACTATGATTTTCTACAACACAAAGAGATAAGAAAATAAAACTTCAAGTCTTCAATCTTTTGTAGAATAATCAAGCCCTGAAAAGAAAGTTTCTAACATTTCCAATACAAGTAAAAAGTGAGATGAATCAAGTGAGAACAAAAACAAGCATTTGCATTTTAAAAGTTTAGGCATAACATTATGAAATGTATGTGTATGCAATGCTCCCCCTCAAACGGGTTACTCCCCCTCAATGAATGTTCTCCCCAATATGCAAAATTGCCTCTATTTTGCAACTCCCCTTACCATATCCTACTCCCCTTTTTGCCATGATATAGGCAAAGGAGTAGTCCCCAACCGGGTCACTCATAGCAACGAGAGATAGAAGCATGCAAGATATTTGCATATATATATATAAGTCAATTTATGCGCCTCAATTAATTGAAGAGAAACAAGGAGATTTATTTGAAAGAAAATGTGTGAATCAAACATGCTTTGTATACAAGACATGTAACATTCAAGTCCAAAATACAATGGTATTTGGCAAAGCAAATGACAAAGGTTTCTAATAAGAATTCAAACCAATTTCACCAATGTCATGAATAAAGCAAGGATATAGAATATATTGATTTCAATTTAAGAACAACTATATCCAACTTTATAAGCAAAACATGGCATGAGCGACTTTGCACCCTATTTGATTTTTCCGGATAAGATATCCGTATGATAGTGGCCATGTTCAACCAATAAAGAAGGAGAGACATTTAGAATGTAAATTCCTTTGAACGGATACAAGATCCTTTATTCATTTTGAGTCTCATAAGCTTTCACATAAGGTTTTGCAATTTAAGAGTATGCAATCATCAATTCATGCTTTTCATGTGAGCATGTTATATGAATTTCATGCTTTTTCATTTGACATTAGCATGTTATTTAAGAATCATCATGTCATGGAGATAATCATAGGTTATTCAAATCATACTTCCTAAATACATCTCCTAGTCCAAAAATGCATGTTTGAACATAAATATGACATGGATTGTAAACAAGCAAGGTTCACACTTATTGAATAGAAAACATATATACATAGTGCAACCAAGCTTACTTAAACAATTAAAAGAAGAGGCATAAGTTATTTAGAATTTTTTGCAAGATGCAAGAATGCAAAATAGCTCTTTCTGCTTGAGTTCCCCATATGGGGTCAATCATAGAACATCACTCCACAAGACATATCCCAATAGATCTACTAAGAGTTTTTAAACGAGTAGCATCTAAGGGTTTAGTAAATAAGTCCGCAAGTTGATCATTAGTACCTACATGTTCAAGTACTATGCATTTATTTTCAACAAGCTCTCTAATGAAGTGATGGCGGATGTCAATATGCTTAGTTCTAGAATGTTGTACCGGATTCTTGGAAATATTAATAGCACTCATGTTATCACAAAAGAGAGTGAGAGTACCTTGGTTGAATCCATAGTCTACTAGCATTTGCTTCATCCATAAGAGTTGTGTGCATCCACTCCCCGCGGCTATGTACTTGGCCTCGGCCGTGGACAAGGAAATCGAGTTTTGCTTCTTGCAAAACCAAGACACCAAGTTGTTGCCTAGAAAGAAGCAACCGCCCGATGTGCTCTTCCTATCATCGCAATTTCCTGCCCAATCCGCATCACTAAAGCCTACAAGACTAGCATTAGTGTCAAAAGAGTACCAAATCCCATAGTTAGATGTTCCATTCACATAGCGAATGATTCTCTTTACGGAAGAGAGATGGGACTCCTTAGGATCCGCTTGGTACCTAGCACACACACCCACACTAAAGGAGATATCGGGCCTACTTGCGGTCAAATAAAGCAAGCTACCTATCATGCCACGATATAACGTTTGTTCCACACTTTTACCACTAGCATCCTTGCTTAGCTTCAAAGTGGTACTCATGGGTGTATCACAATGTTTGGCTTTTTCAAGACCAAACTTCTTCACTAGGTTTTTGGCATATTTGGCTTGGGTTATGAAAATCCCATCATCTAGTTGCCTAATTTGCAAACCTAGGAAGTAACTAAGCTCACCAACAAGACTCATCTCAAATTCATGAGACATAACATCAACAAATTGTTGACCTTGTGTTGTTGGTGGAGCCAAACACTATATCATCACATATATTTGAGCTATGAAAAGCTCATCATTGTTTCTTTTGATGAATAGTGTCTTGTCAACATTACCACGTGTGTAGTCATTGTCAACAAGAAATTGAGTGAGGCGCTCATACCAAGCCCTCGGTGCTTGTTTCAACCCATATAGAGCCTTCTTGAGGCGATAGACATGGTTGGGGTGGTGAGCATCCACAAATCCCTTGGGTTGTTCAACAAACATTTCCTCTTGTAAGAAGCCATTGAGGAAGGCACTCTTGACATCCATTTGGTGCAATTTGAACTTGTGCACACAAGAAATGGACAAGAGAAGCCTAATAGACTCTAAACGGGCAACGGGAACAAATGTCTCCTCAAAGTCGATACCCTCAATTTGAGAGTACCCTTGTGCTACAAGTCTAGCCTTGTTCCGCACTATGTTGCCATCCTCATCGGATTTGTTCCTAAATATCCATTTAGTGCCTATGACATTAGTGGTCTTAGGCCTAGGAACTAGAGTCCAAACCTCATTCCTTTCGAATTGGTTTAGCTCTTCTTGCATGGCAAGAACCCAAAATTCATCATTTAAGGCTTCTTCAACCTTTTTGGGTTCAATTTGAGAGGTGTAGCATGTGTAGCTAATAAGATTAGCAAGTTGACGTCTAGTCCTAACACCCTCATTAACCTCTCCAATGATATCTTCTTTATCATGGAGTTTCCTAACCCATGGAGCGGGTTCTTTAGAGTCCAAGAGAGGAACTCTATCAATAGGTTGTGTGTCATCATTGTTGACATTAGATGTCCCAACATTAGGAGACACCACAACCTTCTCCAAAGGAGAAACATCACTAAAAATAACCTCCTCCTCATGATCATTTGACTTGAGCCTAGTATCATCAAATACGACATTGGATGATTCCATAACACTTAGAGTCTTTAAATTGAAAACTCTATAGGCTCTACTATTCAAGGCATAGCCAATAAAAATACCCTCATCACTCTTAGCATCGAATTTGCCAAGTTGATCACGGTAATTCAAAATGTAGCATTTGCTTCCAAAAGTGTGGAAGTAGCTAACATTTGGCCTCTTGCCTTTCCATAACTCATAGGAGGTGTTTCTAGTACCGGGCCTTAGGAAAACTCTATTTCCTATATAGCAAGCCGTATTGATGGCTTCGGCCCATAGGTTCCTAGGGACATTGTTGCTAAGCAACATCACACGGGCCATCTCTTGAAGGACCCTATTTTTCCTCTCAACAACTCCATTTTGTTGAGGTGTCCTAGGAGCCGAAAACTCATGGGAGATGCCTAAACCATTACAAAAGGTTTCAAAAGTAGCATTCTTAAATTCCCTCCCATGGTCACTTCTAATCCGTTTTATGCTTTTAATATTAGAGTTCATTTCATTTTGTATTTTATTACAAAGCATTTTAAACTTATCAAAAGTTTCGGATTTTTCTCTAAGAAAATATGTCCATGTGAACCTAGAGAAATCATCAACACAAACAAAATGTATCTCTTTCCACCCAAACTTTCGGTTTGCATGGGACCCATGAGGTCCATGTGGAGAAGCTCAAGAGGCTCCTTGGTGGTGAGATACTTACCCATTTTGTGCATGCTTTTAGTTTGCTTTCCTTGTTGGCAAGGTCCACAAACACCATTGGCTTTCTTCCCAAGCTTAGGGAGGCCACGCACACAATTGAACTTTCCAAGGGTCCGTAGATCCCTAAAGTTCATGTGGCCAAGTCTTTCATGCCACAACTCAATTTGCTCATCCATGGACACATGATTAGATACAATACTAGCTTAAAGACAATAACAATTGTCGTTAGATCTCATGCCCTTCAACAAGGTTTGTCCATCGGGTTTTAGGATAGAGCAATAATCTTTAGAAAACAAGACGGAATATCCTTCATCACTAAGATGTGAAATGCTTATTAAATTGGCTTTTAAGCCATCAACAAATAAAGCATTGGATAAGGAGGGTAATCCGGGAACGGAAATGGTTCCTTTCCCTACAACATTTCTTTTGGATCCATCACCAAAAGTGACATTTCCACCTTCTTCCATAACAAGAGTCCCGAAGAAACTCTTGTTTCCCGTCATATGCCTAGAGCACCCACTATCCAAATACCAAAAATTAGAAGAATTTGCCTTCAAGGCTATTTGTGCAACATGGCAAACATTTTCATTCTTTCTAATCTACTTAGCAACATTTTAGCTTTCTTAGTGGTGTTTGGTACATGTGCTCTACTATTCCTAGGATCATGCAAATCAATATTATCATTCCTAGGAACATGCATCTTGGCTCTATTCTTTCTCTTTTCAATCATGCTTCGTGTTCTACAATTTTTATATATCGAAAGCAATGTGGTCTAATATGACCATCAAATCCACAAAAGTGACATATAGGAGTAAAATAAGGAATCATACCTTGTCCTTGTTTTTGTGGATGAAAGGGTTCAATCCATCTTCGTTGTTGAACCGGTCTAGGTTGCTTCCTAGCTTGAGGTTGCATGATAGGTCTCTTTCCTTTGTGAGCCATTTGAGGAGGAATGTTGGCTTGAGGGACCCTAGGGGGTTGAGCTTGAGGTTGCCTTCTTGGCCCCATCTTCACTTGTGCATTTGAACATTGTCCTACTTCTAACTTCTTCCTAGGAATTTGCACAAATGAAGTTTCTTCGTTCCTCAAGGACTTGACAAACACGGTCTTGTTAGAGGTTGAGATCTTCTTGCCATCTTCATACCCAAGACCCCTCTTGTCACATGGACTCTTTCCAACACCAAGCATATGGTCAAGCTTCTTGGTGCTAGAATCCATCCTAGCCAAGGACCCTTTAACTTCTACAAGTTCCCTCTTCAAGCCTTCTTCACTTCTCTTGGATAAGTCTAACTCCTCAATTAACTTATCCTCTCTTCTCTTCAATCTTTCCACTTGTTCACTTAAGTGGTTATTGCGAGCCGAAAGTTCAAGGTTCTCTTCTCTCAACCTCTCAATCTTTCTTGTGCTTTTAATTGCTAAATCATTGAACTCGGCATGGTATTTAGCAAGCACATTTTGCTCCACAAATTTCTTTATGGAATTAGAAAAGGAGTCACTTTCTACTTCACTAGAGTCAATTTCCTCTTGACTCATTTCCTCTCTCTCACTAGCACTTTTGCACTTGTGAGATGAGGCAAAAGCAAGGAAGTTAGCCATGAGCCTTCTTCACTTGAAGACTCATCTTCCTTATTGGAGCCATCACTACTCCCACTCCAAGTGGGGCCATCACTTTGTCCTTCTTCTTTTCATTGTGATTAGCACATTCGGGGGCAAAGTGACCAATCCCACCACATTCAAAGCATCGGACCCCTTTCCTTTCGGTCCTCTCTTGTCTAGGCTCAAACTTCTTGAAGGAACCTTTTTTCTTCAAGTCTTGTCCTCTTGACCTAAATCCCTTCTTCTTCTTGAACCCCATAACCTTATTAAACCTTTTCACGAATAAGGCAAGGTCTTCATCCGATTCATGCTTACCTCTTTTGCATCCTTAGATGCTTTCAAAGCTATTCCTTTAGACTTCTTAGGAGGAGTAGTGGTGCTAGGAGCCTTCCTAGACTCATATGCAAGGAGACGTCCAATCACCTCACTTGTCTTCATATCCATGTAGCCACTATTTTCTTCTATGGCCGTCACCTTTGATTCAAACCTATCGGGGAGAGATCTCATAATTTTTTGCTTGACTCTCCTATTCGAATACGGGTCTCCGAGTTGATGGCTTTGATTTACAATGTCCATCAATTTGATTTCGAAGTCATTGAAGCATTCATCCTCTCCCATCCTAAGTAGCTCAAATTGAGTTTGGAGGACTTGAAGCTTGGACTCCTTCACCACCTCGGTTCCCTCATGTGCAACTTGAAGGATGTCCCATGCCACTTTTGCAATCTGAGTGTTCTGAATAAGCTTGTACTGATTCTCATCCATTGCACACATAATGGCATGCATAGCCTTCCTATTCCACTTTGAAGCCTCAAACTCTTGCGCATTCCATTGCGCCTTAGGCTTCAAAACTTCTTCTCCTCCACCATCGGGAGTCATCTTGGGTAGATCATATCCGTCTTCCACCGCCATCCATGCACGGTCATGAATTTGGCATATGTAGGATTCCATATTCTCTTTCCATTGGAAATAGTTCAAACTGGTAAGAAGTGGATGCCTTGTGCTAGAAGCACCTTTGTGGCCTCCACCATTTCCACCATTTCCACTCATAGTGTTTATGAATGAATGAAATGAATGCAAATGTATGAATGATCAAAAATCACACAAAATGCAAAACACACCAAAATAAGCAAGGATCACCTATGTATGTCTAGGAACCCGCTCTGATACCAATTGAAACAAATTATAGCACGGTGTGTATAAAACTATCTAGAGGGGGGTGAATAGATTTTAAGCTTTTTACCCAATTTTTCATGTTAGTCCAAATTACAAAATTACCCCTAAGTAGATAAAGCAATAAATCAAGTATAAAATGCGGAAATTAAATAACACTTGATTTTTACGTGGAAACCCTCACGGGAAAAACCACGAGCTAGTAAGTAAGCCACACTCGAACCTTGAATCCACTAAATGTGTAAACGATTACAACCTAATCCCGGAAGTAATCACACACCTACCTAATCCTGGTATGAGTGAACCTAGTCTGATTGCTTGCGAATTAAGCAACCTAATCCCGGTCATAACACAAGACTTAATTCTCTAAAAAGAGATTAACAACCTAAGTGAATATATGAATATCCAAATGCAACATAGAGCAAGGGAAACCCTATATACTTATCTAAGATGATGAATATGCAATTAAAAACAATCCTAGATATTAAAGCTAAATGACATGTCAATTAGCATAGATAATCAAAGATTAGAGAAACCTAGATATCTATCATAAAAACAACACTCAATCAAATCAACACAACAATCTCTATCTTGAATATTAGATTATAATCTAAGAACAATCAAGTAATAAAAGAGATACCATAATAAATTAAACACTAATTATGTATGATAATAGTGAAAAACTTACCAAAGCAAGTGTGATGATCAAAGACCCATGCAAGCAAGCATCCTAGATATACTAGAGAATGCTAGATGAACTTTGATGCAAATGGATTTTGGTTTGAGTGTTTGATGAGCAAACTTGATTGCTTTCTCTCTTAAAAATCTCTCTTTTTAAAGTAGGGTTCTTGATGATTAAAGAGTCACATTCAGAACAAGAGAAAGTGATGTATTTATAGGCATGAAAAACAGAGCATGTGAAAAGACAAGTTTGCCCCTGAAATGCACCGATCGGCGGTTTCAATCGGCGGCCAGGCCGCCGATCATAACCGCCGAATTGGCCCGAGAGGAACAGGGGACCAACGGCGGTTTCATTCGGCGGTTTCGTGACCGCCGATCTAACCGCCGAATCAAACCTGAGATTAAAAATCAATCAGGTATGAAAACGGCGGTTTCGAACGTGACCGCCGTTTCAACTGCTGAATTAGGCCGAGAGATAAAATCAATCAGGTCTTGAACGGCGGTTTCGAACGGCGGTCGAGACCACCGATCATAACCGTAGAATTGCTCTATGCACTACTGGAAGCAAACTGCGGTTTCAGTTGGCGGCCAGGCCACCGATCATAACCGTCGATCACTAATAAAGGTGAAAACCAAGGAAAAGCCAAGGGCATTCTCCGTAGGCGGTCCTCGCGCTAAACCAAGCACATTCTAGTGCATGCGCGGACGTTTCCGAAAACTATCGAAAAACGAATTTCAAGACAACAAGACACAATTACACACAACAAGGTATAACAAATAAGTGCAAGTGTGAAATGTGACAAGTGAAGAGAATGCACACATATGCAATGTATGTTAAGTGTGTGTGTGCAACTAATCTCTTTAAAGAAAAGTAAGCACAAAGAAATTTACCTTCGGTGCTTATCAAAACGAGGTCTTCAATGGGCTTGAGCAATAACATCGACACCTAGGCTACCCTTACAAAGAACCCTCAACATGTGGTTTGTCCACGAAATGAGCCAATCAACAAATGGGAACCATACAGATAGGTTTGGGGGTATTTGATCGAACCAAATATGGTACGATTTTGTACCCTTATTTCTTATTCTTTATGCTTGATTCTCGGGTATTTACCCGTGTTTTAATGTTGTTTTAAGTATTTTCAGGTATTTATAAAGTTAAAGGGCATTGAAGTAATTTGGTGAAACTGAGGGCAAATGTGTAAAATTATGGAGAAGATTGAAGACTCCATAATACTGGAAGAGATAATGGGGCGTTCTGTAATTCGCCAAGTAAGTCAGCAGCAGCGCGCCACATCAGCTTATTTAAACGGTGCGTTTTGTGTTGGCTTATTATTTGGGCTTCTTATTAAGCCGCAGCCGAATGCTTAGCGCACCCCAGAAGAAGGCAAGGGACCAAGCCCGTGTACACCACTATCCAGTTCTATTCGCACCCCACAATAGACAAAAAAAGGGCTGCTGCGCACACCCTTGCTTAGTGCTAAATGCACCCCATTAGAGACAAAGTAAAACCTCCTGCGCACACCCCTGCTTCTTGCTAAATGTCCCCCATCTTCTTCAAGTCATCTTCTTCCTTGAGCTTAGCACGAACCAGCCATGGCAACTAAACCCTAGTTGCAGCAGCCACCTAAAATCGACCTACCTTCAGCTGGTTTTTATTGCAGAATAACGGCGAGGCTCGTGCGAAGTCGATAGGCCCCTTTTTGGCTCGTCCAAACCACCGGAATCCAAGAGCCAAATCCATGGCCGTCGCTCCAATTGTCACCACGAAGCCACAGCAACAACGCCTAGTGATGTCGCCATTTGCACAGTTACGTCTCCATGGCGACAGGAACTCATTTAGGCACCTGATTGCTTTGCCCCAGTGTCGCCTAATACATCGCCATGAATGCAAAGAGCAACCTCTCCTCTGTGCTCATTTGATTGGGTGTGAAAATTACACAATGCACCCCTAGAGGGGCCAAAATGGCAATAGTGCAAACTTAGGGGATTTTTTTGGTAATTATCCATTCGTGACCTATTTTAGAAATACTATAAATTCATCCTATTTTCTACTCTTGACACAACTTGTAAAGCAAGAAATTCATTCTTCCACCATTCCTAATCCACCCATCTCTTCTCTCCAATCTCATCAACAAACAACTAGACTACCTCACCTAAATCCTTCCTCTCTTCCCATCTTCTCCATCCACTTCCTTTGTCACTCTCCATATGACTTCACCTATCTAGACACATCCTTTTCTCTCACACTTTGCACTAGGAGCATCAAAGGAAAGCAAGGATCAACATTAAAGAAGGAGGCCTATGGGTGATTTCCTTACATATTACTTGTTTTCTATTTTGATTGTAACTTGTGTAATTAAATCCCTAATATCTTTCATTAATTGTTAAGAACACTCTCTTATCTAGTATTGTTGATGTTGGACTTCTATCTATTCAATTTTTCTTTACATTATTGCTATTTACTTTTCTAGTTTATTATAGCTTAATCAATCAAAAACCCAAAAATATAATCTATGTTTTATGCACCTAGATTAGACTAACCTAGATATTATCACAAATTAATTAATCTAACCTAATCCCTGTGGATGAATCCTTACTCTACTACAAAAAATGCAAAAGAAATCGGTTTTTTTATATGGAAGAAATCGGTTTTTGAAATTTTTAAAACCGATCTCTTTTTGAGTGATTTATAAAAAAAAGCGCAAAAGACATCGGTTTTTAACCGATGTAAAACAAGAGAAAAGAAATCGGTTTTACTTAAAACCGATTTAAAAACCTAGTAGAAAAGAAATCGGTTTTACTTAAAACCGATTTAAAAACCTAGGAGAAAAGACATCGGTTTTAGTTAAAACCGATTTAAAAAACCTGATGTAAAATTGATGAATTACAAAAAAAAATCCCACCGACCAGCCACCACCACCGGCCCGCCTCACCGACCGGCACACCCCACCTCCGGCCACCGCCGCCGGCCAACCCCACCTATGATAATAATGACAATTAATTGTCATTATGAGGAATCAAATTCGCAACCTCAAAGTCAAAGTGGTAAGCCTTTACCGTCTGACTACAAGATTGAATGTGTTAATAATTGCACAATATATATATATATAACCTATATGAATTGTTAGAAAAAAAAAAAAAAAAAAAAAAACTTGTTTGATAAATTTAAATTTACTCAACTAATCAAAATTCTAATTTCTACTACAAACATACATATATTAAATAAATTTTATTGGTGGGTTTATTTTTCATTTCATTTTTTATTGTGTGGTTTTGTGTTCTGCTAGAGATATTTTTATGCAAACTTTTTCCCTAAAACTGTATCTTTTGGCAACGAAATAATTTTTTTCATCCATGCTAGATTTTTTGATTTTTCGATACGAATCCAACTGTATAAAGAACGTAAAATTATGGTCGGTATTTTGAAAGTTATGATCAATTATTCAGTCAAAGGTCAGAAGCAATTGAAGATATTTTTGTGCAAACTTTTTTCTTAAAACTGTATCTTTTGGCAACAAAATAATTTTTTTTGTCCATGGTAGATTCTTTGATTTTTTGATACGAATCCAACGGTATAAAGAACGTAAAATTCCGGGTGGTATTTTGAAAGTTATAATCAATTATTCATGAGTACTCAAAGGTCGATCGATTGGAGATATTTTTGTGTAAAATTTTTCCTTAAGAAATAAATTTTTTTTTTTCCATGATGGATTCTTCGATTTTTCGATACGAATCCAACGGTATAAAGAACGTAAAATTCCGGGTGGTATTTTGAAAGTTATGATCAATTTTTCAGTCAAAGGTCAAAATTGGAGATATTTTTGTTCCTTAAAACTGTATCTTTTGGCAGGGAAATAAATTTTTTTGTCCATGTTGGATTCTTCAATTTTTTGATACGAATCCAACGGTTTAAAGAACGTTAAATTCCGGGCGGTATTTTGAAAGTTATGATCAATTATTCATGAGTACTCAAAGGTCAAGCGATTGGAGATACTTTTGTGTAAACTTTTTCCTTAAAACTGTATCTTTTGGCAAGGAAATAATTTTTTTTTTCCATGGTATATTCTTCAATTTTTCGATACGAATCCAATGGTATAAAGAATGTAAAATTCCGGTTGGTATTTTGAAAGTTATGATCAATATTTCAGTCAAAGGTCAGAATTGAAGCGATTGGAGATATTTTTGTGAAAACTCTTTCCTTAAAACTGTTTCTTTTGGCAAAGAAATAAATTTTTTTGTCCATGTTGGGTTCTTCAATTTTTCGATACGAATCCAACGGTATAAAGAACGTAAAATTCCGGTTGGTATTTTGAAAGTTATGATCAATTTTTCAGTCAAAGGTCAGAAACGATTCGTGAATCCGCGAGTGAGCTGTTTTCATCGCTCATTTTCTCACTTTTCCAACTCGATTTTTGGAATATTTTCTGATTTAAAAGTGTTTGTTTGCATGTCTACTTTCTTGTGTCAAAAGTTGAGGAAATAACGTTGAGTATTTTTAGAGATGTGCCCTTGAATGTGGACATAGGTCAGATTTGCATTGTAGAATTTTGCTTTTGAATCTACATCGGTTTTTATAAAAATCGATGTCTAAACGCTTGCTTTTAATATCGGTTTTTATAAAAACCGTTGTCTTTTCAACGCAAAATTTAAGACATCGGTTTTTATAAAAACCGATGTCTAAACGTTTATTTTTTAATATCGGTTTTCTTAAAAACCGATGTCTTTTGAAATTGTAATTTTTAAGACATCGGTTTTTATAAAAACTGATTTCTAAAAGCTTTTTTAAAATCGGTTACCAAAAACCGATTTCTTTTAGTGATTTCTAGTGATGTCTTTAAGCATTTTTGTAGTAGTGTTACTTACCGTTTGACTAATCTTTACATCCTAAAAGGATTTTCTAGTGGTAAAAACATTGTTTTCTAAAGATCACATTTTTACACAAATATTGTATTTTGTTGAGTATCAAAACGACCTCATCAGATATCCTCCCAAGAGTTCTTGTCAATAAAATCACAAGGCTAAAATAGAAAACGCTGGTTGTTATGTTAACAATAAGGTGGGACCTAGTCCAACTAGTAAATAGTGCGAACTCCCAAAAGAGGCATAACATTTATGGATGTTGGATCACTGTTGAATTTTACGATTATTTATTTAATTCAAGATAAATATTCGAAAGAGCTTTATCATGATTATTTACTTATGTATATTTTTTGTTTTATTCAGAAATCATGACCCCATCCCTAATGAGCATCCTGAAAGATAGCACTTTAACTGGTGATAATTATATCACATGGAAAAGGAAAATTGGGTTGTTGTTGCAAGCTAAAAAACATAAGTTTGTTCCGACTACTCCTAAACCACCTGCTTCTAATAATGAATCTAATGTGATGTAAAGAGACGCGTATAAGCAGTGGAAGACCTCAGATGATATGGCCAAATGTTACATTATGGCTACTATCTCCGACGTGTTACAACAACAGCATGAATGAATGGGATCTGCTGCTGATATAATGATGTCTCTAGAGGAGATGTTTGCTATGAGGTCCAGGACGACTAAGAGAGAGGCAGTGACTGCTTTCATGAATCTTATAATGAAACCTGGACAGGCTGTGAAAGATCACATGATGAAAGTCATAGCACATCTCAATATTGCTAAACTAAATGGTGTTGAGATAGATGGTGAGACAAAAATTGACATGGTTGTTAACTCACTGTTAGATTTCGTTGATCAGTTCAAGTTGGACTACACCTTGAACAAAAAGGAATACACCTCTCAAGGCCTGATGCAAGATGTTCAAAGCGCTGAAAAGATCCTTGTGAAAAGCAAAGGTCAAGAGATTCATATGGTTGGTAAAGTTGCTACTGTTAAGACCCGTCAGAAGGTCAAGAAACAACAGAAGAAAAAGCAACTTGGGCCTACTAAGAAGGAGACCAAGAAAGTAACCAAGATCAAAAGCAAGTGCTTCCTTTGTGGTGAAAATGGATATTGGAAAAGAAATTGCCCAAAGTCCCAGAATAAGAAGGAAGAAGGTAATGTTAATTATCTTGAAATATGTTTTCTGGTAGATTCTATAGATTCTTGGATCATAGACTCTGGAGCCACTAATCATGTTTGTTATTCCTTGCAAGTGTTCCAAGAAAGGAAAAGGCTGAATAAAGATGAAATCAACTTGCGCTTGGGCAACGGAACGTTAGTGTCTGCAAGTGCAGTGGGAGATAGTAGAGTTAATCTAGATTCTAGTAGGCATTTAGATTTGATAGACGTTTATTATGTACCTTAATTCAAGAGGAATTTAATTTCAGTTTATTGTTTAAATAAATTTGGATATTCGGTTACTTTTAATAAAAATTTTATTATTAGTAAGAATGACAATTATTTGCAAAGGTACATTGGAAAACAAACTATTCTTTTGCGTAGAAATATCTTTCACTTGTTAGACATAGAATTAATGCAACCTAATCATAAAAGAGTAAAATTATCAAAAGATGAAACCTACCTATGGCATTTGCGCCTATGCCATATTAACCTTGATAGGATTAAAAGATTGGTTAGTGATGGACCTTTAAGTGACTTAAAGGTTGATGATGTACCAATTTGTGAATCTTGTTTGGAAGGTAAGATGACCAAAAGGTCATTTACGGCCAAAGGCACAAGAGCCATTGAATGTTTAGAATTAATACACACTGATGTATGTGGTCCTATGAGCATTCAAGCTAGAGGTGGATACGAGTACTTCATCACTTTCACGGATGATTACTCAAGATTTGGTTATGTGTATCTCATGAGACATAAGTCGGATGCTTTTGACATGTTCAAAGCATTCAAAGCTGAAGTGGAAAATTAGCTTGAGAAACACATAAAAATCTTGAGATCTGATCGTGGTGGAGAATATCTATCAGGTGAGTTTCAACAACATCTTATTGATAATGGGATAATTTCTCAGTTTTCTGCGCCAGGTACACCTTAACAAAATGGGGTGGAAGAAAGGATGAAAGTATACAAACATAGTTAAATAGCTTAAAGCATACCTAGAAGGGGGGGGGGGGGGGGGGGTGAATAGGTTTTTACGCCTTTTTCAATCCATTGAACAAACTTATGTTGGTCCTTCAAGGTAGCCTTACATACAACACATAAACCAAGAAATCATACATAGACAATTTAAGCATGTGATCATTTAAGCATAGTCTATGAATATCAATTAGTTGTATGAGGTATAAGAACACATAAACTCAACAACAAAGAATACTTGTATTTCAATATTTGTTCAATGTATTACAAGTATACTCAAATAACACTATACACAAGAATTACAATATACAAAAGAATTATAATTACAAATAAGATCAAATGAATAAGTTTACAAATCACACTTTACAAAATCTTGTTTCAATATACATCACAAGTGAATAATATGCAACAAGATAACAACATACACATATACAAATATAAGAGATAGAGATAGGAAGAATTAACACAAGAGATTTTTTAATGTGGTAAAACCTCCAAGGAGGAAACATCCATGGGTTGAACAACAACCATTGGGTACTATATATATTGGATGGTAAATTAGAAATTCCTCAAAAGTGACCAAACTTGACCAACTTCCTATTGGAGTCTATGTTTACCCAACCCTATTGGAAAGTACGAAATCCCTTAATGATGCGAAGCCACCATATATTGGACAACATACAAAACCAACATCGATGGTAGATTAGAAATTCCTCAAGAGTGCATACACATCCCATGTACCCCGCTCTTTTATAGTCTATGTCTGTCCATACGCCTAGGCCTACCAATATACAAGCCAACTCTCTATCCAAGGCACTCATGCCTTTAGGGAGCCTCCCATGCATGACTATCTGAGTCCTCCCGACTCTAGCCATGACTCCTTTCTTGCCTATCTGAATCCTCCCGACTCTAGACAAGACTTCTTGCTTGGCTATCCGAGTCCTTCCGACTCTAACCAATACTTCATGCCTTTTACAAGGACTTCCTAGTGTGATCATGTGAATGTAAATGATACAAATTGTCAATTCAACATAGAACATGTGATCAATACATTATGGAACAACTAGACCTAAACATATGATAACACAAGTAATAAAAGTCTAGATGCAAAATTTGAATAAAAACCTAGAGCATGTGAAAACACCTAACACATAAAACTCAAAGTTTCATTCACACAAATAACACTTGAACAATTCATATATATGAAGCACAAATTCAAGATGTTATAAACATACATAAAAATGCTAGAATCGCAAAATGTGTTCAATGAATATTCTAGCCAACAAATAGAGCAAGGATATATCGAATAATCAATTAAATCCTATTTGTCTCTAAATACACATACAATTGAATTAATCCTAGTTTTTATCAATCAAAGGATCAAAACATATTTCAAGGATTATTAATCGTAAAATGATTGATTCAAGTCACAAATAATCCTAGATATCAATCTAATCACAATACAACTCTCAAACATGTGAAAAACCTAGAATCTAAGAAACTAGTTCAAATATGTCTCTAATTAGACTTTTGATTAAGATTGATTATGAAGCTATCTTTATTAATAGCATTCACCATACATATACATACATATAGAAGAAGAAACCCCAAGCAAATTGAAGGTTATAAAAGAAGAAATCTCAAAGATATGAACACTACCTTGCAATCATGAGCTGGTTCATTTTTCTATGTAAAACCACCATGAAAATTGATCAAACAGCTGCAAGACCACTCGAAAAAGGTGGAGGACTCAATTATGAACAATCTCCAACTTGAATCAACCAATTCTGACTTCGTATGAGAAAGTTATTGTATTTGGAAGGTGAGAAAAATTGAGAGAAAAATTCTGGTGAGAGTTCAACTTTTTCTTCTTGAAAAGAAATGGAGGGAATTGGAAATATTTAAAAAGAAGAGAGAGAAGGAAGGAAACCGGCCAACCAAGAGCTACCACATTAGCTCCTGGTTGTGTGGGGCGCGTGTGCCACATTGGACCAGAGGGCTAGTCTGGCCGTGTGGCTCACGGCCTCCACACGTGGCCACCAAGGCATGGCCTTTGGCCATGCTTGACTCTCTCGCGCACCAGTCGCGTTCTTCGACCGTATTCGGGCCTCTGAACTTCGATATCGAATTCATCTTCAGATTATGAATCATGACTCCCTCATGCACAACGACGACTAGAAAACGTTGACAAAAGTTTGAGAAATCATCTCAGAATATGATGACGAAAACAACTCAACGAATGAGAACGAAAAGTAGCGTAGCTACATCGTTTGGACTCGAAACCTAATGAATGAGTAACCGAAATGACCGAAACTTAATAAGGAATCATAAGAGATCATGTTCAAGTCCAAAACAAAAAATACGGAAACATATACACACAAAATCACACACGTATGCCATTTCCTAGACATAGTCCTAGAACATGCAAATTACAATGTTTATCAAATTAAATCTAATGCATGTGCATACATTACCAAGTATGTGAAAGAGATATATACATGATGTTCAACCATGTAGCGACACATATGAATGCCATGTGTGTGTGTGTGCCTAGTCTTGTAAGAGAAATGAGGTCTTATATACCTTTGTAGATCGATGAAGCACATTTCTCTTTGAAGCTGGCATCTTGCATAAATTGTGGCCAAGTCTTTCTATGACGACTTGAATCTTCAATTCTTAGACCACTAAACATTACAAGAGAACATCGTTTTGATATGGAATACATGCCAAGACAAACCAAAAACCAAACAAATGAGAAATAGAACTCTTTTGAACATGGCTAGGTTTATGTTGAGTTATTAACTGCTTCCTATTTCTTTTTAGGGATATGCTTTACAAACTGCAATATATATTCTAAATGATGTACCATCTAAGTCGGTTCCACAAACTACATGAGTTATGGACTGGGCGAAAACCTAGTTTACAACACTTTAGGATATTTGGTTGTCCTGCGCATGTGTTAAAAGGAAAGACAGAAAATATGGAGTCTCATTCGGAAACATGCATATTTGTAGGGTATCCAAAAGGAACTAAAGGATATTATTTCTATAGTCCTTCAGATCTTAAAGTTTTTGTTTCGACAAATGCTAAATTTCTGGAAAAGGACTATATGAATGATTTTGTACCTGAAAGTAGAATTGTCCTGAATGAGATGTTAGGAGATACAATTCCATAAGAGATTTCACATCCCATCCCAATTGTAAGTTCCGCACCATCACAAAATCAACAACATACCATTCCTCGTCATAGTGGGAGGGTTAGTACATAACCCGAGAGATACATCGGTCTAGGAGAATCAGTGGAGAATCTCCCTGACGATGATAATTCTTACACATATAGGGAAGCAATGGAGGATGTTGATTGTCGCCATTGTCAAAAGGCAATGCAATCTGAAATTGAATCTATGTTCAATAACAAAGTCTGGTCCCTTGTAGACTTGCCTAAAGGAATAAAACCCATTGGGTGCAAGTGGGTATACAAGAGGAAAAGAGGTATGGATGGAAAGGTGGAAACCTTTAAAGCTAGATTGGTAGCTAAAGATTACACACAGAAATAAGGTATCGATTACGAGGAAACCTTCTCTCCTGTGGCCATGCTTAAATCCATAAGGATACTCTTATTCATTGCAGCATCTCTAGAGCTTGAGATTTGGCAAATGGACGTCAAGACAGCTTTCCTTAACGGAAGTCTTGACGAAAGCATCTATATGATGCAACCAGAAGGATTCATTGAACAGGGCCAAGCAGAAAGGGTATGCAAGTTGCAAAAATCCATATATGGATTGAAGCAAGCATCCAGATCCTGGAACATAAGATTCAATCAAGTTGTGAAAAGTTTTGGATTTATTCAAAACCTTAATGAACCCTGTGTGTATAAAAGGATTAAGGGCGACAAGTTGGTTTTTCTGATTCTTTATGTTTATGATATACTACTCATCGGAAACGATGTAGGTGTATTGACATAAGTAAAATAATGGTTAGCAAAACAATTTGATATGAAGGACTTAGGAGAAGCAAGTTATATTCTTGTTATCCAAGTAATAAGGGATAGAAAGACTAGAACGATTGCATTATCCTAAGCTTCATACATAGATAAAACATTGTTTAGGTTCCCCATGCAAGATTCCAAGAAAGGTATGTTACCTTTCAGACATGGAATCAAACTTTCTAAGGAACAAGTTCCTAAGAATGAACATGAAGAGCAATTCATGAGTAGAGTTCCATATGTCTCGGTAGTTGGAAGTCTCATGTATGTAATGCTATGCACTAGACCAAATATTTGTTTTGCTGTTGGCATAGTTAGCAGGTTTCAATCGAAACTTGGTCCTGATCACTGGACGGTAGTCAAGAATATTTTTAAGTATCTCAAAGAGAACGAGATATAATATGCTTGTATACTCTGGAGAGGATTTGATTCCCTTTGGGTATACAGATTCTGATTTCCAATCGGATTCTGACTCCAGAAAATCCACATTAGGATCTGTGTTTACTCTTGGAGGAGTAGCAGTCATATGGAGGAGTATCAAGCAATCTTGTATCACTATGGAAGCTGAGTATGTTATTGCATACGAAGCTGCCAAAGAGGCTATTTGGCTTCACCAATTCTTGATTGACTTCGAAATGGTTCCCAGTGCGAATAAGCAGATCACTATCTACGGTGACAACAGTGGAGTAGTGGCTAATTCGAGAGAACCAAGAAGTCATAAGAGAGGAAAACACATTAAAAGGAAGTATCATCTTTTAAGGGAGATTGTGCATAAGCGGGAAGTGAAGATTACCAAAATCGCGTCAGTAGAAAATCTAATGGGTCCCTTCACAAAGGCTCTACCTCATAAGAGTTTTGATGGGCACCTAGAGAACATGGGAAAGAGAGATATGACACATTTGCTGTAGCGCAAGTGAGAGATTGTTAGGATTATGCTCAATAGCAAGAGTGTAATATTGTTTTTGACGATCTTTTCATATTAATAAAGTGATTTCTGTTTTAACAAATCTTGTAGCATTTATAGTTTAATTATTATAATTGTCAAAATTAAATAATCATAAGGTAAAAAGACTATGAGAAAAGAATAATTGTTCGTACATCTGGAAATGTATGAGGTAGACACAATTCTTTAGTTAGTCTTGAATAATGTTCACAACTTAAGGTAAAGGTTGGACACCTTTATCTTGGCAAAGTTGTAGATTCTTTTGCTGGCATTTGAGTGGGATCAAATGTGTTATGATGAGTCTAAAATCATCAAAGAGGTTTTGAGTAAAACAATCTAGTGCACTAGGTGCATTGAACATGATCACAATGAAATACTTTTGTTAACCAAAAATTCGCTCAAGGTGAGGAATTTCAATTAACACCCTCAAACTGCTACCTAGTAGTCTACGGAGGGGTAGATACCTCTAGGTACCATGGTTTTGCATGAGTAAAAAAGTCTAAAGTAAGGTGCAGTAGGTAGGAGAAAAATCATCCCGCCCGTCGGGGTGATTCAAGCATGTGGTGATACGCTTGAGGTTCCCTTGCTGGTGTGAGGGGCTTTGACCCTGATACCTCGTACCCGGTACCCCGTATCCCATATCCCGTATCCCGTATCCCGTATCCCGTATCCCGTATCCCGTACCCCGTACCCCGTACCCCGTACCCCGTACCCCGTACCCCGTAACTGATACTCTTTTCTAGATCTCCTCTATAGTTCCCCGATCCAGATAGCAAGCAACTAGGAGGAGGGATATGAGTTCTTTAGTGATATAGATGTGGTCATGAAGGATGAAACCACCTCGGTTCTTCCAGCTAGTTTGAAGGTTCTTTTCCTTTCTTTTTGTATGACTTGGCATGCAAATAGGAGGATAAGAGAGCTAAAAACCTGTGGGGTTGGAATATAACTCACATACATGCATAATAAAAGAGATACGAGGGAGAGAATTGCAAGTCTTATGATAGAAGGTGGACTGGCCTAGGGGGAAAAAGCATCACATGTGATCACATGCTAAAACACCCCTACGTAGTATCCAGTGGAGAGAGCGACCATCCTTTATATTATTTATGAATAAGGAGCTTACAAAAGTAGTAAGGTAATTCCATATAAATGCTCCGAAAAGCTTACAACAATTGGAGATGGTGTCTCCGTAGAAAAGAAGAAGAAGAAGAAGAAGTTCTTGGCTTCTCGGAAAAGTGGGATCCCCCATGTTGTCGAATGTCAAGTCATATATATAGGTCTTATTTCTTGTTGTTCACTCATACAAATTTGGTCTAATGACCTAGCAATTTACGGGGCGTTCCATGGCGATAGGCGAGAAGATCGTGGGATTGATTCCCTGGAATCAAGTGATTCCTTTTAGAACTGAAAGAGTTGACTCCACTTTTGAATGGGACTCTTGAATGGCGAGAACAAGGCTATTTCCTTGTTTACTTAAATGTTGTCGTATTCAGTCTATTATGGTAGCTTGATCTTTTCTTCCTTGGTAATCTGATAGATGATGTACTAAGACCTCTATTGTTGACGCCTTTTATGCTAGGTGGTCGGGAGTTGTTCGGAGGATCGGTCCTGGTAGGAACCATGGTACGGGGTACGGGGTACAGGGTACAAGGTACCGGGTACCAGGTGCGGGATACGAGGTACTAGGTTCGGGGTACCGGGTACCAAGTGCGGGGTACCAGGTACCAAGTGCGGGGTACTAGGTACCGAGTACTGGGATACCGGTGCGGGGTACCGAGTACTAGGTGCGGTAGTGGGGTCTTTAGGACCTTGACTTCCATATTTCTTGGTACCTAGGGATCTAGGCAATCTCGATCTGGACCTCGATTGCTAGATAGGTGTGTTGATCTTGGTTCCTTTCTGGGGTAGCTAGATGCTTCTTGCGGTATCCTTCTACTCTATGTGATCTTGGCAAGGATGGAAATATCTTCTTTGGACCCCTGCCAAAAAAGGCGGTTAACAACTTTATCTAACAACCGTCAGTGGATAAAAGTTTTCATTATGAGGACAATCAAAGAGTCTATCTAAATCCTGATATAAATGATGGACTTATGGTTGCAAGTGCTATCATTTGAGCTATCAATGAGTACGATTATATGGCATAGTCTATCCTCAATAGTTTGGTGGTATTCATTTGTTAATCGATAGAGGACTTCATTTATAGATATAGACATCGTGGCTCCATTTATGAAATGAGAGTATAATATTATCATATGGATATTTTTAGGTATTGGATATTAAATCTTAACGTTAAGTTTTCAATAGTGTCTATTGAAACATAGTTTCTGGACAAGTCAAAATATCCAAATTCAAAATGTGGTCATATGAATCAATATGGTAACTAGGAGAGTTATAGGCGGTCTGAGCTCTTGGAGATTACTGATATTATTCACGATGATACACTATCTCCAATAAGATTGTCTAGGGTATGAATGAGAATCATTTACTTATTCTATCTTTATTTAAGAGATCAATTTTAGTTTTTTAGTGGAATGAACTAAAATTAATAGATCAAACCTAAGTGAATCATTTGTTGATTGTGATTGAGTTATGTCTATTGAAGCTTAAGTTTAGATAGCCCGTCAAGATCCCCAATCCACATGGACTTGCATGGATCACTTGATATATTCTACCGGACTAATTTATGGGTCCATCTAGAATTGTATTAAGGCATGTGGACTTTTTTCTCTTAGTAAGAATGGGCCTAGTTCACATGTGGGCTTTTTAATTAAGGTCCAATGGATTTAATAAAATAGAAAAAATAATATTTAGCCTATATTTTTGTATATGGGCAGCGGCAAGGCTAATATATTATTTTATTTTATTATTTGATTAAATGGAAATTAATTAATTTATCAGTTAATTATTTAATTAAAAATCAAAATCTTTTTTTGACTAGGAAATATGTTTCTTAGTGTTATACTATTGTTGATAGTATAATGAGAATCAAAGACTTTATTTGATAAGAAGAAAAATAAAAGGATTTTATTTATCTAGTCAAATTAGGAAGTTTTTGATATAGTCACTGTTATCCTGAAAAATCCATCGGGATTTTCTCGGGACAACCTAGACCGCGACGTACGGGTGTGCCGCGGCTGGTCCGGATCGAGTAGGGGGTGGCTCCTCACCTCCCGGGGTTGATACCGGAAGGGGCCTTTGATCCGATTGCCAGGGACCGGTACAATGCAATAGGACCAGTCCTGTTAGGGGGAATGTGGTCGAGATAGTATATTTAGGCCATATGGGGAGTGTGACCGGGGTAGCTTGCTACAGTAAATGAGAAGGCTTTTGTTATTTAACGGTGGGGTACATTACAAACCGCTTCGCCCGCTACGGCGAGCTATTACAACCAAGGGAAAGAGCATGACTGCCAAGTACATTATCATGTATAGGAGTTAGAACTAAGAATAACTCGTCGCTAGGTGAAATGACATAATGGAGCTTGCATTAGGTAGGGTGGTAGCCAAGTAGATCACTCATAGGAGCTTGGGTTAGACGAGGTAGTAGCCAAGTAGGATGGTCTCATAGGAGCTTGATTTAGGAGTGGTAGTAGCCAAGTAGAAGTCTCGGTTTTCCGGTGCCAACCTCTCATTCTTGGAATGTAGGGGTATTTATAGTGTCTTTGGTAGAACGGTAGGTGGGAGTAGCTCATTTAGGCGGGAATCCCTAATTCCATCTCCACCGTTCCCTCCTGCCAGCAATCGCGATAGTACATAATTGAAGGTTAGGATCGTGCCACTAGGCTCTTTCTTTGCTGGGGGCTTGGTTTTGGTAGGTGGGAGCCCTAGTCTCCAGGGCGAAATTGGCGGGGCTGATCCTGGCCTCTACTTTTGAGTAGGGCCGTGGTGTCCACACGCCTTGGAGGGCCTTGATCGTTCCACCCTGGCCTTAGGTCCACATAGGCATTTCCGTAGGGCTGATATGCCGAACATGTGGTGTTTTCAGAGGTTTGATTAGTCGGATGGTGTCCTTGCAGCAGTGGGTGGTCGTTATCAAAATCTGGTCAGGCGGGGGACAGTGTCAGCGCCTGTCCCGCTGCACACTGTCAGGCACCCCCCCTCCACCATTTCCTTCTTCGTGCTTGCTGGGTTCCTGTGAATATTTTACTGGGGAATCACAGAATCCCCTTTCATGTATGAGATAGTTGACCTCTAACTAGGGCTGAGATGAAGGGAGGTTCAACCGTTGATGCAATGTGGCCAGTAGAAGATCCCGACCGTAGGTTGCTTATCTTTCCCCAGTTGTGATTGCTGCCTCACATTAATGGGCTAGGGCTGAAGCTCTACAGGTTGTTTCCAGTCCCTCATTTATCCCATGTGAGCTGGGGTGAGGGCTAGCATCAGCCCTTGAAAGGGTTGTGGCTTACTGGTTACTATGACCGACGTCAGCCCTTTGGAGCGGGGGGTTGTTAGAACATTCCAAGGAATTCTTCTCTAGTGGGTCGTTCTAGTTGTGGGAGTGGGTTATGCATGACTAGGTAGGTGCTGCTTAGGATGGTTCTTAGCCGGGTTGCTGGTTGGGAGCAGGTCCTCTATCGGACCAGGTCCTTCCTCTTACTAGGCGCTCTAGGGGAGCCGGGTCCTAGAAAGACCGCGTCTGGGAGGCGGGATTCTTAGTGGACCCGGTCCCCGTTCTCAATAGGCATTTTTGGGGGAGTCCGGTTCCTTGATGAGCCACGCTCAGACCCGGCGTGCCAAAGGAGAGGCGCGGTACGTGATGGACCGGGCATTTCTTCTCATTAGGTGCTTCAGAGCGATTGGGGATGTTTCCGTGGTGGGTTCAAGGGAGTGATGAGGCTCTTTAATGGGGAAAGCTCTTCCTTGAATTAATTGCCTATTTTCCCGGTTAACAGAAGTCCCTTCCGCCTTGGATGTTAATGGTATCGCTGAATATTGGAGGTGGGGTACTTGGTCGCATGAAGGGCTTTCCCTGGTTGGAGTTTTTCTTTTTTCCCCCCTGAATTTGTTGGAATTCGCTTAAGTGGTTGTGTCTCTTCTAGCATTAAATGCGATAATTAAGACTTTTCAGAAATTGGCACGTTTCTCTGGACACGAGCGTCAGCAATGGGACGTTTGCTGTGCATCACTCCACGTGGCACGCGCGGAGTGGCCAAGCCATCCAATCCACCTTTTCGTTTGCTTCTCCCTGGCCATCTGATACCTTGGAGGGCTGAGATCTCCTCGTTTAAAATTTAAGGATGGTTTAACCGGAGTCTCCCCAGTTTCTCCCGTTTTTTTAGTTTTCACTTCTTCTTCTCCACTTCTCTCTTGTGCTTCTTGTTGCTTTGCTGAAAATGGCGTCTGAGGATTCCAACGTAGAGAGAGATTTCGATTATGGCGGGGAGGATAGTGCCCCGGAGAATTATGGACTTTCCCTGAAGAGGCGCCGGCCCAGTGGTGATTCTACCGCTGGGGGAAGCAAGGCTCGCCCTCGTCCTCGTCGTTCCGGGCTACATTCTTCAATCGGGACCGGGTTTGCCAACTCTCTTTCTTCTCCAGTGCATGTCTCCGATGGGGGAGGGGGATCCAGCCCCGAGGCACTTTTCGGTGAAAGACACCGGGATCGAGAGCATGTGGATATGAGGGGATCCCATCGAGTGATGGCGGTTGAAGAGGGAGGGGATCCCCCTGAGGTTTTTAGTGTGTTCCCCCATCAGTGTGTACCATGGGCATGCTATCCCGATTGAGGCGTGATTTCAACATTCCAGATGACATAGAGCTCTCTCTCCCCACCGAAGATCATGATGCCTACGCATCTCCTCTTGGTCATCTCCTCATTCACGTGTCGGCCTTTGAGGGGGGAGTTCACTTCCCACTCCATCCTACACTTAGGCGGACCTTATGTGCGTTTGGATTGGCCCCAATGCAGTTGGTACCGGGTTTCTGGAGGAACTTGGTGGGCTTCCTCGTGATGTGGCGAGAGGCCGTTGGCTCTCGACCCAATTTAAGGGAGCCGGGTTACAGAGAGTTACACTCCATCTTCCAACTGTCGCCACTGACTCAGCAGCCCGTCGGTTAATATTATCTACGTTGTGTTAATGCTGTTGACTTTGTCATGCCTGGTACCCGGAGGAAGAATCCCGGGTGGAAGAAGGAATGGATTGTTGTGAAAGGCAATTGGGGAGCCACGGTCCTTTACGGTCACCGGGAACACTCAGTCCCTACTTCCTTTGGGCCTCAACCGGAGTGGGCGAAGGAGGAGGACGAAGATGAAGTCATGGGTCTCCTGGCTGATATCGAGCGGCTGGGATATAAGTATCCCGATTTGGAGGGCTTTTGATCGCGCTCCAAATGTTCACATTTAGCGCTCCATTTTCCTATCTTTTTGTGCTTGTTTCTCGGGTAAAACCGGGTATTTAACGGATAAATAAGTGTTTCAGGTAATTAGGGAAGTTCAGGGGCATTGTTGTCAATATGGTGAAATCAGGGGCAAAGGTGAAAAATTCGGGAAATTATTGAAGATTCCGTGAATAGGAGAAAGATCAGGGGAGCTGACTGTAATTATCCAGCAAAGGTCAGCGCAGCAGCCACGTCAGCAAGTGGAACGACGCCGTTTTGAGGGAAGCTCGTGTCAGCGTGACGTCATGCACACGTCATGGCGTCTTCAACCTTCAGCCGGGTCGACCCGCAACCCCGTTGACCCGACTCAGACCTGGATGACCCGACTTCTGACCCGGACGTTTCCAGCCATTTTTCGACGCTTTTTCCGGCCAAACTCCACCCAGATCGGCTTCCCTCCTCCTCCCGGTCACGTTGGATCCATTTTCAAGCCTCCATGCACAAGTTTTGCATATCTTCCATGTCTCCAAAACTCCATGGATGTGCAAGCTTCAAGGCCAACTTCGGCGGCTTCTTTCCCGCGTTCCAGAGTGTGCAAACTCGCCAAACGACAGTGGGTTCATGCGGCGGCCTCATTCCCGCAGTCCAAAAGGTCCAAGCTCGCCTCTAACTTCCAGGGCGACGACTTCCGACGGCGGGCAAGAACCCGCGAGGCAGGGGATCCAAGCCCGCCGACCAGACCGACTCAGCCTTTTTGCACGCCCAAAACACTCCCCTATATATATATTCTTCTCTCCTAACCCTAAACACTATCCCTAATATCCAAACTCACACAAAATAACCCTACAAATCACTTACAAATTCACATACTAGCCTAGAATCTCACAAGCCACCATTGTTTCCAAGCTTGGGAGAGTCAAGGAGAAGCCTAGCTAGCTTGAGGACTTCACCAAGTGTTTGTGTTGTCTTCTTTATCTCTTTGTTTTCTTCAGCTTGTTGTTGTAACTATATGTTTATGTTGGGATTTTGGTGAGATTGTAATAAAGTTCATATTTTGGTTGATGTGTTTATTTGCTTGAGCTTAATAGATACATGTTAGTTGATTGATCAATTAATTGATATGTAATGGATTTAGACTAATTGAGACATCAATAACATGCATGAATGATCATTTTATGTATGTGTCTTTATCCTAGTTTAGATTGGTGAAGACTAATCTTGTAAGCATATTTACCATCAACTAGGAATTGGATTAATTGCATGAACATCATTTCCTAGCATTTTCATATCCAATCCTCACTCTTGCATGACCATGCATGAGTTTAGTTAATTTAGTTAGTTAGTGTTAATTTAGTTAATTGTAGTTGAATTTAGTGTAACTTAGTGTAATTTAGATAATTGCCATCTTAGTGTAATTTAGCCATTAGCTAGTTAACTTGCTTGCAACCATCCTCCCTTTACTTTTCTTGCATGTAATTAGTGTAATTAGTGTAAATAGCTTGTCTATAACATAAGACGTAGAACCAACTTAAGTGTACCAATACACCTCCCTGTGGGAACGAAACCCTTACTCATAACCACTATACGTGGCCAACGATTCGTACACTTGCGAAAGGGTATAAACTCGCACGCCATATCATTTACCGGTAGTTTATAGAACTATCGCGTACCACATTTGCGGCGATCAGCTTTCCTTGGGAGCCAGCTCGAGTGGAGCATTCCCTCTTGGTGATTGATGCAGTTCCAGGTGACTTACTCTTTTTTGTTTATACCCTCTCCTTTTTGTTGTCGTAGTGCTCTTAGTCATTCGAAAGTCATCACCATCAATGTTATTGGCGAGAGTTCTAATGGTCGCTTAATTTGTAGTTTCCTTTGCAGGCATTCAGCGAGAAGAGGTTCCTCTCACCGACTTTGGTGCCACCCAGGCACGGGCAGGATCTTCCGTTGGTGTCGAGGCGACCTCGCGCACTCCCCTGAAACAGGCGACACTGATGAAAGTCAAGAAAGAGAAGGGGGTACCTCAGGCTCGGCTTCCCCATTGAAGATGTTTCTTCCTTCCTCCCGGTTGGAGGAGCTAGAGGCGTGTCTGGGTCGGAGTCGTGGTTTACCAAGTTCTTCTATATCTAAGCTGCCATCCTCGGTGCTTCCTTTTGGTTCTTCAACCTCCACCCCTTCAAGATCTTCTGCACCTCCTCCTCGGCCCTCTTCGGATAAGGGGAATGGAATATTGACAGCGGAGAAGGTGCATTTTTGCTCCTCCCAAGGTGAAAAAAGATTCTTCTTCTGGCTGAGACGACATCTTCCATGCATTCAAACAGGCCTGCTCCAAGGCGGACTCCTCCCAACTTGCTGTGCTTCCTGCAAATGAATTGTCCTCTAAGGGTTCCGTGATAGCAGCTGAGGTATCTTTCGACTGCTCTCCTCTCCTTTTGTTTTGTTTGGGTGGCCATGCTAAGTGTCAGACCTACACATTTTCTGTGGTCCCACCCCCCCTACTTTTTTTTTTTTATTTTTTTATTTATTTTTTTTTTTTTTTGCAGGCGTTCCGGTATATCTTGGCTCTAGGGCAGCAAGCTGTTTCGCTTTAAGAGGAAAACCGTCTGATGGAGGAGAGGCGAGTTAAAGCCGAGAAGGATAAGGTTGAGGTGGAGATGTAGGGAAAAATACCGTAGTACACGCAACGGAAGCGAGACTAAAAATAGATTTAGTAGCTTTTAAAATTTTTCCTTTTTATGAACCTTAAACCCTTTAATCAATTAAACACATATATTATCTAACAAAAGAATAATACCTTTTGTCGCGTGATCCGATTGACTTACGTCGATGGTAATCCGCAAGATCTTTAATCCTAGCATGAACGTGGATCACCTAGGAGCGTGGTCTCCCTTTTCTTTGAATTGCAAACCTGTGAATGGACAAACAAACTTTTCTTTTCTTTGTTAGTCACAAAAACAATCAAAAGAATACTAAGATTATTCCGGTCACTTTTGAGTTCTCAATCTAATGATCGAAACTCGCGTGAACCTAGATCGATGTCGTACACACAAGCTTATTGATGAATAAGCAAATAGTGTACCATCAAAGAATAATCTAACACTCTTTTATGTTTTAGTAGAATAAATTAATCTCTCTATGAATTAAGAAGAAGAAGAAAATAGAATCTCAAGCACCAAGCATTAGGTTGGCCGAAATCTATATGAGTGAATATATGAGTGGCCAAATTTTCTTTCCTTCTTTCTTTTAGGGTTGCCGAATTCTCTAACCTTAATGGACTAGGGTTGCCGCAACATACAAGCTTAAAAGAGTTTGTGTTGCACCCTAATTCCTATCTAGTTTAAGACTTCAAACCCTAATTTAATTCATAAATCTTTTATTCTTTTATTTGACTAAATAAAAAAGACTTCTTATTTGATTTAAATAAATAAAATTAATTATTCATTTTCTTTTCAAACAAGTCTTTTACTTTTAGTAAACTACTACAATAGTATTACTCTAGGAAATATATTTCCTATTCAGAAAAGATTTGTTTCTTAATTAAACAATTAATTAATTCTTATTTAATTAAAACAATGAAACAAAATAATATATTAGGTTATAAAACCTTCTTGCCGCCCCACTTAAACAAATGGGCTATATATTATTTTCTTTATTTCATTTAATCCATTGGACTTTAAATAAAAAGCCCACATGTGAACCAGACCCATTCTTACTAAAAGAAACAAGCCCACATGTCATTCATTAATATATTAATATAATTGAGCAACCCATTACATAAATAATGTGCAAATTATATTCTTAATATATTAAATGCAATTCTAGATGGACCCTTAAATTGGTCCGGTAGAATATATCAAGTGATCCATGCAAGTCCGTGTGGATTGGGGATCTTGGCGGGCCATCTAAATTTAAGCTTCAATAGACATAACCTAATCACAATCAACAAATGATTCACTTAGGTCCGATCCATTAATTTTAACTCATTCCACTAAAGAGCTAAAACTGAACTCTTAAATAAAGATAGAAAAGGAAGATGCTCCTCATTCATACCCTAGACAATCATATTGGAGATAGTGTATCCTCGTGATTAATATTAGTAATCGCCAAGAGTTCATAGACCGCCTATAACTCTCCAAGTTACCATATTTACTCATATGACCACGTTTTGAACTTGGATATTTTGACTTGTCCAGAAGCCATGTTTTCAATAGACACTATCGAAAACTCAACGTTGAGATTTAATATCCAATTACCTCAAAACATCCATATGATGATATTATACTCTCATTTAATAAATGGAGCCACGATGTCCATATCTATAAATGAAGTCCTCTATCGATTAACAAATGAATATCACCAAACTATCGAGGATAGACTATGCGATATAATCGTACTCATTGATAACTCAAATGATATCACTTGCAACCATAAGTCCATCATTTATCTCAGGATTAAGATAGACTCTCCGATTGTCCTGATAATGAAAACACTATTATCTATTGACGGTTCTAGATAAAGCTTTTCATTGTGATCCAGTTCAATGCACCCAGTGCACTAGATCCTTTTGCTCGAAGACACTCCGATGATTTTAGACTCATCATATATCATTTGATCCCACTCAAATGCTAGCAAAAGAATTCTACAACTTTAACAAGATAAAGGTGCCCAACCTTTAACTTAAGTTGTGAACATTATTCAAGACTAACTAAAGAATTGTGTCTCCCACATATATATCCAGATGTACGAACAATTCTTCTTTTCTCATAGTCTTTAGACCTTATGATTATTTACTTTGACAATTATAATATTAAACTATAAATGCTATACGATTTGTTAAACCAGAAATCACTTTATTAATATGAAAAAGATTGTTAATTACAACATTACACTCTTGCTATTGAGCATAATCCTAACAGGAGAAGGCCATCATAAGGCTCGTTAGGGAGAAGAAGGGGCTAGACATCAAGGCTGCCCAGGTGAAGAAAGACCTTGACCGGGTGCAGAAAGAGCTAGAGGCTGAGGTTAACTGATCCACCTACCGGGCGCTGGCGCGGAATGAGTTGAAGATTGAGTTGGCTGCTGCTGCTGCTAACCGTGCTGTGGCGGCTATTGCTAGGGCCGCGGAAGTTGAAGCCGGGGCTGATAAGTCTTTTGGGGAAGGCTATTTCCTTGCTCAGCTGCATGCTGCCCGGCATACTCCTCCCGAGTTTGATCTTCATCAGATCCATGGCTCTAACAGGAAGGAGATCTTAGCAGGTCCCGATGGAGCGCCCAAAGTGTTACCAGGGCAATCGGTGCCTCCCGGAGGTGGGGATATAGTGAGCAGCTGGGAGCGACAAGAAAGAGCCCAGTGCAACTGGAACAACACCATGATCACCTCCAGTGGAATCGGGGGAGCTGCCAAAGGAGGCCCAAGAGGAGCGTCGCCCGGAGGATATAGCCCAGGATGCCCTACCGAGTCAACAGTAGACCATATCAACCTCGACTATCAATGAGCCCACCAGTCCCATGCAAGACCAGTAGACAATGCTTCTTCCATCGCTTTTTGTTCACACATATTGCTGCTTTTTTGTTATTATTTTACTTGATAATTTGGGGGAGGATCAGGCTAGCCGTGCCTTGGTCTTCCTTTAATATGTAACCCTGAACTGATGCCCATGCATCATTTATTCACTTTTACTTCAGTATTTTTTATTTGTGGGGAAGTCGGGCATTCTGAGCTCCAATCTTTCTCTTGGTATGTAATCATGAACTGGTGCTTCATGCATCCTTTTATTCGCTTTTTTGTTGACATGCACGTTTGGTCTAGGTTGCCTGGCCTGATGCCATGGCTTTACGCAAGTCCTTTATGATCTTTATTAATGAAGTAAAATCCACTTTCTTGCCCTTACTTTTGTCTTCAAATTACCCTATGCCTGTCAGATATGCTTAGACATTTTTTGCAAAAAACTAGCTATGATTTCGGATGAGTAGACTTAGCATTGGTACACCCCCCTCGTGGCGTGGCTGCACCAGGTAGGAGTTAGCTGGTTTCATGCTAAGCCCTAATCTTGACTTAAGATCTTTTCATCCCAATAGACAATGCTAGCAACCGGTGCCTCCCCAACAAAAAAGGGGGTTTCTTGCTTGAGTATTCGTTGGGGGTGGGTGGGGGGGAGGTTATACTCACTTTCGAGGTATTAGGATAGCCCTTATGCCTCATTTATAAACTTATCTAGTATCGCTCAGACTTGGTAGGAAGCCCAGGTCATTTGAGTCTAAGTCCTTAGATGAGGGTTTCGTATCTGGCCCTAAGGCACCGTGGTAGCTCAATCGAGGTACCAATTACCTCTTGGACTTGGTTGGCAACCATTTCCACTTAGGCCCAAGTCTCTTCTTAGGGGGTCTCATACCCAGCCCAAGGTATCGTGGTAGCTCATCTGAGGTACCCGATATCTCCTGGACTTGGTAGGCAACCATGGCCACTTAAGCCCAAGTCCCTTCTTGGGGGGTCTCGTACCCAGCCCAAGGCATCGTGGTAGCTCGTCCGAGGTACCCGATATCTCTTGGACTTGGTAGGAAACTATGGCCACTTAAGCCCAAGTCCCTTCTTGGGGGGTCTCGTACCCAGCCTAAGGCATCATGATAGCTCATCTGAGGTGCCCGGCATTCATAGGTGAATTATGGGATAATCAATTGAGGAGAATAACTTTTCATTCATTCAAAAGTGGGGTGAGAAACACCTTAAGTACAGGCGGTCGAAGTCGCTTCATTTCTTCGCTGAACCTCTGCTCTCAAATGCCTGACGGGTCAAGCTTACATGAAAAGTGAACAAAAGTGACAAGTGCTATTTATGACCGGGCGTCGTTGTACCCGATCGAGAAAAGATTTATCTATTCTAATCACCTCGCAAATACACGAGTCAAAGGACTAGTATAGCATGTAAGCTAGGGTCTCGTTCCACAGGGAGATGGATTCGTTAACTGTATCTAGTTCTAGTGTTTATTAAAGCATGTAAAAAGGAAAGCGGTGTGTGGTGTGTGCGGAAATATAAACTAATTAACTAAGGATAGAAATGTAGCCGGGTGTCTTGGCTATCTAATTAATCTACTCCTGATTAAGTTATTCTACTCCTAGAGGCAAGATACCCTAACTGCGAAAATAATGGTGGCTGGGAGAATAGCAAGATATATAACACATATGGGAACTCGGTTCACCAAACACACTATGCAATTTATGTGGATTGTTTATCACGTAAATCCAATTAATTCAGTAAAGGGTTCGTTCTCTTGATTAAGGAAATTACCCCGGAATCTTGATTAGGGAATTCCCGAAATCATGTCATCACTTTCCAATCGGAAGAGTGATTGTGTCTAGGGTTTAGACCCATTAAGCACAAGAACTATGAACCAAGCTAAAGTGGCATAATTATGCACACATAAGCTATTTCCATTCCTTATAGCTAATTGTCAAGTTTATACCCGGAATGGAAATCCGAGCACAAACTCAACTCTCAATCTTTTTAATCACTCTAAACATATACATAGTAAATCATACATCAACATACATAAACAAATGAGATATTTGATTACAACTACTCCTAATCATTTAGTTAATCTACTCCTAATCTCATCCATACATACATATCAACACATAATCATCCATACATATGAATATCATAAAAAGAGCTTAATCACTATACATCTAGGAATGAATCAATACCAAATCAAAGCAAATGAACAAACATACATATATTAGCATAAGTGTTGGTTTACAAATAATCCCAAATGGGTTATACATCAATAGAAATACAAGAGATGAGCAAATGAAGAAATAACCCTTTTAGACAAGCCTCCAATAGCTATTCCTTGCTATGAAACTCCTTTGGCTCGGTTTTGACACACAAGCCTCTCCTATATCTGCATCTCTACTCTCCATGGAAGGCTTTTGATCGCGCTATGAATGTTCACATTTAGCGCCCCTAATTCCTACCTTTTGTGTTCGCATTCGAGCACTTTTGTGTGTTTAACAAGTGTTTTTGTTAAGTTTAGGTAATTTGGCCAGTCCATAAGGTTTTTGCATCAAAGTGGACAAAAGAGGAGCAAAACCATGAGAAGAGTGCTCGGCGGGCTTTGAAGGCGGGCAATTGCCAGCCTTCCTGAAGGTCTGAAGCCGCCCAAAGATCAAGGCCAGTTGCATGGCGGGCTCTGAAGGTGGGCAGTTGCCAGCCTTCCCGAAGGTATGAGCTCGCCGGATATCAAGGCGACTTCGTGCGGCGAGCTCGTGCGGCGGGAAATAAGCCGCCTAAATCTCTTCCAAAGCCAAGGCGACTTCGCGCAGCGGGAAAGAAGTCTCCGAGAAGCTCGCCAAGTCACCGCGGGTTCGTGCGGCGACTTCGTGCGGCGGGAATGAGACCGCCCCCAGGCACGTCCAAAGGCCAAAATTGGCACTTTTTGCCTCATCTGAAGAAAACATATATATATACTTCTCTCTCCTGCTGACAAAAGAGTTAGTTAGTTACAAAGATACCAAAGTAACAAGTAGTGATAAATTAGCTTAGAATAATTCTTAGTAGTTCTTGGTTAAGATATCATAGAATAGATCAGTGATTCAAGTAGTTCATCACTTGTAATCTTGTAGCTATAAGGTATTGATCTTATTAGTACCTTGCTCATCAATCTTCTGAAGGTTATTTGTGATCATTGGGTTTGTATTGCTGTGGAAGAAGGAGAGGTCATCCTTGATCCTTTGAGGGTAGTATTTCTTCCTTGCTCATTAATATGCTATACTTGATCATCATGTGTAACTAAACACTTTGTTGGGGAATTTATGAAAGTATTGATGTAATCACTTGTTACCACTTTATCTTATATGAATCACTTGTGTTTGTATGCTTGAATTGATTAAATCATGCCATATATCTCATAATCTTAGAAGCATGGAGTTGGTTATTGTAAAATGATGAATTACTTAGTTCATAATGTTTGAATTAAGTATGGTTATTCATAAACTCCTAGATTAGAATGTGTTTGTTCATATAAAATCCTAAGAATACATTCTATCAATTTAGTTCCACAACTTACATTCCTTGATGATTAATCTAAACCTTAGATTAGATATTGAGTGAATGGTTGAGTGAACCAATGGTATAATTGGAACAACACTAGTGACTTGACTTTTGTTGCATGAAAGTGGTTATGTGTGGTGCATCATTACTGATTTCATACATTCCCTAGCACCTTAGCTTATCAATTATAATCTTGTATCATTGCATTAGTTTAATTCCGTAAAATACTCACTAATCCTAGCATTTACCAGTTACTCAGTAATAGATTCCCCGTGGACCGATACCCTTGCTTTGTACACTATACTAGCACAACGACTTGTACGAATTGCAATAGGGTTATCAGACTCGCACGCTCCTTTAATATAACCGAGGTAGAATAGATTAAATTATAGTGACATTTGTAGATCCTTTCGGGGCGTGTCAACCTTTTTGGCGCCGCCGCCGAGGAGCATTTCTCTTGTAGCGCGGTTAGTTAGGTTTAGGATTGTCATTTTAGGGTAAATTTAGAATTACTACACTTTTAGTTGCACACTAGTATAACGTTTATCTTTTTCGCATTGATCTTCGTTACTTTTCTTGCACTTGTGTGCAGAATCCTTACAGTGAACTAGATGGAGGACGTACGATGTATGAAGGAATTTTCATTGCCCATTGTGGGGGCACATCCTTCGGCCATAGCATTGAATGCCGCTCAGCGGGACTATGAGCTGAAGAACTTGCACTATAACATCTTGCCATCCTACTATGGGAAACCTAATGAGGACGCACTTCAGTTTATGAAAGAATACTACAATGCTATCACCACGATACCATTGTGCCGGTTGACTGAGGACTTACTGAGGATGCGATGCTTTTCATACTGTTTGAAGGACAATGCCAAGAAATGGCTAATGGCTTTGCCAGCTGGTACACTGACCACATGGGCCGAGGTGGAGCAGAAATTTTTCTCCAAATTCTTTCCGTCCTGGAAAACCAAAGAAATAAAGGGAAGAATTGCAAACTTCCAAGAGGAGGAAGGAGAAGCATTCCATGAATCATGGGAGAGGTTCAAGCTATTGTTAGCTCAGTGCCCACACCATGACTTTACACTTCAGTCACATGTGCAATCATTTTATGATGGACTTACTGGACTCACACAAGCAATTGTTGACAATGCTTGTGGTGGGGCAATGAGGGAATGTACCGCTGATTATGTGTTCAATAAGTATGAAATGCTGGGACAGAATTCTCAACAAAGAAGCACAAAGGGAAGCCGTAGTGGGACTGCACATTTAGCAATGCAGATGGAGACCTTGAACAACAGTGTCAGGGCAATGATGGTAAATCAGCTGGGGCAACAGAATGGCCAGGGTAAGGTATGCCAAGCATGTGGCATGATTGGACATGGAGCAGATGTATGCACCTCCCACAGAGAGGTTTATTCAGAGGCAGAAGCTCAAGCGATGTACCAGTGGAATCAAGGCAGATAGAGAAACAGTAACAGTGCCTACCAGCAGCCGAGGTATGATCAGAATCAATCATGGGATGGAAACAATCCTCGTGGTCAGTATCAAGTCTCGCAGGGTGCTGGGAATTCAGGTCAGTGGAGCAATCAGAACCCTCCACAGTCATATCAATAAGAAATGGACCAAAGGATGATGGGAATAGAGGCGTCACTGAAAAAGTTATCTATTAAATTAGGGCAGGTGATGGAGGCTAACGGGCAGCAAGATAGGGGGAAAGCCCCAATGCATGAGCAGGCTCACGCCATTACTAGTTCTATGAGTGGGTACACTACCAAGGAACAAGATCCAGGGAGTTTTGAGTTGAGTATTACTGTGGGAAACTCCTCACAAGAAAAAGCCATGCTTGATCTAGGAGCCAGCATCAATATGATGCCATACTCTGTGTATGAAAGGCTGGGATTGAGTGAACTCAAGCCGACTTCCATTAATTTGCGTCTTGCAGACCAGTCATCTAGAAATCCTAGAGGAGTAGTGGAGAATGTGATCCTCAAGGTAGATCGATTGCTCATTCCCACTGACTTCGTAGTGTTGGACGTAGAGGATAGAGATGAGAATGGAAACTCACAACCAGTATTGTTAGGAAGACCATTTATGGCAACCTCAAGAGCAGTTGTGGATGTTCATAGAGGAAAACTCACCTTGAGTGTTTTGAATGATGTAGTAGAGTTCAATATGTTTGGAGCTCAACCATTGCCAAAGAAGGAAGCTAGGACTGAGGAAGAAAGTCCACCTAGTCAAGACACTCAGGAGGATGAAATTATAGAAGAATTCTTGAGGACACTGGAAGAAGAGGAGAGAAGCCTGAATGATTCAGAGACTCTGAAAAAGGAGGAATTGCTTGCCCACAACAAGAGCTTGTTACTAAGAGTTGAGCATCTAGAGCAAGAGAAGGAGGAACAGAAGAGATATCTTGTAGAGGTTATGAAACTCACATCTAATTTGAAGGAGGCCTATATGTCCTCTACACAGAAGATGCAAGATAGGATTTTCAATTTAATGAAAGAATTGGAGGTACGGGATATGGTGGATGATTTGAACGCAACTTGTCCGGGAAGGAAGCGAGCCAGCCACAACCTCAATACCACAGAAGGGATTGACAACCATGGAGGTACTTTCTACTCTCCAACATGTTATTATTGCGGAACTCAAGGGCACAAAAGGCCCAATTGCATGAGGTATCATGAGTTCTGTAAAACAAGGAATGTGTCTCCTAGGAGGGATATGGGGAGAACAAGGCAAATATGGGTCTGAAAGGATACATACAAGGAATCTTCCCCACCACAAGTGAACTCCAGACCGGATTTGAAAATGTGGTCCTCTGAGGCACCCATGACCTTGACTTTGTTACGTCGACCTCCTACGTTTTGTTCTGAGATTGGAAGCACGAGAACGTCTCGTTCACCTTTGAATATGTGAACGATTTAACGAATATTGTGTGTGTGTAGGTGGATGACCCGAAGAACAGGGTCGGAAATGAAATGTTTTACTGATGTTGTTTGTAATTATTAAATAAGGACAAGTAATGAGGTGTGGGGTCATTTGACCCCCAACCTTGGACTCTAATAAGTAATAATATCTATTATGTGTATAATTCCCCTGAGCATTGAGCTAGGGTTGTATATTGTATATTGTATATTTTGTGTGTTGTGTGTGAAATGTGTTGTGCAAGTCAAACGATCCAATTTCGAGCCAAGGGAACTCAAAATGTTGGGAGCATCTCGGCGACCTTGGTTAGGCGGGACATTGGCCGCCTTCCAGAAGAAACAAGCTCGCCAGTTATTGAAGGAGCATTTCAGCGAGCTATTACGGCGGGATATTGGCCGCCGTCCAGAAGGTACAAAGCCGCTGCGAGTTGCTTCTAAAGAAGGGCATTGTTGGGCGGCGAGTTATTACGGCGGGTTAGAACCCGCCGCACAAAACCGCCTAGGAAACCAGAAGGGGTTTTAAAAGATAAAGGTTTGGTTTTTGGGTTAGTACTCTACTTTTCAACTGAAGTTTCATTTCAAACATCCTTGCTCTTCCTAATCATCAACCAAGGTACCTTTTAGATACTATTTCTTTACTTGGTTTGCAAGTCATCTCTCTTTCTCTATTCTTTCTTGTTTTTATGGTGATGTTAGGTTGCAAAAATTTCAAGAATTAGAAAAGGGAAATTATTGGAAGAAATTTAGAGATATGTGCATGCTAGGATGATGGGTTCGTCAAGAGAAAGATAAATCAATGATATGTGAACCCACTTGTGATTTGGATTGTTGAATAACTTGTTTATATGCATGATGGTCACACACACACACCTAATTATAGTAAATAACATAAGGATTAAGAAATACTTAGGAAAATTAAGGTACTTTCAGTAGAGGTAGAATTCACTGTTCCAGTAGTCTCGTTAACATCTGTTTCTATATAGTGTATAAATTGTTCATACCAGGAAATGGAAAACTCCGTTGAAGATGTGTTAGTGATCGAATTCTCTGAAAAGAATATTCGTGACTCTATGGCTTCAGAAGACTACGAAATAGAAGAGGGTCAAGAAACTGACTGGGTAGAAATGTTAGTATGGGCTAGTACATCAGTAGAAGATGAGGAAACCGGGGAGCACATTCTAAGGGATGAGCAGCCAAGCACAACTCCCCCACCTATCTTGGAACTCAAGCTACTGCCATCTACCTTGAAGTATGCATTCCTAGGGGAAAATGAGACACTTCCGGTGATCATTGCATCAGACTTGCAACCAGAGGAAGAGAAAGAATTGATCAATGTGTTGCGATACTACAGAGAGGCGATAGGTTGGTCATTGGATGACTTGAAGGGAATTAGCCCTACCACTTGTATGCACAAGATTTTTCTTGAGGAAGGATCCAAACCAACCATTGAAGGGCAACGAAGGCTAAATCCAATCATGAAGGAGGTAGTCAAGAAGGAAATCCTCAAGTTGTTAGAAAATGGGATCATTTACCCTATTTCTGACAGCAAGTGGGTTAGCCCTATTCATGTAGTGCCTAAGAAGTCTGGGTTGACTGTGGTGAAAAATGAAGACAATAAATTGGTGCCACAAAGGGTTCAGACAGGATGGCGAGTATGCATCGATTACAGGAAACTTAATTCAGCTACTAAGAAGGATCATTTCCCTTTACCATTCATCGATCAGATGTTGGAACGTCTAGCAGGTCACAGTCATTACTGCTTTTTGGACGGGTACTCCGGATACAATCAGATTGCTATCGCTCCAGAAGATCAGGAGAATACCACTTTCACATGTCCTTTCTGTACATTCGCCTACAGACGGATGCCATTTGGGCTATGTAATGCGCCAGGTACATTTCAGAGGTGCATGACATCCATATTTTCAGACATGGTGGAGGGCATAATAGAGATTTTCATGGACGATTTCTCTGTAATGGGAAATTCTTTTGGTGATTGTTTGAGAAACCTATCCTCAGTGCTAGCAAGATGCAAGCAGGCTCATTTAGTGTTGAACTGGGAGAAAAGTCACTTCATGGTGAAGGAAGGAATTGTGCTAGGGCACATTATCTCAAGTAGAGGCATTGAAGTAGATAAGGCAAAAGTCGATGTCATGAAGAGTTTACAGTTTCCAAGATCAGTGAGAGAAATTCGAGCATTTTTGGGACATGCAGGGTTTTACAGAAGGTTTATCAAAGACTTTTCAAAGATTTCGAGGCCCCTGTGTAGACTACTTCAAAAAGAGATCGAGTTTGATTTTGACGAGAAGTGTATGGCCGCATTTAAAGAACTCAAGGAATTGTTAACCACGGCTCCCATAATGAGACCACCTGATTGGAGTTTGCCTTTCGAGCTCATGTGTGATGCTTCTGACTATGCTGTTGGTGCAGTACTAGGACAGAGGGTTGACAAAATTCCACATGCCATATACTACGCTTCAAGGACCCTGAATGACGCACAGTTGAACTACTCAACTACAGAAAATGAGTTGTTATCAGTTATTTTTGCGTTAGAAAAATTCAGATCATATCTAATTGGCGCAAAGGTTATTGTGTTCACCGACCACTCAGCACTCCAATATCTCCTCCAAAAGAAGGATGCCAAGCCAAGACTCATTCGATGGATCCTTCTACTACAGGAATTCGATTTAGAGATCAAAGACAAGAAAGGGAGTGAGAATGTAGTAGCAGACCACTTGAGTAGACTAATGTTAGATTCATATGCAGAAGAAGATACTCTACCACTGAGGGACAGTTTTCCAGATGAGCAGCTTTTGAAATTGAGCGACACAGAGCCATGGTATACTGATATAGTCAATTTCATCACAAACAAGATTTTACCAGTAGGTATGACAAGTCAAGGAAGGAAGAGATTCGTTTTCAATGCAAGGCAGTACTTTTGGAACGACCCATACTTGTTCAAACACGGGGCAGACTAGATCATTAGAAGATGTATACCAGAGGATGAACAGTTAGACATCCTGAAGTTCTGCCATGAACTTCAATGCGGAGGCCATTACAGTTCTAGAAAGACAGCGACGAAGGTTCTTCACTCAGGATTTTATTGGACAACATTGTTCAAGGATGCTTACCACTTCTGCTTACAATGTGACCGATGTCAGAGAACAAGGAACATTGGTAAGAGGAATGAAATGCCACAGTCAGGCCAGACGGTAGTGGAGATTTTCGATGTTTGGGGAATCGATTTCATGGGACCATTCCCACCATCAGACGGATACAGCTACATACTGGTAGCCGTGGACTACGTTTCTAAATGGATTGAAGCCATAGCCACGAAGACCAATGACAGTAAAGTAGTTGTGAAATTTGTCAGAGGCACGATTTTCTCCAGGTTCGGGACTCCACGAGCCATCATAAGTGATGGGGGGAAGTCACTTTTGCAACAAGATATTCGCCACACTACTGAAGAAATATAGTGTGAATCACAAGGTTGCAACCCCCTATCATCCTCAGACCTCCGGTCAAGTAGAAGTCAGTAACAGGCACATCAAGCAAATCCTTGAAAAGACTGTGAACACAAGCAGGAAAGATTGGTCGTTCAAGTTGAATGGCGCCTTATGGGCCTACAGAACTGCTTTCAAAACCCCAATCGGAATGACACCTTATCGTTTGATCTTTGGAAAGGCTTGCCATTTGCCAGTGGAGTTAGAGCACAATGCTTACTGGGCACTCCAGAAGCTGAACTTTGATATGGATGCAGCAGGGGAAGAACGTAAACTTCAACTGAACGAACTCCAGGAACTCTGGGATGAGGCATATGAGAATGCAAAAATCTACAGAGAGAAGACTAAGAGAATGCATGACAAGAGAGTGATCCTCAAGGATCTGTACCCGGGGATGTTAGTCCTCCTATTCAACACTAGGTTGAAGCTGTTTCCAGGAAAGCTCAGATCGAGATGGTATGGGCCGTATAGGATACTCCAGATATTCCCATATGGAGCCGTCGAGCTACTGAATGAGAAAAATGGGGATACATTCAAGGTGAATGGGCATCGAGTGAAGCCATATCTGCAAGGAGTGGATGAAGTCAGGATTTTGGAACAGATAGCACTTACAGTGCCGTAGAGCTCTCAGGCGTCTTGCCTAGACGTAAAATCTCGCGCTAGGTGGGAGGCACCCCACCCAGGTACAATTTTCTTACCTAGTGTTATTTACGTATTTTAAATGTAAATAGATATAGTAGTTTGTTTAGTATTGATTCTATTATTGCTATATCTAAACTCTAACTAACCATGTTCGCAATTACATTGAGGACAATGTTTGGTTTAGGTTTGGGGGTGTGGCACAAGTTTTTGTGTTTTTGTACTTTTTGTAGTATTTTGATAATTATGTTTATATTATGTAGTGTTAGGTAGTCATGTAGGAAAATTTTTCAAATCTCTATAACAATTTTGAAAATTGGTTTGAGGGTTGTTATTTATATATGCCAATGGAATATTCCATGCTTGCTTTGGAAGCTAAATTTTGACTACTATGCATGCCATCTAAGAAGTTGCACCACTATAAATATACTTGTACAGTGCCAATTTTCGAATGTTTAGGTGAAGGAACCTTAGACTGTTTGATCCTAGGGGAATTGTGGAGACTACCCATGTGAGGAATCGAGCCTATGCTAATTAATTGAGAGGGTATAATCCATTCTTCTTGTAAAAAGCACTATTCAAATGTAGGATGCATTGAGATCTCATTCATTTGCACTAGTATTGATTGCCATTGAACAGGAAATATTATGGACTGCTTGTGAAATTTTTATTCCCTTGTTAGAAGGTCTGATAGAGATGATCCTAGGCATGTGTGTTTAACTTCATCATCCAAACACTGTCCTTATGTATGTGTGCTCCAATTGCCAAATTTGAGGCCAAACACAACCATTCATTTCATACACATCAACCACATGAAATCCTTAGATGTTGATAATAGTTGCATGAGTAAAATGCAAGTGGATAGCTCAAATCTGTAAATAGCGTGTACTCAGGCGATGATAGAAATAACGGTGCAATAAAAAGACTACATTGTAAAGGTGTAAAAATAAACACTTAAAGCCATGATAAAAATTGATTGAATACTTGTAATAAGTACCAATTGGCACATCATCAAATTGTTAATCTTAGCCTAGACGCTTGTGGACATTGATAAATGAGCTAGTAAAGTGATTGAAAGGTTGATCAACATTTTAGGATTCCATCAAATTCATTCCACTCACCATAAATCACCCATGGCCCCAATACAACCAAGGAAAGCCCTAGTGGATCTGTGAGAAGTCTAAGTTGGGAATACAAGTCAAACATGTTCTTTCCACGTTCATGGTTATTCATTCATTCATGAGACTTGACATTGAGAAAGTACGTTGTTTCTATATTCACATGTGTTATGTTCGAATTCTATATACATACATTCAATTCGCATGTGATTGAAGAGAGATAACCTAGGATTCTAAGAGAAGAAAGAGATGGATCAGTGAGAAATAGAAGTCGAGGCAAAATAACCTTAGGCAGATAATTTACTGATTCTTGGACCAAAAACATCCAAATTATTGGCATACAAGTATTATGTGTTGTTACGACTAAAGTGGAATGTTATTAGTCCTAATTGAGAATGCTTAGCTTGTATGATTTTCTGTTGTAATATACAAGGTAACCCCTCAGTAGTAGATTACAGAGTTACGTTTATGGGTATCGTATCTGGTAAACCCTCAGGAGACTACACTCCTCCTACTAGGGGCACCTAGAGGTTTAAAAGGCATGTGGTACGTGCTAAGTACCATCGTGTTTCCTACGAAAATGGATTAGTTAATTGTTATTAATTTGTAGTAGCATTGTTCTTACTTTTGTTGTTTTGCTCGAGGACGAGCAAAAGATAGGTTTCGGGGTCTGATCGCGCTATGAATGTTCACATTTAGCGCCCCTAATTCCTACCTTTTGTGTTCGCATTCGAGCACTTTTGTGTGTTTAACAAGTGTTTTTGTTAAGTTCAGGTAATTTGGCCAGTCCAGAAGGTTTTTGCATCAAAGTGGACAAAAGAGGAGCAAAACCATGAGAAGAGTGCTCGGTGGGCTCTGAAGGCGGGCTCTGAAGGCGGGCAATTGCCAGCCTTCCTGAAGGTCTGAAGCCGCCCAAAGATCAAGGCCAGTTGCATGGCGGGCTCTGAAGGCGGGCAGTTGCCAGCCTTCCCGAAGGTATGAGCTCGCCCGATAGCAAGGCGACTTCGTGCGGCGGGAAATAAGCCGCCTAAATCTCTTCCAAAGCCAAGGCGACTTCGCGCAGCGGGAAAGAAGTCTCCGAGAAGAAGTCACGGCGGGTTCGCGCGGCGACTTCGTGCGGCGGGAATGAGACCGCCCCCAGGCACGTCCAAAGGTCAAAATTGGCACTTTTTGCCTCATCTGAAGAAAACATATATATATACTTCTCTCTCTTGCTGACAAAATAGTTAGTTAGTTAGTTACAAAGATACCAAAGTAACAAGTAGTGATAAATTAGCTTAGAATAATTCTTAGTAGTTCTTGGTTAAGATATCATAGAATAGATTAGTGATTCAAGTAGTTCATCACTTGTAATCTTGTAGCTATAAGGTATTGATCTTATTAGTACCTTGCTCATCAATCTTCTGAAGGTTATTTGTGATCATTGGGTTTGTATTGCTGTGGAAGAAGGAGAGGTCATCCTTGATCCTTTGAGGGTAGTATTTCTTCCTTGCTCATTAATATGCTATACTTGATCATCATGTGTAACTAAACACTTTGTTGGGGAATTTATGAAAGTATTGATGTAATCACTTGTTACCACTTTATCTTATATGAATCACTTGTGTTTGTATGCTTGAATTGATTAAATCATGCCATATATCTCATAATCTTATAAGCATGGAGTTGGTTATTGTAAAATGATGAATTACTTAGTTCATAATGTTTGAATTAAGTATGGTTATTCATAAACTCCTAGATTAGAATGTGTTTGTTCATATAAAATCCTAAGAATACATTCTATCAATTTAGTTCCACAACTTACATTCCTTGATGATTAATCTAAACCTTAGATTAGATATTGAGTGAATGGTTGAGTGAACCAATGGTATAATTGGAACAACACTAGTGACTTGACTTTTGTTGCATGAAAGTGGTTATGTGTGGTGCATCATTACTGATTTCATACATTCCCTAGCACCTTAGCTTATCAATTATAATCTTGTATCATTGCATTAGTTTAATTCTGTAAAATACTCACTAATCCTAGCATTTACCAGTTACTCAGTAATAGATTGCCCGTGGACCGATACCCTTGCTTTGTACACTATACTAGCATAACGACTTGTACGAATTGCAATAGGGTCATCAGACTCGCACGCTCCTTTAATATAACCGATGTAGAATAAATTAAATTATAGTGACATTTGTAGATCCTTTCGGGGCGTGTCAGCTTTCCATGGAGGAAGATCCCCCATTGAAGGCTTGGAGTTGCTCTCTCTCTTTTGGTGTGTTAGAGCCAAGCTCTTGGTTGTGTTTTTGGTTGGTCAACACCTTTAAAGAGAGTCAAAGTGATGTATATATAATGGGAAGTGTATAGGGAATGAATGGGGATCAAAATATCCCAAAATATCTCAAAATCCTCATGAGTCGGCCAGCTTGGCTGTTTCAGACACCGTGCCTCGCAGGTTTGTTCCCGCCGTACAAAATCACGGTGGAAAAAATGAAGTCGGCCGCGGGTTCTAACCTTCTGGACTGCTGGTTCTTCCCGCTGCATGAAACCGCCATCTTCCGACTAGTTTGGATGTTTTGGAATGCGGGAAAGAAGCCACTGAACCAAGCTTGCGAGCTTGAATGGCCATGGAGTTTGGAGGATTTGGTGGAGCGTGGAACCTTTGCATGGGAGGCTTAAAATGGGTCTATCGTGACCGGAAGGAGACCGGCTACCGATCTAGGTGGAGAACGGTCGGAAAAACCGTTGGAAACGGGCCGAAAATGGCCGGGTTATCATCGAGTTTGAACCGGGTCGAACACGGGTTGGGTCGGTTCGGGTCGTCGTGGGTCGAGGTGACCTAGCACAAGCTTGAAGATGACCTAACGTCAGCGTGACGTCAGGTTGACGCGGACCCTCCCAAAACGACGCCGTTTAGCGCGTGACGTGGCAGGCTGATTTGTGCTTTGCGCGGTCAATTACAATATGCACCCCTGCTCTTCTCCTTATTCACAGAATATTCAATACTTTCCTGAATATTTCACTTTGACCCTTGATTCTCCACAATGACATATTTGCCCCTGAATTTCCCTGTTTTCTTCCATTTAGGTTAAAACACCCACTCTGAGGGATATTTACCTACACATAGCTAAAACACATATTACATACACAAAAGTGCTTGAAAACGAACACAAAAGATTAGAATAGGGAGCGCTAAATGTGAACATTTGGAGCGCGATCAATTTACAATAGGATTACCATGCTTTTTTCTCTCTATCCTCCTTATGGTGTGTAAGGTTCTCATTTGTTGATTGGCTCATTTTATGGACAAACCACATGTTGGGGTTCTTTGTAAGGGTAGCTTAGGTGTTGGTGTTATTGTTCAAAGCCCTTTGAAGACCTTATCTTGATAAGCACCGAAGGTAAAATTCTAAGTACTTACTTGTCTTGAAAAGATAGTTGCACACACTCACAACTCATGCATATGGTTAATTCTTGTATGTTGTGTGTCTTATTGTTGTGAATTAATGTTCATTAACATCTCTTCTTACATGTTATTTTGATTGCATCTTGTATGTCCAAATGCCTTGCCATGCATAGCCTTGGAATTCTTGCATTGCAAAAAGCGTTGTTCAAAACGCTCTACAGAGGCGCTGTTCGAACAGCGCCCACTTCAGACCTGATGTAAATGGTCTTTTAAATGCATCAGGTCTGATGCATTTTGGGAAGGCACTGTACGGTCGCTGTTCAGAAGCGCTATACGTACAGCGACCATTTGAGACCCGAGAGAACAAAGATCAGGCGCTGTACAGAAGCGCTATTCAAACAGCGCTAATGAAGAACATTCTTCATTTTCCCAGAAAGGCACTGTACAAGTCGCTCTACGTACAGCGACTCGTACAGCGCCCAAGGCAAAATTAGTGTCATTTTTCAAAACGACCACACTTCATCTTGACACCCTATATATATGCCTCTTTGACTTTAGGTCATTTTAGAGAGTTCATTTTCAGATTCCATAATTAGGATATTTTTCAAAAGAAAGGAAAATACCAAGAACTCATCTTTGATTACTCAAACACCTTTTCATGATCATCATTGATCATCTAGCATCATCCTTGATCATCTAGATGTCATTTTGCATGGATTCTTCATCACACTTTGCTTGGTAAGCTTTTCACTAATATCTTACATATTTTGTGTCTTTCTTAACAAGCAATCTCATTTATTACTTGTATGTTATTCATATATATTTTGGATGCAAGATTGAGATTAGTGTATTGAATGTTTGAGAGTTGTATTGTGATAGCTAATTAGGGTTTTTGCTTAATCTTGATTAGCTAAGCTATTTGACATGTCATTTAGTTTTTAATATCTAGGATTGCTTTAATTGAAAAATTATCATCTTAGATAAGCATATAGAGTTCCCTTGCTCTATGTTGCATTTTGGATATTCATATATTCACTTACGGTGTTAATCTCTTCATTAAGAGCAAGTTTTGTGTGTAGCTTCCGGGATTAGGTTGCTTAGATCGCAAGCATTCGAACTAGGTTCACTCATACTGGGATTAGGTAGGTGTGTGATTACTTCCGGGATTAGGTTGTAATTTTATCACATTTAGTGGATTCGAGGTTCGGGTGTGGCTCACTCAACAGCCCATGGTTTTTCCTGTGAGGGTTTCCACGTCAATATCAAGTGTTGTTTATATTTCTGCACCATATTACACTTACTATATTTTATTGACTATTAGGGGCATTTTCGTAATCTTGACCATACATGAAAATTGGGTAAAATTGTTATAATCTATTCACCCCCCCCCCCCCCCTCTAGATAGTTTTATACACACCGTGCAATATTTGTTTCATGGTGCTGCTAGGGGTAGAACCTCTTCAAATGATCTGCGTTCCAGGTATGCCCAATGGGGTCTCCATCAAGGTATATCAACTTGTATCCTCCTTGGCTCACTTTTGCTTTGACAAGGTACGGGCCCTCCCAGTTTGGTGGAAGGACACCATCGGAGCGGCGAAGTGTATTCTGGGTGACTTTCCTTAGCACCAGGTCGCCCTCCTTAAAGCTCTGGATCTTAACGCCTTTGTTGAAGTAGCGGGAGATTTTTTGCTGATAGGCCGCAACCCTCAGAGCAACCCCGGTCTGCTCTTCTTCTATGAGATCTAAGCACGCCCTAAGCTTGTCCTCATTGTCTTTTGGATTGTAGAGTTGTATGCAGAAGCTGGGGAGCTTCAGTTCGATAGGTAGAACAGCTTCGACTCCGAAGGATAGTGAATATGGGGTCTCCCCGGTCATGGTCCTTTCAGTGGTCCAGTAAGCCCATTAGATGTTTGGGAGCTGGTCCACCCAGGCCCTCTTTTCCTCTTGCAGCCTTTTCTTTAACAGTTTCTTGATGGTTTTGTTTGTGGATTCGACCAAGCCATTTGTTTGGGGGTGGGCCACCGAGGTAAAGCGACACTCGATCTTGAGATCTTCATGATAGTCCCTGAAGCTGTAGTTGTCGAATTGCTTACCTAGGTCAGCGATTATTGCCATGGGGACCCCAAACCTGCACACCATATTCTTTTTGATGAACGCGGTCGTTTTCGCCTCTGTTATGCTGGTGAACCCTTCTCCTTCCACCCATCGGGTGAAATATTCTATGGCGACGACTGCGTACTTGGCCTGTTTGGTCCCGGCTGGCAAAGGTCTGATGAGGTCCGCTCCCTATACCATAAAGGGATAGGAGGAGGAGATGATGGATAACCTTTCCGGAGGTTGATGCATAAGGTTTTCCACCTTTTGGCAGGGTACACAACCGCGGATGTACAGACGAGCGTCCTCATGTAGGGTCGGCCAAAAGTACCCCATCCTTAAGACTCGGTGTGCAAAGGCATCTCCTCCTGAATGATCTCCGTAGTCACTTGAGTGGACCTCCTTCAATGCCTACTTGGCATCATTTGGATGTAGGCATCTAAGGAGGGGCAAAGACTTCCCTTTCCGATACAGGTGCCTAATCGGTTCATTTCTATACATGTTTTAGGCCCCGAATTCCTATTATTTATGCTTTGTTCTCGAGTAAATTAGGTTGTTTAATGTGTTTGTTGAGCATGTGTAGGTCCACTTCATTCAAGTGGTGTTAAATCTTATTTTGGAAGAAAAGGAATCAAAAGATGGAGAAAAGGAGCAAATTGGAAGAAACAATGAAAAGATGATTTTCGGCCAGTGCAGAACCTCTATGTTTCGGGGCCCATATCTCTCAGCTCCAATTGAATTGTGTGTCCTACCACCCATCGATTGAAAGCCCCGGACGTCTAGTTTCCGGCTGACTTTTCGGATTGCAATTTCGATATTCCTAGAAGAAGTTATGACCGATTTAGTAACCAAAGGTCAGGGCTGAAATGTTTACCGCGGCCCAGACCGCCCCCCGTGCAACTTGCCTGGGCAGTGACCCGGGCAGCGAGCCAGAACAGAACAATTCCGCTTCTTGTACAGCTGTGGAGGCAACTTGCCTGGGCAGCGACCTGGGCAGCCGTAATTCGTAAATTTGGTTCGTTTGGGACAGCAAGTAACCTATTTTTGAGAGGATTATATATAGAAATTGATATCTTATTTTGAGAGAGAGCCACCACAAGGGGATTAGATCCAAAAACACCATTCTTTCACATTCATTCATTCCATTGATTCTTTCATTCACATCATCCATCCTTGGAGGATTCTTGGAAGCAAGAAGAAGGAGATTTCCAGCCAAGAAGCTATCAAGATTAATATGGGTTTTCTCTACATCTCTTCTATGTTTTTATTCTCTGCATTGATGTGTAACTAAACCTTTATTAGGGGATTGATGTAACCAATTTTGAACAACTCTATGTAATCAATTAGTCTATCTTTTGTTAATCAATTGGGTTTTAGTCCTGTCTATTGAATTAATTGCTCTACATTACTGATTCATATTATTTTGTGGCCTCAATTGATATGGGCTTGTGATTTAGTTTATCCATGAGATTAGGGTTTAGATGTGAATGGCCTTTTCCATTTAAACCATGATCATAAGCTTAATAGATTTTGAAAGTTAATGTTTGCATGGCCTTGTTGCATTGATTTGGCTTAGAGTTTTGTTCTAAAGGATTTCGTTACCATCACCTGACACATGGCCTTTGTGCGAGTGGTGGGAAGGAGATTCGTTCTTAATTGTTTATTACCAAAACAAGCCCTAAACTCTATTGAGGTGTTTATTGCGACTGATTGAGAGCATTGAGTGTCTAAGAAAGGTGCATCGATTCCCTAGTTTTTCTCTCCATATATTCATTCCTTGTGTGTGATCTTTTATTTGATTTGATTCGATTTTAGTCTTTAGTTCAAGTAGTCATAATTTAGGTTAAAATTAGAATTAAACAATTTCAAAAACAAAGCATTATGCAATTTAGTTTTTCGCACTTAGAGTAATCCTTGCTAGATTAATTGGCTTTGACCGATAGAATCGCCGATCCCAGTGAACAAACTTTCTTAGTAAATTGAACACAGATTTTACTGTATCAATTTTGGCGCCGCTGTCGGGGATTGGTATAGATTCTATTAGTTGAATCTAGTTAGTTAAGTTAGGTAGTGTGTCTCATTAGACTTTGTTTTAGTTTTAGTTTTTCTTTTGTTTCTTTTTATCTCGTGGTAGTTGTGTTTTTGGTGTTTTAGGTTTTACAGGTGTATGAACGGACGTCGTTCACTTGGAGGTATTCTGATCCCTGCTAACGACGAGATTGACCGAGTAGGCCGGACAGACAGACAGTTCGAAGAGTTAGATCCTTTGGTTGAGGACATAGGTGATCACGATGAGCAACGTGACCGGGTTATTCGAGCTGAAAGAGAGGTTCATGATGAACAAGGTGTTCAAAATAGACAGGGAATTCGAGACAGTCCACCGGGTTCTCCAAGACGTGCACTAGAAGATGATATAAGAATAATGAGAGAGTCTGGACAGCCTATGTTAGGAAACCAACCTCAGCCAATTGTGTTAGATGCCGTAGCCAGGAGTTATGAGTTGAGGAGTAGCCATTTAAATATGCTGCCATCTTTTCACGGTTTGGCAACAGAAGACTGCCTCCAGTTTATGAAGGACTATCAGGCTACCGTAGAGCATTTCCCAATAGGCCGGTTGACAGAAGAGTAGTTAAGGATGAGGTGTTTTCGGTATTGCTTGAAGGACAAGGGCATCAAGTGGTACAATTCCGTAAGGGCAGGATCTTTGAGATCATGGATTGACGTGTGCACTGCATTTTTCAACAGATTTTTCCCTGCTTCAAAAGCAAAAGAAGTCCGGATCAAGATAGCTAGTTTCGGTGAAGAAGATGGTGAGTCATTCCATGAAGCATGGTCGCGATATAAGGAGCTGTTAGATCAAATTCCCCCTCACATGGTGACAGAAGAGTACAAAGTCCGCACTTTTTATGATGGATTGACACCTTTCACACAGGCCATTGTTGACAATGCTTGTGGGGGTATCATCACCAGGAAATCTGCTTTAGAGATTGCTGAGATCTATGAAACTTTGGCTCTAAACTCCCAACATCGAAGTTCAACTGTCAGAAAGGGTGGTAAGTATAAGGTCAACCAGACTACTGGGGTGGAAATTCAGATGGCAAATCTAGCTAAGCAAGTACAAGCTCTGATGGCCAAGAACTCGAATAAGACTCAACAGCAGTTAGGGGTGAACTTAGTGCAAGATGGAGACGGGATACCATTTGAGACAGAGGAGGTTCAAGTTTTCAATTACCAAAGAGGGAGAAACGATCCTTACTCGAACACCTACAATTCTGGATGGCGTAATCACTCGAATCTCTCCTATTCTGATCCAAACACTGCTCTAAATAGTCATCAGCTCATTCAACAGAACACTCAGGGAACAAATCAAGGAGGGTACAACAGAGGCAATTACCAAGGCCAAGGTTCCAATAGTCAACCTCAACAATGGAACAATGCTGCAAATAGAGACAGTACCACCTATCAGCCGAAGAAGAGATCTTTAGAGGATATTGTGACATCCCTTGCTGAGAATACAGAGCGCTTTTCGCGTGATACAGAACAGAGATTTAACAACGTTGAGTCATCTATTAAGAATCTAGAAACACAGATGGGACAAATAGTCGACGCAGTTCGCAAGAATGAACCAGGAAGGTTTCCTAGCCAATTAGAGCAAGCCAGTGCTGTGGCAGTTTTGAGAAGTGGGTGAGTGCTGAATAAGGAAGAAATTGACGAGCCAAGGCAGAAGAAAACCAAGGAGTGGGAAGATGTGAGTAAGAAGGAAGCTAGGATAGAAAAAGAAGAGGTAATGGTTGAGTCAACACCTAAAAAGACATCAGTTTTACACAAGTCATCAAATCCTTATATTCCACCTCCTTCCTATGTTCCACCAATTCCATTCCCTGGGAGGCTGAAAAGAGACAAGCTCAACAAGTCGTTTAAGGATATTTTTGACATCCTCACGAAGGTGAATGTAAACCTTCCCATGCTCGATATGATAGAAAAGATGCCTGCTTATGCTAAGTTTTTCAAGAGTCTCCACTCCAACAGGCAAAAGTTTGGTCCTAACCATCAAGAATACATAACGGGAAATGCGAGTGCAGTTCTACAAAAAGAACTTCCACCCAAGCTTAAGGATCCGGGCAGTTTTTGCATCAACATCACAGTTGGGGTCACTAAGCTCGAGAAGGCAATGTTAGACTTAGGAGCTAGTATTAATTTGATGCCCTTCTTTGTTTACAAGCAACTTGGGTTGAATGAGCTTAAACCGACAACGATGTCACTTTTGTTGGCCGATGGATCAGCTCGGTATCCGAGAGGAATTGTGGAAGATGTGTTGGTTCAAGTGGATAAGCTTGTCATTCCGGCAGATTTCGTAGTTCTAGACATGGATGATGTGAGTAGGGAAACAAACATGAGACCTATCCTTTTAGGTAGACCATTCATGAAGACAGCAAGAACAATCATTGATGTACATGAAGGGAAGCTTTCCATGACCGTTTTGGATGAAACGGTAGATTTTAAGGTTTTCGAGTCAGATTTAAAGGACATCTGCTCAGTTGATTGTTTTGCCGTGGATACAATGCAATCAGAAGACTACCCAAAGAATGCGAGCGAGTTCTTTCTGTCATTATTTGAGGACAACGGTGAGAAAGATGTTCATACAGGGGAGACTTGTGAAACACAAACGTCGTCAGAAATTAATAAGTTGAAAAGTGAAAATGCTAATTTGATGATGGAAGTGGAGACCCTTAGGAAGGAAAGAGATGAGGCAGTTACGAGGGCGGAAGAGCTTGCAAGGTTGGTTGAAGAACAAGAGGAAGATTTTGCCCACAAGACAAGGAAAATCCAAAGGCAAGCAGAGTTGAAAGACCAGACAATAGATGCCATAAAGGAGGAATTATGCAAAAACGAGAATGCTTTGAGAATAGCAAAGGTGAAGGAAGGCAATTATTTAGTGGAGCTTGAAAAGCCGAAAGCACTATCAAGATCTTGACCAAGGAACAAGGTGTTAAGGGAGAGACTTTCGGGCGTAACATCATCAAAGGGGATTCAAGCCATTCCAATGCAAAGGTTAGTAATGTCACATGTGGTCCTCCATTTTTTCCTTACAATTGTTATTTTTGCCACACCAGGGGTCATAAAAGGGCCCAATGTGCGGAGTTTATTGAAAGATGCAAAAAGAAACAAAGAAAGCCGAGAGGGAAACCAAGGAGAATTCGACAAGTTTGGGTCCGCAAGGACAGATTTGACCAAGTAAGAGAAACTATCACTGATGGGAAGAACACCCTTGATATGAAAGAGTGTCTTAAACTCCTTGACACAAATGGTGGTAGTACGAGCGGAGAGGTCGCTCAGTTGAAAGTCTTCGTGCCTTCAGAGCCGTAGTGCTCTCACACGTCTTGCCTAGACGTTAAATAAAGCGCTTGGTGGGAGGCAACCCACCTAGGTAATTTCTTTTTAGTTTTTAGTTTTTAGTTTTCTAGTTTTTTTTTGTTTTGTGTTGAGTTCATACATGCCTTGCTTTTTCTTTATTCGTTGTCCATGCTTTTAATGTCATACAAACATCGAGGACAATGTTTAGATTAGGTTTGGGGGTGTGAATTCGTGTCGTGTTTGTTTGATTTTTTTCGATTCATTGATAAATCTGAGAAAAAGTGTCCTGTTTTGAAAATTTTGAGGCAAACGTTTTGTTAACACTGTATTGATTGGTGAGGAAATAAATTTTTCCGTCTACATTGGGTTCTTCATTTTTTCGATACGAATCCAACGGTATAAAGAATGAAAAATTCTGGGCAGTGGTTAAAAAGTTATGAATATTTCTTCGACCAAAGGTCATGGGCAATGCCCTGTTGTTGCGAAACAGTGCGTGCACTGTCTTCGTCGTCTGTTCTCTCACTTTTCCACTGCGAATTTTGAAATATGTTCTACTTGAAATGTGTGTGTCTGCATGTCTAGTATCTTGTGCTAAAATTTGGTTAATTTTTGTTGAGTCATGTGAGAGATATACGTTAAAGAACAGACATAGGTCGATTTCGAAAGTCATCAGTTTTTTTGAATTTTTGTCCTCCATGTTGAGATGCTTCTTTTGTGTGCTTTAAGAGCCGTAATATATGCTTTATTCACTAAGTTTAAACTAACTTCTTGCCACTTAGAGTATTGCATTGCATTTTTCAAAATTTATGACATGCTCTTGATGTGATAGTGGATATGATGCATAGTTGGATTGCCATGATTAATAGTGGAGACTACCCTTGTGAGTTCACTAAGCCAAAAAGCGTACATAAATGACATATATGAGGGATTATTTTGTTTCTAATCTTTAAACACTCAGTAGGTTCTTAGCATTAGATTCGATCTCTATAGGTTGTACATTGAGCATTAAAGAACAATTCTCATAAAAAAGATATCACATGTGGACTTGCTCTTGATTTGGTTGAACCATTAGAAGTGATATAGACAATGTGTGCTTGAACTCACTTAAAAGGCCTTAAATATTTCCTACCTTATGTGTGTGCTCCATAGCCCTGTTTGAAGCCAAACACAATAAGCCTTTTTCTTTCATCACCCACATTAACTTAACCCCAATAAGCCATAATTTCGCTATACCATTTAGCTTGGGATCATATAGAGGAAGTGATGAAGACGATTGAAGGGAGTTCGAAATGGGTGACTCGTGAAGTACATGTACCAAAGAAAAATCAAGAGAACAAACACCAAAGTGGTGTCAAGAAGAAATAGATGGAAAAGTTGTTATATTGAAAAGGAAAAAGAAAAAGAAAAAAAAAAAAGAAAAAAAAGAGATAAATGAATGAGATGATGAATCAAATAAAGAGAAAAGGAATAGAGCTTTACAATGAAGTGATGAGAAATCAAAATCAACTCAAGAAGGAGGACGAATGAAAATTGTTCATGAAGCCTAGATGCAAGTGGAATGAAGAATTCGAAAAATTCGGCCAAGTATGAAGATTGCCGAAGAATTTCTCGATATGATCCTAGGTTTGTTTGCTATCCTTTTCCTGTTCTTTCTTAGCCTTCACCCAATGGCCCTGTTACAACCAAAGAAAAGACCTAATTGATCTTTTGGGGATGCTAGCTCGAGAGTAAGGTAAACATGTGCTCTATCTTGTTCTTAATGTTTGATTCTTTTCATGAGATCTTTTGCATACAAATCAAGCGTTTTTTCAATGACATATTCATATGCGATTATAATTTGAAATTTCTTGTGCATAACTTCTTTTGCATATGCTTGATGAGTGTATTTGCCTAGGTTCTGTGTGAAATATGAGCGATATCTTGTGAGGCTTAGAGTCGAGGCGAATTATATCTATGGCGTTTGGCGAATGTGTTTTTGAAGCTAGAATGTCTTAAGCTTGGGCTTTTCATTAAAATTGAGCAATGCATTCAAATTTGTGACTTAACTTTAGTCTTTACTTATTGGCTCTAGCATGCATTGGCTTGAAAGGTACATGTGAGTTTGCATCTTGATTATTTGGTTTTTCGCAGAAATATGTTTGTGGGTAGCATAGCTGTAAACCCTCAGGAGACAACACTCCTCCTACTAGGGATACCTAGAGATTTAAAGGCTTGTAGCATACGCTCAATGCTATCGTGTTCCCTACGAAAGTGGCCTAGCTTAGATTTAATTTTATTTTTAGAGTTTTTGTTTTTGTTTTTAGTTTTGTTTTGCCCGAGGACTAGCAAAAGATAGGTTTGTGAGTATTTGATCGGTTCATTTCTATACATGTTTTAGGCCCCGAATTCCTATCATTTATGCTTTGTTCTCGAGTAAATTAGGTTGTTTAATGTGTTTGTTGAGCATGTATAGGTCCGCTTCATTCAAGTGGTGTTAAATCTTATTTTGGAAGAAAAGGAATCAAAAGATGGAGAAAAGGAGCAAATTGGAAGAAACAATGAAAAGATGATTTTCGGCCAGTGCAGAACCTCTATGTTACGGGGCCCATATCTCTCAGCTCCGATTGAATTGTGTGTCCTACCACCTATGGATTGAAAGCCCCAGAAGTCTAGTTTCCGGCGCACTTTTTGGATCGCAATTCCGACATTGCTAGAAGAAGTTATGACTGATTTCGTAACCAAAGGTCAGGGCTGAAATGTCTACCGCGTCCCAGACCGCCCCCCGTGCAACTTGCCTGGGCAGTGACCCGGGCAGCGAGCCAGAGCAGAACAATTCCGCCTCGTGTGCAGCTGTGGAGGCAACTTGCCTGGGCAGCGACCTGGGCAGCGGTAATTCGTAAATTTGGTTCGTTTGGGACAGCAAGTAACCTATTTTTGACAGGATTATATATAGAAATTGATATCTTATTTTGAGAGAGAGCCACCACAAGGGGATTAGATCCAAAAACACCATTCTTTCACATTCATTCATTCCATTGATTCTTTCATTCACATCATCCATCCTTGAAGGATTCTTGGAAGCAAGAAGAAGGAGATTTCCAGCCAAGAAGCTATCAAGATTAATATGGGTTTTCTCTACATCTCTTCTATGTTTTTATTCTCTGCATTGATGTGTAACTAAACCTTTATTAGGGGATTGATGTAACCAATTTTGAACAACTCTATGTAATCAATTAGTCTATCTTTTGTTAATCAATTGGGTTTTAGTCCTGTCTATTGAATTAATTGCTCAACATTACTGATTCATATTATTTTGTGGCCTCAATTGATATGGGTTTGTGATTTAGTTTATCCATGAGATTAGGGTTTAGATGTGAATGGCCTTTTCCATTTAAACCATGATCATAAGCTTAATAGATTTTGAAAGTTAATGTTTGCATGGCCTTGTTGCATTGATTTGGCTTAGAGTTTTGTTCTAAAGGATTTCGTTGCCATCACTTGACACATGGCCTTTGTGCGAGTGGTGGGAATGAGATTCATTCTTAATTGTTTATTATCAAAACAAGCCCTAAACTCTATTGAGGTGTTTATTGAGACTGATTGAGAGCATTGAGTGTCTAAGAAAGGTGCATCGATTCCCTAGTTTTTCTCTCCATATATTCATTCCTTGTGTGTGATCTTTGATTTGATTTGATTTGATTCGATTTTAGTCTTTAGTTCAAGTAGTCCTAATTTAGGTTAAAATTAGAATTAAACAATTTCCAAAACAAACATTATGCAATTTAGTTTTTCGCACTTAGAGTAATCCTTGCTAGATTAATTGGCTTTGACCGATAGAATCGCCGATCCCAGTGAACGAACTTTCTTAGTAAATTGAACATAGATTTTACTCCATCAGTGCCCCTGCACCAGGCATTACCGGGTTAACTTTCTATTTATCGTCCTAGCTTCTGCTGGGTCATCCGGGAGTTTCTGACTACGGAGATAATCTATGGTGGGGTCCATCCAGCATGGGATGCGGTTTACCGGGTGGACTTCAGCCGTTTTTGCAATGCTGGACCTGCTTAGAAGTTGTAGCCGGACCCCTTTGGGAAGGGTTTGGCCTCCTCCCGTAGCAATCTTGGCTAGAATATCCACCCAATGGTTAGCCCCTCTGGGTATCTGTTCAATCTTGATCATTTGGAATGCCTTGGTAGCTTGCTTTACCTTTTCTAAGTAGGCAGACATGTTTTCACCCTTGGCCTGATAGGACCTGGCTACCTGGTTCACGATTAATTGTGAATCGCTCTTGATGGCAAGAAACTGGGCTCCTAACTCTCGGGCAGCACTCAGGCCAGCCAGGAGTGCCTCATACTCTACCTCATTATTAGTGGCCATAAATTCGAATCTTAGGTAGTGGGAGGATTCGATCTTTTCTGGGTCGATCAGCACAATTCCTGCCCCACAACCATGTTGGTTACAGGCTCCATCAACGAACAACGTCCAAACCTTTGATCGAGAGGGCCATTCTTCACCGAGAATTGGGACATTGTTGCCAAGCTGGGCTGCGGGTTCACCTTCAGGATGGGAGTTAGGGTTCCCGTTGAACTCTACCATAAAATCTGCTAGAGCTTATCCTTTGATTGCAGCGCGGGGCTTGAAGGTAATGTCATATTGGGTAAGCTCGAGGGCCTACAAGACCAGCCCGCCTGACACATCGGGTCGCTGCATGAACTGGGGGAGAGGGAGGTTTGTTAGAAAGGTTATTGAGTGGGCCTGGAAGTAAGGGTGCAGCTTGCGCGCTGTAACTACCAAGGCGAAGGTGAGCTTTTCCAGCTGGTTGTAGTTCCTCTCGGCCTTGATGAGGGAACGGCTTACATAGTAGATGGTGTAGGGAAAAATACGGTCAACGCAGCAGAAGCGAGACTAAAATCGAGTTTAGTATATTTTAAAATTTTTCCATAGAGTGAACCTTAACCCTTTAATTAATTAATATACATCTAAAAGTATCGTACCTTTGTCGCGTGATCCGATTGACTTTGCGTCGATGGTAATCCGCAAGATCTTCCAATCCAATCACGAATGTGAATCACCTAGGAGCGTGGTCTCCCTTCTCTTTGAATTGTGTACCTGAGGATGGATAACAAAATCTTTTCTTTTTCGTTAGTCACAAAACTTCCAAGAGACAATGAAGAATGTTCCGGTCACTTTTGAATTCTCAATCTAATGATCGAAACTCGCGTGAACCATATTCGAAATTGTGCACAAAGCCTATTGATGTATAAGCTACTAGTGCACTATCGAAATAAGAACAATTCTTCCTCCTTTTCTCTCTTGGCCGAAATCACACTTAGTCTTGAGAGATAGCTTTTATTTTTCAAGCAATAGAAAAATAAATCTCTAGAAAAACTATTAGGGTTAGCCGAATATATGATCTATTTATATATATTTTTGGCCGCAAGTCACTTGCAAAATATATATATATATATATATAGCGATATTCTTGCACAATACATATTATATATATCTCTAGTGCTGTTTGCACAATATATTATATATGTATATTACGATATTCTTGCATAATATATAATATATATATATCTAGTGCTACTTGCACAATATATTATTTATATATATCTCTACCTTAAATCAATTTGCATATATTGCTATATATAGCTGCACGTGAATTCAACTTCCATATATATTATCTATAGCTGCCCGAATTAAACTTGCATATATAATATATATATCTTAGAATTCATCTTGCATATCATAATTAGGGTGACCGAATTCCTCTACCAAATAGGATTTTTGCCTTTTGACCTAAATCCTAACTCCAGGTAGATTTCCTTAGAATTTCAAACCCTAATCCAACTCTTTAGTGTATTTGTGATTATATCAAAGACTTCCTAATTTGACTAGATAAATAAATTCGCTTTATTTATCTACTTACCAAATAAAGTCTTTAATATTTATTATACTACCACAATAGTATACTACTAAGAAACATATTTCCTAGTCAGAAAAAGATTTTGATTTTTTAATTAAATAATTAATCAATCAATTAATTAATTTCCATTTAATCAATTAATAAAAATAAAACAATATAATATTATATATATCTCGGCCATGTGCCATATATATTAATATATCTATATATTGTTTTTCTATTTTATTAAATCCATTGGACCTTAATAAAATGCCCACATGTGAACCAGACCCATTCTTACTAAAAGAAACAAACCCACATGCCTTTCATTAATATATTAATATAATTGATCAGCCCATTAAATAAATAATGTGCAAATTATATTCTTAATATATTAAATACAATTCTAGATGGACCCATAAATTGGTCCGGTAGAATATATCAAGTGATCCATACAAGTCTGTGTGGATTAGGGATTTTGGCGGGCTTTCTAAATTTAAGCTTCAATAGACATAACCTAATCACAATCAACAAATGATTCACTTAGGTCCGATCTATTAATTTTAACTCATTCCACTAAATAGCTAAAATTGAACTCTTAAATAAAGATAGAATAAGTAAATATTTCTCATTCGTACCCTAGACAATCTTATTGGAGATGGTGTATCCTCATGAAGAATATCAGTAATCGCCAAGAGCTCATAGACCGCCTATAGCTCTCCAAGTTACCATATTTACTCATATGACCACATTTTGAACTTGGATATTTTGATTTGTCCAGAAGCCATGTTTCAATAGACTCTATCGAAAACTTAACGTTAAGATTCAATATCCAATACCTCAAAACATCCATATGATGATATTCTACTCACATTTAATAAATGGAGCCACGATGTCTATATCTATAAATGAAGTCCTCTATCGATTAACAAATGAATATCACCAAACTATCGAGGATAGACTATGCTATATAATCGTACTCATTGATAACTCAAATGATACCACTTGCAACCATAAGTCCATCATTTATCTCAGGATTAAGATAGACTCTCTGATTGTCCTGATAATGAAAAGATTATTATCTATTGACGGTTCTAGATAAAGTATTTCATTGTGATCCAGTTCAATGTACCCAGTGCACTAGATTCTATTACTCGAAGACCCTCTGATGATTTTAGACTCATCATAACTCATTTGATCCCACTCAAATGCTAGCAAAAGAATTCTACAACTTTAACAAGATAAAGGTGCCCAACCTTTAACTTAAGTTGTGAACATTATTCAAGACTAACTAAAGAATTGTGTCTACCTCATACATATCCAGATGTACGAACAATTCTTCTTTCCTCATAGTCTTTTGACCTTATGATTATTTACTTTTGACAATTATAATATTCAATCTATAAAGGCTATAAGATTTGTTTAAATTAGAAATCACTTTATTAATATGAAAAGATTGTCAAAAACAATATTACACTCTTGCTATTGAGCATAATCCTAACAGATGGGCCTTTGGATCCCACCCTCGCATTCTTTCACCAAAGCTGCACTAGTCGCCGTGCCTAATACCGCGAGGTAGAGTTGTAGTACATCTCCCGGCAGTGGTTTGACAAGTAGCGGGGGATTGGAAAGGTAGCTCTGGAGCTCTTTGAAGGCGCGTTCACTTTCCTCATCCCATCTCATCCCTCTTCCCTTTTTGATGGCTTGGAAGAATGGGAGACACTTGTCAGTGGACCGTGATATGAACCTGTTGAGGACAGCAAGGCAACCGGTAAATCCTTGTACTTGTTTCAAAGTGGTGGGGGATTGGAGTTCAAGTATTGCTTTGATCTTCTCTGGGTTTGCTTCAATCCCCATTTCGTGGACCATGAAGCCCAAAAATTTCCCGGTTGAAACCCCAAACGCACACTTGTCCGGGTTCAGCTGCATCTGGTTCTCTCGAAGCACCTCAAATGTCTCCCTGAGATGGTCAGGGTGCTGCTCTACACGCTGTGATTTGGTTATCATGTTATCTATGTAGACCTCCATGGTACGACCGATCTGCTCCTTGAATAGCTTGTTGACCAGCCTCTAGTAGGTGGCCCCGGCATTCTTTAGCCCAAAGGGCATCATCTTATAGCAGTACAAACCTTGGTTTGTGATGAAGCTGGTCTTTTCTTTGTCTGATGGGTGCATGGTGGTCTGATTGTAATCGGAGAATGCATCCATGAAACTCAGAGTCTTGTTTCCCATGGTCTAATCAATGAGTTGGTCAATCTTGGGGAGGGGGAAGCTGTCCTTAGGGCAAGCGCGGTTAAGGTCAGTGTAGTCTACGCACATTCACCACTTCCCATTGTTATTTGGGACCATGACCACATTAGCGATCCACTCTGGGTATCGCGCTTCCCTGATGAACCCGCCCTAGAGGAGTTTATCCACCTTCTCTTGTACCGTGACATTACGGTTTGGTTTGAAGTACCTCATTTTCTGTTTCACTGGTTTGAATGTTGGGTCCACATTCAGGCGGTGTGCCGCCAAGCTAGCAGGGATGCCAAGCATCTCTTCGTGGGACCAGGTGAACACATCATTGTAGTCATAGAGGACTTTTTGTGGCTCAGCCTTGTGTTCGGAGGTCAAGGTGGATCCTATCTTTACCGTTTTTGGAAGGTCTTCTTCCCTGACCACTATTTCCTCCAGTTCTTCAGTAGGTCCTCCTCTTCCCTCTTCCATCTTCCCTCTTCCCTCTTCCCTCTTCCCTCTTCCCTCTTTCCTCTTTCCTCTTTCCTCTTTCCTCTTCCCTCTTCCTCTGGCATTTCTTCTTCAGGCGCTTCTTATTCAATTTCTGGTTGTTTTATAACGCTTCCCAGGTGCTCCGACCCTATGCCACGCGGTTCCATGTTACTAGAGAGGCCCCTAACTTGAAGAGTATCTCCCGCCCCCGGTCCTTTCTGGTCATCTTACGTGGTGATTAGGGAGCAATGTTTGGCTAGAACAGAGGGATTTGACGAGACGGCGTAACATCTGCGCACCATTTATTGATCTCCTCTTAGGATTCCAACTTCCTCATCTACCAGGAATTTCAAGACATTGTGATAGATTGAGAGGACTCCTCTAATCTTTGAGAGGAATGGTCGTCCTAAAATCATATTGTAGGCGCTTGGGATGTCTACCACCACGAATTCGACCATGTTGTTCACTTGACGGGGAGTTTCTCCTATGGCCACCGGGAGTATGATAGAACCTGCCGGCATCAAAGAGTCCTTGGTGAACCCATACAAAGGGGTGGTGCAGCTGTAGAAGCAAGGTTGGCGGAGTTGACAACGGTCCAGCGTATCCTTGAAAATTATATCCATGCTACTTTTAGTATCGATCATAACCCGGGCTACTTGGTTGTTTGCTACCTGAACAGTAACTACCATCGGGTTATCGTTGGGCTGGACCGTGTTATAGGCGTCATCCTCTGTAAATATGATTTGAGTGGAGCTGGGACAGCTTGATGCACTCAAGCTGACCTTTAGCACCTGGCTTCTTGTATCGTGTTGGGGTACTTTCCTAGCATGGTTCTTCTTGGAGTTATTGGATGTACCAGCGAGGGTGGGCCCTCCGCTGATAGTGTTGACAATCTGGATCTGTTCCATCAGGTCTCTTCCTTGATCTTTCCTTCTTTCCTCTGGCTCCTTCATGTCCTTCTAGACCTGCTTCCCCATTTTGATTCCATCCCTCACTTGTTGAAGAAACTCCACCAGTAGCCCGCCCCTCACTAAGCCCTCAATTTGATTGCGGAGGCTGTAGCATTCTGATGTATTGTGACCTATGTCTTGGTGGAAGTCACAGTACTTGTACTTGTTTCTTCTATCTGCTGGGAATTTCATGGGGTCGGGCTTCTTCAGAAGTCCCTTGTCTTGGATTGCCAGGTAGATTGTTTCCCTTGGGGCATTAAGGGGGGTGTAATTGGTGTATTCTTCTTTCTCTGATTGGGCTACTCTGGCAACCTCTCTTACCAGGGATGGGGTCCGTCGGATCTTCCTTGGTGGGGATATCCTCCTGAAGGGCCGCGCCCTGCCAGGAGGGAGCGGAGGCAGGCGGTAAATGGATCGGTTAGGGGGATTGTTCCTAGGCTTGGGAACTGGTTCCCTATCCTTTCTTTGGTTGTTGTCCCCCTTGTGTCGCTTGCTCGAACGTGACTCGTCATGCTCTACCTTGAAACGGTATTGCTTATCTAGCTGCACCTGCTCTAAAGCTCGGCTGTACACCTCCTAGTATGTTTCAGGTTTGTCTTTACTAAAGGAGCGCCATAGTTTCCTGACCCAGAGGTTTTTTCAGAAATTGGTGAGGGTCTCCTTCTCGGCGTACACCCCCATCTGAATGACTTCCTTGTGGAAATATTCGACATAGGATTTGAGCTTCTCTCCTCGTTCCTGGACCACGTACTGTAGTAGAATCGGGTCCTTGGGAGGTGGCTTGTCCCCTTGAAATTGAGCACAGAAATCCCTTGACAACTTGGTGAACGAGTTTAAGCTCACAGGGGGGAGTTTCCTGAACTATGTCTTGGCAAAATCAGTGAGAGTACAGGGGAACATCCGGCACATAGCCTTCCGGGAGGCATTCTGCACATCCATCTGCTGTACGAAGGACTCTAAGTGGCTCAAGGGATCTCCCACGCCTGAATATACTTTTTCTGGCATCTTGAATTTAGGAGGGAGGGTAGCATGTCGAACTTCCCTTGATAGCGGGGCATTCATCTCCCCGAGGGGATCTTTCTTGAGTCCCTTGTACTTGACCTTGTCTTTTTCCAGTTCCGCTAAGTGCTTTGCCATCTTCTTCATCTGCTATTCCATGCGACCTTGTCCTCTTTGACGAGATTGGCCCTCAACCATGTCTTCTCTGGCAGTGGTCTCGGAGGCGGCTGATACTTCCTACCTGGCTCCGTGGCCTCGCTCTGGAGGGCTCTGGTTCCTGCTTCAATTCTGTATGGCCTCCGTTCGGCTCCCGGTGCTGGATCTTTCCTTTGCTCCAGTCATGGCAAGGCGAGCTTGGCAGCCCGCCAGAGGTGGCGAGGCCTTTGGTGCTCCGATTTCTGACCAGGATCTCTGGGGTTCTGGAGCAGTCGCCCTTGGTAAGGTCCCTATGGGGCCCAGCCTGTCAAAGATAGCTTTGGAGGGACCCAGCCTATCAAAGACAGGCGCTCGGTTGCTGGGGCCCTCTCTATCATGACGCGATCCAAGTAGCTTTTGTCGCAGTCCCTCTAGGAAATTGGTGACATGGTGGTTAAAAGTGCTTTGTTGGAGCGGTACGGGTGATGGGAGAGCTTTGGCCGCAACCGCATTATTCGCGGCTTGACCTTCCCTCTGCGGTGGCTAGCCCTGCATCGGGGTGCTCTCTATGGATTCAGCTCCGTGGGTAGCCAGGTAGGAGCGAGGCCCAGAAAGGTTAGCCCGGTTTATGGATGACCTCAACCTCATGTTTGTTGAAATAACTAGGATGCTTTGAGAGAAGGAAAAAACACACTGCGTGTGAAATTCCCACAGATGGCGCCAAATTGTTATCCTGAAAAATCCATCGGGATTTTCTCGGGACAACCTGGACCGCGACGTACGTGTGCACTACGATTGGTCCAAACCGGGTAGGGGGTGGCTCCTCACCTCCCGGGATCGATACTGGAGGGGGCCCTTGATCCGGTTGCTAGGGACCGGTACAATGCAATAGGACCGGTCCTGCTAGGGGGAATGAGGTTGAGATAGTATATTTAGGCCATATGGGGAGTGTGACCGGGGTAGCTTGCTACAGTAAATGAGAAGGCTTTTGTTATTTAATAGTGGGGTACATTACAAACCGCTTCGCCCGCTACGGCGAGCTATTACAACCAAGGGAAAAAGCGTGACTGCCAAGTACATTATTATGTATAGGAGTTAGAACTAAGAATAACTCATCGCTAGGTGAAATGACGTAATGGAGCTTGCATTAGGTGGGGTAGTAGATAAGTAGCTCACTAATAGGAGCTTGGGTTAGGCGAGGTAGTAGCCAAGTAGGATGGTCTCATAGGAGCTTGATTTAGGCATGGTAGTAGCCAAGTAGAAGTCTCGATTTTCTGGTGCCAACCTCTCATTCTTGGAATGTAGGGGTATTTATAGTGTCTCTGGTAGGGGGTAGGTGGGAGTAGCTAATTTAGGCGGGAATCCTTGATTCCATCTCCACCGTAGCCAGCAATCGCGACAGTACAGAATTGAGGGTTAGGATAATGCCACCAGGCTCTTTCTTTGCTGGGGGCTTGGTTTTTGTAGGTGGGAGCTCTAGTCCCTAGGGCGAAATTGACGGGGCTGATCCTAGCCTCTACTTATGAGTAGGGCCGTGGTGTCCACACGCCTTGGAGGGCCTCGATCGTTCCACGTAGGCCTTAGGTCAACATAGGTATTTCTGTAAGGCTGATATGGTGAACATGTGGTATTTTCAGAGGTTTTGATTGGTTGGATGGGGTCCTTACCGCAGTGGCTGGCGGGGGACAGTGTTAGCGCCTGTCCTGCTGCACACTTTCAGGCACCCCCCTCCACCATTTCCTTCTTCGTGCTTGCTAGGTTCTTGTGAATATTTTGCTAGGGAATCATAGAATTCCCTTTCATGTATGAGATAGTTGACCTCTAACTAGGGCTGAGATGGAGAGAGGTTCAACCGTTGATGCAATGTGGCCAGTAGACGATCCCGACTGTAGGTTGCTTATCTTTCCCCACTTGTACTTGCTGCCTCACATTAATGGGCTAGGGCTGAAGCTTTGCAGGTTGTTTCCAGTCTCTCCTTTATCCCATGTGAGATGGGGTGAGGGCTAGCGTCAGCCTTTGAAATGGTTGTGGCTTGTTGGTTACTATGACCGACGTCAGCCCTTTGGAGCGAGGGGTTGTTAGAACGTTCCAAGGAATTCTTCTCTAGTGGGTCGTTCCAGTTGTGGGAGTGGGTTATGCATGACTAGGTAGGTGCTGCTTAGGATGGTTCTTAGCCGGGTTACTGGTTGGGAGCGGGTCCTCTATCGGACCAGGTCTTTCATCTTACTAGGCGCTCTAGGGGAGTCGGGTCCTTAAAGGACCGCGTCTGGGAGGCAGGATTCTTGGTGGACTAGGTCCCCCTTCTTAATAGGCGTTCTTGGGGGAGTCCGGTTCTTTGATGAGCTGTGCTCAGACCCGACGTGCCAGGGGGGAGGCGTGGTATGTGATGGACCGGGCCTTTCTTCTCATTAGGCGCTTTAGAGCGATCAGGGATGTTTCCGCGGTGGGTTTTAGGGAGTGATAAGGCTCTTTAATGGGGAAAGCTCTTCCTTGAATTAATTGCCTATTTTCCCGGTTAACAGTCACAAATACACTAAAGAGTTAGATTAGGGTTTGGAAATCAAAAGATTGATAGGAGTCATTGGTGGAAACATAAATCCTCTTCTAGTGAGGATTTCGGCCACCACCTAGTTTTCCTATTAGAGATTTCGGCCAACCCTAAATAAATTAGGGCAAGAATTTCAGCCTCTATATATTACATAGTGTGGAATTCTGCCACACCTTAAGGCTTGCTTGAGAGTTATTTTCCTTTAGCTTGAAAAATAGAATCCATCTCTTAGACTAGTGTGAGAATTCAGCCAAGAGGAAAAAGAGAGAAGAGAATGTTTTATTTCGATAGTGCACTAGTAGCTTTTACTTCAAAATGCTTTGTGTACAACTTCGAATTAGGTTCACGCGAATTTTGATCAAAAGATTGAGAATTCAAAAGTGATTAAAACGTTCTTTGTTATCTCTTGGAAGTTTTTGTGACTAATGTAAGGATTCCCATATCTTGATTGGCTTATTTCGTGGACAAACCACTTGTTGGGGTTGTTTGTGTAAGGGTAGTTTAGGTGATTGAACTTCATGCTCGAAGGCCCTTTCAAGACCTCAAGGGACAAGCACGCCAAATGTATAATTTCTAGTGCTTGGTTTTCTTTGAAGAGATTTAGTTAGCATACACACACTTAGCATACTTGTTCTTGTGTGCATACTCTTCACATGTCACTTTACACACTAGCACTTTGTTTGATATCTTGTTGTGTGTATATGTGCTTAGTAATTTGTTTCCCGATAGTGTTTAGAAACGTCCGCGCATGCTCTAGAATGTGCTTGGTTTTACGCGAAGACCGCCCACGGAGAATGCTCTTGGATTCTCCTTTAGATTCACCATCACTGGTGAATCGGCGGTTTGATCGGTGGCCTAGCCGCCGAATTGATACCGCCATTTCAGTCTAGAAAGGTCTGGAGTGATTCTGCGGTTACGATCGACGGCCACCGACCGCAGTTCATACCTGATCGATTTACATCTCTCGGGTTTGATTCTACGGTTTAATCGGCGGTTATGAAACCACCGAATGAAACCGCCGTTGTTCCCCTGTTCTTCTCGGGTTCAATTCGGCGGTTGTAAACGGCGGCCTGGCCACCGAATGAAACCGTCGATTGGTGCATTTCAGGGGCAAAATTGTCTTTTCACATGCCCAATTCTTGATGTCTATAAATATCTTACTTTCTCATTCTCTGATTAAGTTCTTTGAGTCCTTAGAACCCTAAACTTCAAAGAGAGATTTTTGAGAAAAAATCAAATCAAGAACTCACCTTTAAACACTCAAATCAAATCCTTTTTGCATCATATTTCATATTGCATCTTCTATGACTATATAGAAAGCATCCATGTATGGGTTTGCATCATCACAACTTGCTTGGTAAGATTTTGATTAACTTCATCTTATTTTAGTATTTTTACTATCAAGCTATTCTCTTTTAATTTAGATCATATGATAAATACAAGAATAGAGAATTAATTGTGATGAATTGATTGAGTGTTGTTTTGTGATAGCTAATTAGGTTTTTGATTAATCTTGTTTAGCTAAGCTATTTGATATGTCATTTAACAATTGATATCTAGGGTTGATTTAAATTGATTATATCATCATCCTAGATAAGCATCTAAGGTTACCTAGCCTTGTTTGTTATTTGAATATTTATACATATTCACATAGGTTGCATAATCTCTTCATAGAGAATTAAGTCTTGAGGCTAAGATTGCTTAGGCCTCAAGCAATTGGACTAGAGCAACTTTTAAAGGCCCGAGTGGTAGAAGTCGGGGGTTATTGACCGGAGTGTTAGACGAGGTCTACATAGGTTGTAAACTCCATTTCAATTAGTGGATTTCGAGGTCCGAGTGTGGCGTACTAAATAGCCCGTGGTTTTTCCCAGTGGTTGGGTTTCCACGTATACATCAAGTGTTATTTAAATTCCGCACTATATTACACTTGCTTGTATTTTTGACTAGTAGGGGCATTTTCGTAAAATTGACTTGCATGCGAAAATTGGGTAATAATAGTTAAAATCTATTCACCCCCCCCCCCCCCCCCCTCACCCCTCTAGATATATTTATCATACACACCGAGCGTTATTGTATTACTTTCAACTAACATAAAAGAAATGGTTTTTGTTATCCATCCTCAGGTACACAATTCAAATAAAGGGAGACCACGCTCCTAGGTGATTCACGTTCGTGATTGGATTGGAAGCTCTTGCGGAATACCATCAACGCAACGTCAATCGGATCACGCTACAAAGGTATGATACTTTTGTTGTATGTTAATTAAGCAAGGGTTAAGGTTTATCTTTAAAAAGGAATTTTTTTTTAAATATACTAAACCTATTTTAGTCTCGCTTCCGCTGCGTGCACGTGTTTTTCCCTACAATTCATTCTCAAGAGCCTTCGGCTCATTCATCATCAAAACTAATCCATCAATCAAAAATATCTTCACTACATATCCATCCACACAATCATCCCAATCATTATTCAATGAAAACAAAAAATTGAAAAGAATAATAAAACTTAAAAGAGATTCCACAATATAATTTCTCCCTCAAACCTAAATCTATCCAACATTTACATGCTCAAGATTGTCAAAATTAAAAAGGGCTAAGCATTAGTATAAAAGAGGAATTGAATTGTGCAATCTAATCATGCATCGAAGATGCTTAATGCGATGCATTCATGGAGAGGCTAGGGTCCACTAAGGGTGGCTTAACCAAGTTAGGAAATTCTCTATTTTTCGCAACCCAAACAAATTTAGGTGTCTTTGTCATCTTTTCCCTTTCCATATTTCTTACTAAGTGCATTTGGTCTTTCCTCACCCAAATATGCTTAACCCTAGGTGGATTCTTTCTCTTCCTAGAGCCTCTCATTTTTCTATGTCTACGAAAATTAAAATTTTTAGCTCTTACACGCTCTCTTTTTGAACAATAATAACAAATAAGAGTGAGGTTAGGAATTCTCCCTCTTTGTTGGTGATTCTGTGGCCCTGAGGTTGAATTTCTTGTCAGCAACTTTACTTCTTGTTCAACCTTTCCTAGCTCACTGTTGTAATCACTCTCCCTCGTCTTTGCTGCTTTGAGAGCTTCATCTTTCTTCTTGAGAGTTTCTTTGACTTCGTCCAAGGCATTAACCTTTAGCTTGATCTCCATCTGCATATTCTTCGACTTGTGAGCTGTCTTTTCTACAAATTCTTCCAATTGCCTTGCTAAGTCCTTCAACTCTTTCAATGCCATACTTTTTTCGGCTTCAAGTCTCTCAATTTGTGCTTCTAATTCTTTGTTCGTATTAGAGACTTTGCCATTCTTCTTCTTGAGAGTACCATTCTCAACCTTAAGTAATTTTACTTCAAGAGTGAGCTTTTTGTTCTTCATTTCAAGCTCTTCTGATTTCACCTTTCCCAAGGTCTCCTTGTCTTCAAACTCCTTCATCTTGAGCTGTAACTTTCTTTCAAAATCTTCACCCATTTATTCCTTCTCTTGGGAAGTTTCCACCAATTTCTCTTGAAGCAAATACAATTTTTCTTCTAATCTCTTGCTTTGCCCTTGGTTCTTTTGTTTTTCTTCATCAATTTTCGCATCCTTCTCAAATGCTTGTTCAAGAGCGCGTACACCGTTTCGTGTCTCCTCTTGCTTGGGATTGTTTGCTGCTAAACAACTCTCGTGACCATGTCTTTCCTCTGAGCTATTTGAGGTTTCCACCGGTTTGTTCACTTTGAACTGGTCACAACTCCCATTGGTTGAGTTGTTGAGGTACTTTTAGAACGCGGACTCTAATGATTGGTCTAGCCAGCTAGGTAACACGTGATTGATGTTTTTCTACTCACGTGATTGTTGGGCGGATTCGAGCATTTGCATGGTTTTCTCTTCTATGTAGGCTTGAGTCTTTTGTTGAGAAGCTAAAATCTACTCATTCTCCCGAATATGATTCTCCATGACATTAATTATCTCATCTTCAATGCAATTTGATTGGTATGATGAGATGGAGCCTTGGTTAGTCCTCTAATCCGTGTTGTAGATATTCTCATTAAGCTCGTAGCTTGGCCCCAGATTTTACCAAAAGGAATCCATAGAGTCTTGAAACAAAAAGAAACAAAAACTACCAAAGAAATAAAAAGAAACTAACAAAACTAAAATTAACTAAGAAACTAATAATATTAAAATTAATCTAATCACTACAACGCACACCAATCCCCGGTTGCGGCACCATTTGACGAGTACGTTTTCCGTCGTTAAAAAGATCGTACGTCAAAAAATATTTATAAAAACGAGTAAAGCGGTAAGAACGGGTGTCGTCCACAAGGATCGGAGGTAGCGATGACTAGATTATGATTAATAAAAATAGTATGCATAAAAGTAAAGCATCAATGGTTTTGTTGAGAAAAGATTAACAATAAGATGCAAGCTACAATTAATATTAAAACTAGAATGCAACTAAGTTAGTAATGTGATGAATGTATGAAGATGTGGACTAAGGAGTTGATGGACTCGTAAGTGGACAATAGGCACGTAAAAACATATAATTAAGTGCATATGATCTAATGTAACCAACCTAGGATGTATAGTGTTGGTTATGTATCTCTTGCAAGAGGCCAACCTAGGATGTATAGTGAAGGCCACCTACTTGGGACTATCCCTTCTAAACAACCAACTTAGGATGTATAGTGTTAGTTGCTTATTTAGGACTTGTTGCCATAAACCTTATCTATCAATTAAGGGCTTAACCTCTTAATAAAGTAGTCACCCTAGGATGTATAGTGATGACTCGTAATCTCACACAAGAGGTCAACGTAGGATGTATAGGAAAACCTCCTATTTGAGATTAGATGAAGATGGAGGTTACCAAGCCGGATTCCACTCGAAGGATGTATTCTTGTGGAATCCAAAGGCAACCACTCCTAGGATGTATAGTTATTGATGCGCACGTAATGGTTCTAATAAACTATCCCCAATGGTGCCAATAACTTGATCGGTGCACGCGGGACACGACAGTTCTATAAACTGTGGTAAATGATGGTACGTGCGTGCGAGTGTATTTCTACCCTTTTCGCAAGTATACGAATCGTTGGCCACGTATAGTGGTTACGAGGAAGGGTATCGTTCCTAACGAGGAGGGTGTTTACCTTAAGCTAGTTATTAGTCTTAGATAATCTATATATATATATATACACACACAATATATTTTCACTATTAACATACAAGAAAGTAAATAGCAATTGTCACAAACAAATTAACTAACTAATCTAAGATTACACTAAGAAAGCCTTAAACTAATTACCACTAAGTTAACTAATTCTAACTACAACTAAGGGTTGTCAATCCCTTATTTAATTAACTAACCTAATCACTAAACATACCAATAACAATTAATTAAATTAACTAACTAACTAATTTAATTACCACTAATGCAAGGTTATGCAAGAGTGATAATGAGATATGTTATGGAACTAATGAATCATGCAAATTACCTAATTACTAGTTGATAACAATTAAGCACTTCAATTATAGGTTAACTAAATTAAGCAAGGTTTGCATTAATCAAGTAAATCCTATTTTGCAAGTTAACAATTAGTTTAATCAATTAACAAGCATATATCAATTAAAGCTCAATATCAAATGATAGATTAACAACAAATTACACATTAACAACAAACTAAGGAAATAAGAGAGACAATAGAGACAACCCAATAATCTTGGTGTAGTCTTCAAGCTAGCTCACTCCTCTTGCTTTCTCTAGCTCGAAATCAAGGTGTGGCAGTTTTGGATCACTATTGGCTGCTGGAAAACCACCCTAAACACTAGTTACAAACTAAGTGAAGTGGTGTGAGTTTATTCTAAGCTATTTAGGTGTAAACTAAGCTATTGGGTGTAATTTGATGTGTAAGGATATGTATAGTGTGAATTTGGATATTAGGGGATGTGTTTAGGTTTAGGGAAAGGTGAATATAAATAGTAGGGAAGGTTTGGGCAAGTTTGGACGTACAAAACTCCAAGGTCGGTTGTTCCGGCGGGTTCAATCCACCAGGCTCGCGGGTTCTTGCCCGCCGTCGGAAGTCGCCGGGCATTTTTGGACGTTGGCCACGAGCTTGGACCTTCTGGACTGCGGGAAAGAAGCCGCTGCATGAAGCCGCGGTATTCCGGCGAGTTTGGAACGAGTTTGGGCGTGAAACAACCCGCTGGAAGTGAGCTCGCGAGGTTGCATTTCCATGGAGTTTTGGAGACTTGGAGGAGAGAGGAAACACGTGCATGGGAAACCCAAAACGGTTCCATTGAGACCGGGGGAACATGGGCCGTCGATCTGGGTAGGATTTGGGCAGAAAAGTGGCTAGAAAATGGCCAAAAAAGGTCGGAGAAGAGCCGGGTCTGAACCAGGTCAAAACCGAGTCGGGTCGCTCCACAAGTAAACGGGTCGGGTTGGCTGAAGGTAGATGACGATGTGACGTCATCCTTGCGTCATGTTGACACGCGCTAAAGAACCCCAACGACGCCGTTTCTTGTGGTGACGTGGCGCGCTGACCCTTCTTTGGCTGGCAAATTACATGTAGCTCCTCTGAACTCTCCCTTATTCACAGAATCTTCAATATAAGCCCGAATATTGCACTTTTACCCCTGATTTCTCCACAATTACACAATTGCCCCAGAACTTCCCTAATTACCTGAAACACTTATTTACACCCTATTAAATACACAAAAATGCTCGAAAGTGAATACAAAAGATATGAAAAGGGAGCGCTAAATGTGAACATTCTGAGCTCGATCATCCCCCCAAACCTAACTTTGGCTCGTCCTCGAGCAAAATAAAACAAAAGCTAACAAATAACAACTACTAAAGCGTAATAAAATATAAACTACTTATTCCACTGTCGTGGGAGAAACGATGGCACTTAGCACGTGCCACAAGCCTTTTAAACCTCTAGGTGCCCCTAGTAGGAGGAGTGAAGTCTCATGAGGGTTTACCAGATACGATACCCACAAACGCAACTCTGAATTTTTACAAGAGATGCAACAATATACATACAAACAAAAACTTCATACAAGCTAAGCATCTTAAACTAAGACTAGTAAAATTCCACTTTCATTAAAACAACACACAATTCCAGTTTGCCAACACTTGGGATGTTTTCAATCTATGAATCATTTAAATAATTGCCTAGGGTTGAATTCGCCTTGACTTCTATATCTCACGGATTCAGCTCTTTCTTCTCTCAGAGTCTTAGGCAATCTCTCATCAACCACATGCGTTCTAGGAAGTTATGTACATAAAATTCGAATTCAACGCATGTGAATATATGAAACAACGCACTTTATAATGAATGATCTCATGAATGAATTGATGCACCAAGAACGTGGAGAGAACATGTTTTGACTCGTATTCCCAAGCTAGACTTCCTAAAAGATCAACTAGGGCTTCCTTAGGTTAAAATGGGGCCATGGGTGATTTTTAATGAATGGAATGAATTTAATGGAAATCTCAAGACGTTGATCAATTTAACAATGATATTCTACTAGCTCATTATTCATATGTCTAAAAGCGGCTAGGCTAAGATTAACATTTTGATGAATGTGCTAATTGGTACTCAGTTCGAGTATTTAGTCAATTAGGTACTATGGCTTTAAGCATTTTTATTTTGAACACTTTTACAGTTTAGCCTTTATTTTGCACATTATCTACCATCGCCTGAGTACACGCTATTTACAAATTGAGCTAATCAATTGCATTTATAACTTATGCAAAACTATGATCAACAACTAAAGATTTCATGTGAATGATGTGTATGGATATATGTGGTGATGAAATGAATGGTTTGTGTTTGGCCTTAAATTTGGCAATTGGAGCACACATTCATAAGGCCAGTGTTTGGGTAATGGAGTTAAGCGCACACATGCCTAGAATCATATCTGTCAGACTTTCTAACAAGGGAATACAAGTCGCACAAGCAGTCCACAATTTTCATGTTCATGGCAATCAATACTAAATGCTTTGTGAATGAGATCTCAATGCAATCCTAGTTTTGAAAAGTGCTCTTTAAGAATAGAATAGAATACCCTCTCAAATGATTGTTAAGGCTCAATGTCTTACACGGGTAGTCTCCACAATTCTCCTAGGAACAACAAGTCTAAGATTCATTTACCTCAACATCCAAGTATTGGCACTGAACAAGCATATTTATAGTGGTGTAACAACTTAGATGGCATGCAAACTAGTCAAAATTTAGACTTCAAAGCATAGTATGACATGTTCCTATTGGTATACACAAGTAAACAACTCTCAAAACACAAAATTTTGACAAAATTTTTTAGAGAATTGAAAATTTTTGACACAAAAACAAAAACACAATATTCACAACACAAAACACAAAAAAGACACATATGTGTCCACACCCCCAAACCTAAACTCGACATTGTCCTCAATGTTGAAAAATTGAAGCACATGGACAAAGAGTTCATGATTTGGAAATTCGGACACAAACATACTAACACATATGTACACCTAAACACAATTAAAAACAAAAATAATAAAAATACCATGTGAAGAAGTTTCTAAAAATAGAGGAAAACATTTCAAGAAAAACTGTCAACTTTTGAACTTCGAACAACGTCTGCTTTTCAATGCATATTTTCAAAGATACTCCATACAACTTGCTCAAATTTTGACACAAGAATATAGACATGCAAATGAACATTTTACATGAATAAAACATTTTAAAATTCAAATCTGAAAAATATGCAAACAGACGTTGAAAACAGGTCACGTGCATGACCTTTGGTCGAAGAAACACTCATAACTTTTAAATCGCCGTGCAGAACTTTACGTTCTTTATACCGTTGGAACCGTATCGAAAAAACGATGACCGCAATGTGGGCGGAAAAATTTATTTCTTCACCGATTAGTACAGTTTTCAAGAAACATTTCACCTCAAAAATTCAAAACAGGGCATCTTCACAAGTTTTGAAAAACAACAATAAAAATAAAAACAAAAATACAACTATATCATATATATATATATACAATCCTAATATCTACAACTAACATGTAAACATATATACAATCCTAAGTATCTACCACTAATCATATTACAACAACCAACCCTAGTCACTAGGCAAAAACAACCAATTCACACTCTTAAGCTAAGCAAAACATATCAACTTGAAGTAGAAGCTTAAGAGTAAGAGATTGGACCTTCAATTTCGCATTCCTAGGTTGGGGTGGCTTCGTGGTATGGTGTGTGTCGCGGCTTTGTGCAGCGGGTTCATTCCCGCAGCACGAAGTCGCAGAAAACTCTCTGGAATCTTCTGCGGCTTCACACGTTCTGTGCAGCAAGATCTTTCCCGTGGACTTGAAGTTGCGGTGCACTCCGCGGGTTCCTATCTTCTAGCTGACGGGTTCTATCCCGCGGTTGTATCTCGCCAAAGGTTCAAGAGAACCCGGCGGCTTTGTTAGGCGGGCTCATTCCCTCGGCCTCATCCCACGAATGCATTTCTTCCTCTTGATTCCGTGCCCTGCACACACAAAAACAACACCAAACCTACAAGCATATGCTATGCAAGTTTATAAGTAGGGAGTATAACCCCTAAACCTATCTATTTTCATGCATCTCATAGCACATTTGCAATATGGTGAGTGGATAAATATAGACTTAAGACTCATAAACTAAACTAATCCTAAAAATAACAAATGAAAAATATGTTCATACGTGTAATGAAACACGTAATTCACTCAAAAAGTGATCATGCAATCTGTGGAAACTCGAAGGTGTATCTAATTTAACATGACCTCTATTGTGGTTCTTCACTACCCACACCTTACCACTAGGTGTGTCATTCCTTGCAACGAAAGGTAACTCTTTGGTTTGGTCTAGTTTGTCCTTACGGATCCAAACTTTCCTAACCTTTCTCACTTTTTTCCTAAGCATGCTTCTATTTTTGCAATATTCAACATATTTAGCACATTGGGTCTTTTTGTGACCCCTAATAGAGCAAAAATAGCATATAGGAGAAAAGTTAGAAATACTACCTCTGTCGTCCTTTGCCGTTGCTTCGGCCTGCTTGTGGGTAACCTTCGGAAGGCTTGCTCCACTCTGGGTAGTGCGGGGCTTCTTGGTTGATGTTCGTTTGGTCCTCTTCTTTTCCAAAGCCTTGATTGGCGATTCGACTTTGTCCACTTCCACAATGTAGTCACATATCACTGCTTGTGATACCTTCAAGGCATGGTCTTTTTTGATGAGTTCCACACTCATAGACTCCAATGCCTTGTCCCTCTCTTCTGCTTCCACTTGCATTTTGCTCGCTTTCCGAGCGAATTCCACCTCTTGTTCTACCACCAATATGGAGAGCTCTTGTGATTTCTTCATTTCAGAGTCTCTCTCATCTTCAAGCATGGCAATCTTCAATACTAAGTCTACACTTAGACTTATCAGCTCGTTCTCATGGACATCCTCTTCCTCATGGACCTCTTTTCTTTCCTCCTTCTTGAGTTGATCTTCAAAGATACTAAGGAGCTTGTCCATGTAATCATCCAAGCTATCCGGAGAAGTCACCGGTTTGAGCACCTCTTGTGGCCTTGACTCACCATTCCTATGAATGGTAAGTATATTTACTTGCTCACTTTGGGTCGGAAAATTCTCATTGTCTTGCCTTTGGTAATTTTCCGCCACATGCCCCACTTGAGTTGCCAATCTCTCGGTGGATTCTTCAAGGCAAATCATCCGTTGCTAGGTGAATGAGGGGTTATCTTGATTGCCCCATTGGTGGTCTTGCCATTCTTGATCCTTGCTTGTCTGATGGTTGTAATGTTGATGCGGATACATGGATTGTACTTCTCCTACTACCGGTTGTTGGCCACAGTGTGCCATGAGGTTCTCCATATCCCGTGACAAGTCGGCCAATTGCATTGCTAACTTTGTCTCGGCTTTCTCCTCATGAGCACCATTCCTTCCGTTTCGTTGTTGGGAATTTTAACCCAACATCTCGTAAACCGTATATACCTCCTTGGTGGTTTTCTCCCTCATTGCTCCCCCACAAGCATTGTCAACTGTGGCTTGTGTGAGTCCCATCAATCCGTCATAGAAGCACTGTACTAGTAGGACGAAGGGGAACATGTGATGCGGGCACTGTGCAAGGAGTAATTTAAACCGGTCCCAAGTCTCATTGAAGGTTTCCTCTGGTTCTTCTTAAAAGGCTGCTATCTTCCCTCGTATTTCTCGTGTCTTCCAAGAGGGATAGTACCTTGAGAAAAACTTGGTCTCTACCGCCTCCCAAGTAATCAATGAATTTGTGGGTAGAGCCAATAACCATTTCTTTGCCTCATCCTTCATGTAGTACGGGAAGCATCTCATCCTTAACTGATCTTCAGTGAGCTCTCCGAGTCGGATGGAAGTAATGACATCGTAGTACTCCTTCATGAACTGAAGGAATCCTTATCTGTTTCACCTCGGAAGACTGGAAGAGTGTTAAAATGAGAACTCTTCAACTCATAGCTCCGTTGCAAATCACTCAACAGAATCGCTGACGGTTGAGCTCCCATAATTGGAAAAGCAAAGTCCTTCATAAGCCTCTGAGTAACGGGCACATTGGTAGGGTTCTTCATGTTTATCCGAATCTTGAAATAACCAACCAACAAACAAAGATCAAATCGAACAAGATAAGATATGAACAATAAAAAATAACACTAAAAATACAGAAATAAAAATACAGCTAAAACTAACTAAAGGTAATACGCCTTCCCCGGCAGCGGCGCCAAAAACTTGATGCGCACGTAATTGTTCTAATAAAATATCCCCAATGGCGCCAATAACTTGATCGGCGCACGTGGGACACACGATAGTTCTATAACTATCGGTAAATGATGATACGTGCGTGCGAGTGTATTTTTACCCTATTCGCAAGTATACGAATCGTCAGCCACGTATAGTGGTTACGAGTAAGGGTATCGTTCCCACGGAGGAGGTGGTGTTTACCTTAAGCTAGTTCTAAGTCTTAAATAATATAAATATATATATAATATTTACACTATTAACATACAATAAAAGTAAAGGGAGATGTCACAAACAAATTAACTAACTAATCTAAGATTACACTAAGAAAGCATTAAACTAATTACCACTAAGTTAACTAAATCCAACTACAACTAAGGGTTGTCAATCCCTTATTTAATTAACTAACCTAATTGTAAGGATTCCCGTTTTGTTGATTGGCTTATTTCGTGGTCAAACCACATGTTGGGGTTTTGAATGTAAGGGTAGTCTAAGTGTTTAAGGTTGAAGATCAAAGGCCCTTCCATGACCTCAAGATTCAAGCACGCCAAAGGTATATTCTCTTGTGCTTGATTTTCCTTTGAAGAGAATTAGTAGCACACACACACTTAGCATTCTTGCTATGATTGCATATTTGCTTATTTTTATGTGCATCTCTTCACATGTCACTTTACACACTAGCACTTTGGTTGATATATCTTGTTGTGTGTATATGTGCTTTATAATTCGTTTCCCGACATTTTTCGGAAACGTTCGCACTTGCACTAATGAGTGCTTGGTTTCGCGCGAAGACCGCCTATGGAGAATGCCCTTGGCTTCTCCTTGGTTTTCACCATTGTTGGTGATCGGCGGTTATGATCGGCGGCCTGGCCGCCGAATGAAACTGCCGTTTCAGTCCAGATTGGTCTGAAGCAATTATGCGGTCAAGATCGGCGGTCACGACCGCCGTTCGAAACCGCCGTTCATACCTGATCGATTTTAATCTCTCGGTCTAATTCGACGGTTGGATCGGCGGTCACGAAACCGCCGAATGAAACCACCGTTGATGCTCTGTTCTTCACGAGCTCAATTCGGCGGTCGTGATCGGCAGCCTGGCCGCCGATTGAAACCGCCGAATGGTGCGTTTCAGGGGCAAAATTGTCTTTTCACATGCCCAATTCTTGATGTCTATAAATATCTTATTTTCTCATTCTCTGATTAAGTTCTTTGAGACCTTAGAACCCTAAACATTCAAGAGAGATTTTTGAGAAAAAATCAAATCAAGAACTCAACTTTAAACACTCAAATCAAATCCCTTTTGCATCAAATTTCATACTTGATCTTCTATGCCTTCATAGAATTGATCCATGCATGGTTTTGAATCATCACATCTTATTTGGTATGTTCTTCACTAATTTCATATTACTTTAGTGTTTTTCATATTAATACATCTCTTCAATTACTTGTATGCTTTTGATTATATGCTAGATACAAGTTAGAGATTATTTGTGATGAAAATGATTGAGTGTTGATTGTGATAGCTAATTAGGTTTTTGACTAATCTTGATTAGCTAAGCTATTTGACATGTCATTTAGCAATTGATATCTAGGGTTGATTAAATTGATTATATCATCATCCTAGATAAGCATCTAAGGTTACCTAGCCTTGTTTGTTATTTGAATATTCATATATATTCACATAGGTTGTTTCTCTTCATTGAGAAGTAAGTCTTGAGGCTAAGAGTGCTTAGGCCTCAAGCAAATTGGAATAGGGTTGCTAATAAAGGCCCACTGGGTAGAAGTGAGGAGTTACAGACCGGAGTGTTAGACGAGGTCTACATAGGTTGTAAACTTCATTTCAATTAGTGATTTCGAGTTCCGAGTGTGGCGCACTATACAACCCGTGGTTTTTCCCAGTGGTTGGGTTTCCACGTATACATCAAGTGTTATTTAAATTCCGCATCTTATTACACTTGTATGTATTTTTGACTAGTAGGGGCATTTTCGTAAAATTGACTTGCATGCGAAAATTGGGTAATAATCGTTAAAATCTATTCACCCCCCTCGCTTTATATATAGAACACACCGAGTATTCTTTTCAATTGGTATCAGAGCGGGTTCCTAGACATACATAGGTGATCCTAGCTCATTTTGGTGTGTTTTGCATTTGTGTGATTCTTTGATCATTCATACATTTTGCATTCATTTCATCCATTCATTATACACTATGAGTGGAATCGGTGGTTCAAATGAGGGTGCTTCGAGCGTAAGGCCACCCCTTCTCACCGGCATAAATTACTCCCAATGGAAAGGGAAGATGGAGGTATATGTGTGTCAAATCCATGATAGGGCATGGATGGCCATTGAAGATTGATATTCACCTCCTATGATGACTCCCACGGGTGGAAGAGAAGAAGTGCTCAAGCCTAAGGCACAGTGGACACAACCCGAGTTTGAGTTGTCCAAGTGGAATCAAAAGGCATGGCACGCCCTTATATGTGCAGTGGACGAAAATCAGTACAAACTGATTCAGAACACTAAGATAGCCAAGGAGGCATGGGACATCTTAGAGGTTGCACACGAGGGAACCGAAGTAGTGAAGGACTCCAAACTTCAAGTCCTCCAAACTCAATTCGAGACACTTAGGATGGAGGAGAATGAGTGCTTCAACGACTTTGAGATTAGGTTGATGGACATTGTCAACCAAAGTCATCAACTTGGTGACCCTTACTCGGATAGAAGGATCAAGCAAAAGATAATGAGATCGCTTCCCGAGAGGTTTGAGTCTAAGGTGACGGCTTTAGAAGAAAACAGTGATTTTAAGGACATAAAGCCGAGCGAGGTAATAGGTAGACTTCTCGCCTACGAGTCTAGGAAGGGTCCTAGCTCCACTCTTTCAAAGAAGCAAAAAGGGATTGCTTTGAGAGCTTCCAAGGTTGAGAAGGAGGACAAGGATGACTCGGATGAAGACATGGCACTTTTAATGAGAAATTTCAAGAAGTTTGTAAAATTCGAGAAGAAGGGTCATGCATCCAAAAGGCAAGAATTGAAAAAAAGGGTTCCTTTCAAGAAGGTTGAGCATAGGCAAGAGAATAGCGAAAGGAAAGGGATCCAATGCTATGAGTGTGGTGGCATAGGTCATATCTCACTAGATTGTGGGAATTTAAAGAACAAGAGAGAAAAAATGATGGCCGCCATTTGGAGTGAAAGTGATGACTCCGGAGAGGGAGATAAGTCATCAAGTGATGATGAGCTTATCAATAACTTCAAGGCATTGGGTGCCACTTGTGAAGAAAATGAAGTTGTTGATAAGAATTCTGTTGCTAGTGATCCCATAAAAGAGAAAGTCGAAGAAGTAGCTCTAGAGGAGATAGTTGTTGCTTCACATTGGGATATGGCACTTATTGACTCAAGAGATCAAGGTGAAGGTCTTGATGAGGATATTGGATCCATAGGAGAGGAGAAGAGTCTAGAAGATGACACTAGTGGAGATGACTCTTTATCTAACTCTACAAATGGAAATGTAGAGAATATGGATATGCATGACTTTATAGTCAATGTTGAAAGCTCCATGAAGAAGAAAGATAGATTTCTAAGGATTTTAGAGGAAGAAAATCTAGAGCTTACAACATACAATGACCTCCTAAAGAAGCAAGTGGAGAAAATGGATCTTAAGGACAACTTTGAAAGTTTTGAAAGCTCTAAGTTAAAGAATGAAAAAGAGATTCAAAGGTTAAAGGAAGAACTACTTAGGCTTTCAACACAAGTTGATCACTTGAATGATGAAGTGGTAAGATCTATGGTGGAAGAAGACAAGCTAAAAGATGAGATAGCTTTGTCTAAGAGGAATGAAGAGGGTTTGAAGAGAGAGCTTGTTGAAGCCAAAGAGTCATTGACTAGAATGACCACAAGCACCAAGAAGCTTGACAACATACTTGGTGTAGGAAAAAGCCATTGTGACAAAAGAGGTCTTGGATTCGAAGTGAGCAAGGATTGCTCTATTCCTAAGAAGACCGTCTTTGTGAAGAGTTTGGGTAAGATAGAAGCGTCACCGGTGCAAACTCCTAGGAAGAAGTTAGAACTAGGACAATGTTCGAAAAATGCACAAGTGAAGGTGGTGAAAGCAAGACAACCCCAAGCTCAACGGATTAGAGCCTCTCGAGTCAACTCTCCTAAACAAATGACTCATTATGAAAAGAGGCAAAACATGCTACCTCATCCAAGGAGGCAACCCATTCCGGTTCAACCAAATAGAAGACATGAACTGACTCAACACCAAAGGAGACATCAAATGCATGATAAGTCTCCAATGACTTCACACGGATATGGTATGAATTCTTACTTTGTACCAACTTGTCATTATTGTGGTGTTTATGGGCATATTAGGCCTAAGTGCTTTAAGTACATTAAGCATTGTAGGATTAATAGCATGATAGAGAAAAAGAGGCTAAGAAAAGCCCACTTGCATGAGCCTAGGAAATCCTTTGTCAATAATCCTAGGTTAGTGAATGACATGCAACCTTTGTCCACTAGGAAGAAAAATGTCATATCTATGTCGATAAGGAAAAATGAACCCGCTTGCTACGAGACTAACAAGTCTCAAATAGGTTCAACTAAGTCCAATGGACTTGGTAGGTCCATAGGACCTCATACCCTTCATTAATGAAGGATGATACTAACCCCATATGGGGAACTCAAGCAAAGAGAGCTATTTTTGCATTCTTGTCTCTTGCAAAAAAAAAAAAAAATTTGAAAAATCTTATGCTTTTTGGTTGATTGCTTGAGTAAGCTTGGTTGCACATATGTATATATGTTTTCAATTCAATAAGTGTGAACCTTGCTTGTTTACAATCCATGTCATATTTATGTTCAAACATGCTTTTTTGGACTAGGAAATGTATATATGAAGTATGATTTGAATGACCTATGATTATCTCCATGACATGATGATTCTTTAATAACATGCTAATGTCTTATGAAAAGCATGAAATTCATGTACATGCTCAAATGAAAAAGCATGAATTGATAATTGCGTTCTTAAATGCAAAAACTTGTGTGAAAAAAAAAAAAAAGCTTATGAGACTCAAATGAAAAAGGATCTAGTATCCATTCAAGGATTTTACAATCCAAATGCTCTCTTTCTTTATTGGTTGAACATGTCTACTATCATACGGATATTTATCCGGAAAAATCAAATAGGGTGCAAAGTTGCTCATGACATGTTTAGCTTATAAAGTTGGATATAGTTGTTCTTAAATTGAAATCAATGAAATTTCTATATCCTTGCTTCTCTCATGACAATGTTGAAATTGGTTTGAATTCCTATTAGAAACCTTTGTCATTTGCTTTGCCAAATACCATGGTATTTTGGACTTGAATGCTATATGTCTTGTATGCAAAACATTTTGTTTCACACATTTTATTTTAATAAATCTCCTCGTTTCTCTTCGATTAATTAAGATTGCATAAAGTGACTTATATTGATTATGCATATACTAGAATGCTACTATCTCTCTTTGCCTTAAGTGACCCGGTTGGGGACTACTCCTTTGCCTATATCATGACAAAAAAGGGGAGTAGAATGTGGTAAGGGGAGGTGCAAATTGTTGTAGCAATTGGTGCACATTTGGGAGAATATATATTGAGGGGGAGTAACCCTTTGAGGGGGAGCATTGCATACACAAAACAACATGATGTTGTGCTTAATTTTTTAAATATGCAAATGCTTGTTTTAATCTCACTTGATTCATCTCACCTTTTCTTGTTTTGGAAAGTTTAGAAACCTTGTTTCAGGGAATGATTGTTCTACAAGAGATTGAAGACTTCAAGATTTATTTTTTATATATCTCTTTGTATTGTAGAAAATCTTCATTGACCCATAGGTTTATTTTGTTGTGATGAATCAATGTGAGTGGTGGTTTTGTCACGAAATAGCCAAAGGGGGAGATTGTAAGGATTCCCGTTTTGTTGATTGGCTTATTTCGTGGTCAAACCACATGTTGGGGTTTAGAATGTAAGGGTAGTCTAAGTGTTTAAGGTTGAAGATCAAAGGCCCTTCCATGACCTCAAGATTCAAGCACGCCAAAGGTATATTCTCTTGTGCTTGATTTTCCTTTGAAGAGAATTAGTAGCACACACACACTTAGCATTCTTGCTATGATTGCATATTTGCTTATTTTTATGTGCATCTCTTCACATGTCACTTTACACACTAGCACTTTGGTTGATATATCTTGTTGTGTGTATATGTGCTTTATAATTCGTTTCCCGACATTGTTCGGAAACGTCCGCGCTTGCACTAATGAGTGCTTGGTTTTGCACGAAGACCGCCCACGGAGAATGCCCTTGGCTTCTCCTTGGTTTTCACCATTGTTGGTGATCGGCGGTTATGATCGGCGGCCTGGCCGCCGAATGAAACCGCCGTTTCAGTCCAGATTGGTCTGAAGCAATTATGCGGTCAAGATCGAAGGTCACGACCGCCATTCGAAACCGCCGTTCATACCTGATCGATTTTAATCTCTCGGTCTAATTCGGTGGTTGGATCGGCGGTCACGAAACCGCCGTTGATGCTCTGTTCTTCACGAGCTCAATTCGGCGGTCATGATCGGCGGCCTGGCCTCCGATTGAAACCGCCGAACGGTGTGTTTCAGGGGCAAAATTATCTTTTCACATGCCCAATTCTTGATGTCTATAAATATCTTATTTTTTCATTCTCTGATCAAGTTCTTTTTGAGACCTTAGAACCCTAAACAATCAAGAGAGATTTTTGAGAAAAAATCAAATCAAGAACTCAACTTTAAACACTCAAATCAAATCCCTTTTGCATCAAATTTCATACTTGATCTTCTATGCCTTCATAGAATTGATCCATGCATGGTTTTGAATCATCACATCTTATTTGGTATGTTCTTCACTAATTTCATATTACTTTAGTGTTTTTCATATTAATACATCTCTTTAATTACTTGTATGCTTTTGATTATATGCTAGATACAAGTTAGAGATTATTTGTGATGAAAATGATTGAGTGTTGATTGTGATAGCTAATTAGGTTTTTGACTAATCTTGATTAGCTAAGCTATTTGACATGTCATTTAGCAATTGATATCTATGGTTGATTAAATTGATTATATCATCATCCTAGATAAGCATCTAAGGTTACCTAGCCTTGTTTGTTATTTGAATATTCATATATATATTCACATAGGTTGTTTCTCTTCCTTGAGAAGTAAGTCTTGAGGCTAAGAATGCTTAGGCCTCAAGCAAATTGGAATAGGGTTGCTAATAAATGCCCGCTGGGTAGAAGTGAGGGGTTACAGACCGGAGTGTTAGACGAGGTCTACATAGGTTGTAAACTTCATTTCAATTAGTGATTTCGAGTTCCGAGTGTGGCGCACTATACAGCCCGTGGTTTTTCCCAGTGGTTGGGTTTCCACGTATACATCAAGTGTTATTTAAATTCCGCATCTTATTACACTTGTATGTATTTTTGACTAGTAGGGGCATTTTCGTAAAATTGACTTGCATGCGAAAATTGGGTAATATTTGATAAAATCTATTCACCCCCCTTATAGCCTTATATATAGAACACACCGTATTCTTTTCACTAATCACTAAACATGCCAATAACAATTAATTATATTAACTAACTAACTAATTTAATTACCACTAATGCAAGGTTATGCAAGAGTGATAATGAGATATGTTACAGAACTAATGAATCATGCAAATTACCTAATTACTAGTTGATAACAATTAAGTACTTCAATTATAGGTTAACTAAATTAAGCAAGGTTTGCATTAATCAAGTAAATCCTATTTTGCAAGTTAACAATTGGATTAATTAATTAACAAGCATATATCAATTAAAGCTCAATATCAAATGATAGATACAACTAGTTCATAGATATAATACATAAATACACCAAATTCTTAACATAACTATTTAATTACACATTAACAACAAACTAAGGAAATAAGAGAGACAATAGATACAACCCAATAATCTTGGAGAAGTCTTCAAGCTAGCTCAACTCCTCTTGCTTTCCCTAGCTTGATATCAAGGTGTGGAAGCTTTGGATCAGTATTGGTGGCTGGAAAACCACCCTACACACTAGTTACAAGCTAAGTGAAGTGGTGTGAGTTTATTCTAAGCTATTTAGGTGTAAACTAAACTAAGCTATTGTGTGTACTTTGGATATTAGGGGATGTGTTTAGGTTTAGGGAAAGGTGAATATAAATAGTAGGGAAGGTTTGGGCAAGTTTGAACGTGGAAAACTCCAAGGTCGGTTGTTCTGGCGAGTTCAATCCACCAGGCTCGCGGGTTCTTGCCCGCCGTCGAAAGTCGCTGGGCATTTTTGGACGTTGGCCGTGAGCTTGGACCTTCTGGACTGCGGGAAAGAAGCCGCGGTATTCCGGTGAGTTTGGAACGAGTTTGGGCGTGAAACAACCCGCTGGAAGTGAGCTCGCGAGGTTGCATTTCCATGGATTTTTAGAGACTTGGAGGAGAGAGGAAACATGTGCATGGGAAACCCAAAACGGTTCCATTGTGACCGGGGGAACATGGGCCGTCGATCTGGGCAAGATTTGGCTGAAAAAGTGGCCGAAAAATGGCCGAAAACGGCCGGAGAAGAGCCGGATCTGAACCGGGTCGGGTCGGGTCGGGTCGCTCCACGGGTAAACGGGTTTGGTTAGCTGAAGGTAGATGACGATGTGACGTCATCCTTGCGTCATGCTGACGCGTACTGAAGAACCCCCAAAACAACGCCGTTTCTCGTGGTGACGTGGCGCGCTAACCCTTTTTTGGCTGGCAAATTACATGTAGCTCCCCTGAACTCTCCCTTATTCACAGAATCTTCAATATAAGCCTGAATTTTGCACTTTGACCCCTGATTTCTCCATAATTACACAATTGCCCCAGAACTTCCCTAATTACCTGAAACACTTATTTACACCCTATTAAATACATAAAAATGCTCGGAAGTAAATACAAAAGATAGGAAAAGGGAGCGCTAAATGTGAACATTCTGAGCACGATCAGTTATGGCTTTTAATCTCTCACAAGAGGTCAACCTAGGATGTAGAGAATCCTTGTCTTGAAGCTTGAATCCAATCCCATTAGTGCTTTGTTGAGTTGAAAATCAAGAAATGGTGTGTAGGAGAGTGAGTTTTGGTCTAGGTTAGTGTTTAGTTGTCTAAAAGAGAGAGATGTAAGAAGAGGTAAGAAGATCCAATCTTGTGCAGAAAATGATGTATTTATAGGCTTGGGAGGTTAGTGCACGGTTTAGGCATGAAAGGACAACATTACCCCTCTAAAATGGCTCAAAAACTCATCATTTGGTGCCGGATAGTGTAAAGTGCGGGTCAGGGACCCGTAATGTATCCGCACTTTATCTTTTCTTCAAGATTTCAGATCCCGAGTTTTGTCAACAATGCGGTTGGATCAAAAACCACATCGAGAATGATATTTTGATATCATCCATGGTAAATAAAAAACCACGTTCTAACCTGAAGGAATCAGTAAGACACTCAGGATTTTGATCACCCATATATAGCTATCATTAATCGATATATATATATATGAATCTTTTCAACTAACGGATCTTAGTGACAGATTTATATAGATTGTGGCCCATACTTATATGATCACATCATATAAGGTGTCTCCATTCTCATAACACCATATGAATAGTCTAGGATAAGTGAAAATACCTATAAGGTTATACTAAACAACCTAGAGGGGGGGTGAATAGGTTGACACACTAGTTTTAAAAACTCTTTCATGACTTATGTCAAAACCTTGGTGAGCATACAAATTAACCTTAAACATGATTGTTATGAGAAAACAATTAACACATGTATGCTTAATTCACCACCCTTAGTCTACAAAACATATACCAACAAACAATGTGTCTAATATACAAAGATATTCAATTATGATCAAATTCCACAAGTTGTACTTTGAATATTATAATATAAGTACACTAAGTAGAACTACTACAACTTGCTAATGAAGGAAATATATTAAAACCAAAACAAAGAATACATGTATTCATAATAATGTCCAATATGTACAAGTATTAATCTAAATACAAATATACAAAAGAATCAAAAATAAGAGAATAGTATTTACACAAATGAATTGTATATACAAATATGATCAAAATGAATATTGATAACAAATCACACTTTACACAATCTTGCTTCCAAATATATCACAAGTGAATATTGTACCACAAGATTAAAACATACACATAAACATATATAAAAGAGAGATAGAAAGAATTGACACATGAGATTTTTTAACGTGGTAAAACCTCCAAGGAGGAAACATCCATGGGTTGAACTACAACCATTGGGTACTATATATATTGGAAGGTAAACAAGAAATTCCATAAAGTGACCAATCTTTAGCTCACCTACCTAGTGGAGTCTATGTCTACCCAACCCTATTGGAAAGTACGAAATCCCTCAACGATGCGAAGCCACCATATATTGGACAACATACAAAACCAACATCGATGGAAGATTAGAAATTCCTCAAGAGTACATACACATCCCATGTACCCCGCTCTTTTGGAGTCTATGTCTATCCATACGCCTAGGCCTACCAACATACAAGCCAACTCCCTATCCAAGGCAATCATGCCTCTAGGGAGCCTCCCATGCATGACTATCCGAGTCCTCCCGACTCTAGCCATGACTTCTTGCTTGGTTATCCGGACCTCACGTCCTAACCAAGACTTCCTTGCTTGACTATCCAGACTCCTCGTCCTAGTCAAGACTTCATGCATTTTACAAGGACTTCCTAGTGTGATCATGTGAATGCAAATGATACAAACAATCAATTCAACATAGAACATGTGATCAATACATTTCATGGAACAACTAGACCTAAACATGTGAGAACACAAGTAATATAGTCTAGATGCCAAAACATGAATTAAACCTAGAGCATGTGAAGAACACCTAACACAAAAGCTCCTAGTTTCATTCACACAAATAACACTTGAATAAATCATAATCATGAAGCACATATTCAAGGTGTTACAAACATACACAAAAATGCTAGAATCATAAAATGTATTCAATGAATATTCTAGCCAAAGATTTAGAGCAAGGATATAATGAATAGTCAATTAAATCCTATTAGTCTCTATATACACAAACACAAGTGCTAATCCTAGATTTGTTCAATAAGAGGATCTAAGCACATGTGAGGATTATTAATCATAAAATACATCTATCAATCCACAAATAATCCTAGATATCAAACTAATCACAATACAACTCTCAATCATGTGAAAAACCTAGAATCCTAGAAACTAGTTCACATGTGTCTCTAATTAGACTTTTGATTAGGTTTGATTGTGAAGCTATCTTTCTCAATAGCATTCACCATACATTTACATACATATAGAAGAAGAAACCCCAAGGCAATTGAAGGTTATAAAAGAAGAAATCTCAAAGATATGAGCACTGCCTTGGATTCTCGAGCTGGTTCGGTTTTCTGTGTGCAACCACAAGAAATGTCGATCAAACAGCTGCCAAACCACTTGGAAAAGGTAGAGGACTCGATTACAAACAATCTCCAACTTGAATCACTCAATTCCGACTTCGTATGAGAAAGTTATGGTGTTTGGAAGATGAGAAAATTTGGAGAGAAAATCTGACGGGATTCAACTTCTTTTTCTTCTTGAAAAATGAATGGTAGGGAATTTGGGAATTTAAAAGGAGAGAGGGAAGGGATTTGGGCCAATCAAAAGAGGCCACAACAGCCCTTGGCCGTATGGGGCGCGTGGGCCACATGGGACCAGAGGGCTGGTCTGGCCGTGGGCCCCACGGCCTCCACACGTGGTGGCCAAGGCTTGGCCTTTGGCGACGCACGACCCTCTCGCGCACCGCTCACGTTCTTCGACTGTACTTGGGCCTCCGAATTCCGATTTCAAATCCATTTTTGGATTACAAATCGTGACTCCCCCACGCACAGCGACGACTGTGAAACGTTGCAAAAAGGTTGAGAAATCATTTCGAAATATGACGACGAAAACAACTCAACGAAAGAGAACGAAAAGTAGCGTAGCTACATCATTTGGACTCGAAACCTAATGAATGAGTAACTGAAATGACCGGGACTCAATAAGGAATCATAAGAGATCATGTTCAAGTCCAAAATAAAAAATATGGAAACAAATAACACAAAATCACACACGTATGCCTTTCCTAGACATAGTCCTAGAACATGCAAATTGCAATATTTATCAAATTAAAGCTAATGCATGTGCATACATTACCAAGTGTGTGAAAGTGATATATAAATGATATTCAACCATGAAGAGACACATATGAATGCCATGTGTGTGTGTGCCTAGCCTTGTAAGAGAAATGAGGTCTTATATACCTTTGTAGACCGATGAAGCACATTTCTCCTTGAAGCCGGCATCTTGCATGAGTTGTGGCCAAGTCTTTATTTGACGACTTGAATCTTCAATTCTTAGATCACTAAACATTACAAGACAACATCGTTTTGATATGGAATATATGCCAAAACAAACCAAAAACCTAACAATAAGACCACCGTACAGTACGGAATAGACCGTAGCTGTAGATTAACCACAAATAAAGTACACAGCTTTATTTGCTTTCTACGGACTATTTAGCTTGCATGTCTCAAATTGAATTCCTTTTTATATGACATTCATATACTCAGTTTGAGATTACATCTAGCAATCTTGGATGTTTGCATATATAATATAAGCGTATGAATTAATATATTTGAATAAAATAACTACTTATTTTATTATTGAATTTATAACATTTACAAATTACAAGCTTTAGGGCATAAATCCCAACAACAGCTTCGCATGGTCGCATTCAGACATGGTTGGTATCGACCCAGAGGTAATAGTTCATCGATTGCAGGTAGACCCAGATCACCAACTAGTAAAGCAGAAAAGAAGGAAATTCGCTTCAGAAAGGAATAAAGTGATCAATGAAAAGATCCAGAAGCTGTTCGACATCGGATCGGTTAAAGAAGTGAAGTACCCTAACTAGTTAGCAAACGTTGTCATTGTGAAGAAGAAAAATAGTAAGTGGTGCATTTGCATCGACTTCACAGATCTCAACAAGGCGTTCCCCAAAGATTCATTCCCACTTCCCCACATCGACATGTTGGCCGACGCTACAGTAGGGCACGAACTACTCAGCTTCATGGACGCCTACTCTGGCTACAACAAAATCCTGATGCATCCTAACGACCAAGAGAAAACCGCTTTTGTCACGGAGCGAGGTATTTTTTGCTATAAGGTTATGTCATTTGGTCAAAACAATACAGATGCAACCTACCAATGACTAGTCAACAAAATGTTCGCTAAAATGCTCGAACCAACAATGAAGGTCTACATCGACGACATGCTGGTCAAGTCCCTGATCGCTCATCAATACATCGAACACCTGAGACAGTCGTTTGACATGCTCGACAAATACGGTATGAAGCTAAACCCTACTAAATGCTCTTTTGGTGTGTCATCAGGGAAAGTTTTAGGTTACCTAGTCACCCAGATAGGTGTCGAAGTGAACCCCGACCAAATTCAATCGATACAAGGAACCGAGTCGCCTAGATGCGTCAAAGATGTGCAGTAACTCACGGGTCACGTGGCATCATCTCCAAGTCGTCCGAACATTGCCACCCTTTCTTTAATACTTTGAGAAAGAATAAAAAATTCGAGTGGAACAACGACTGTGAGAAGGCGTTGCAAGACTTAAAGACGTGTTTAACCTCACCTCCGCTGCTGTCGAAGCCGGAGGATGGCGAGACCTTACTCGTATATCTGGTGGTATCCAACACGGCCGTAAGTGCCATATTGACCAGAGAAGAGGATGGCGTATAGCATCTGGTGTATTATATGAGTAAAGCATTACTCGACGTGGAAACCCGGTACAGTAGACCGGAAAATTGGCATTAGCTCTTGTCGTAGCAGCACACAAGCTAATACCATACTTTCAATGCCATTGCATTAAGGTATTAACTACATATCCACTTAAAAATATTCTTCATAAACCTGAACTTTTAGGTCGAATGACTAAATGAGTTGTCGAGATTAACGAGTACGACATCAGCTTCCAACCATGAACTGCAACGAAATCACAAGTACCGGTTGACTTTATTGCAGACTTTACCCCTTGTGAGAATCTGCAAGCTAAACAAGAATTAGTAGCACTCACAGAGAGTCCTACGATCGGAAAATGGACTTTGTCAGTTGATGGCTCCAGCTGTTAGGATTATACTCAATAGCAAGAGTGTAATATTGTTTTTGACAATCTTTTCATATTAATAAAGTGATTTCTGACTTAAACAAATCTTATAGTATTTATAGATTGAATATTATAATTGTCAAAAGTAAATAATCATAAGGTCAAAAGACTATGAGAAAAGAAGAATTGTTCGTACATCTTGATATGTATGAGGTAGACACAATTCTTTAGTTAGTCTTGAATAATGTTCATAACTTAAGTTAAAGGTTGGGCACCTTTATCTTGTTAAAGTTGTAGAATTCTTTTACTAGCATTTGAGTGGGATCAAATGTGTTATGATGAGTCTAAAATCATAGGAGGGTCTTCGAGTAAAATAATCTAGTGCACTGGGTGCATTGAACTAGATCACAATGAAATACTTTATCTAGAACAGTCAATAGATAATAGTCTTTTCATTATCAGGACAATCAGAGAGTCTATCTTAATCCTGAGATAAATGATGGACTTATGGTTGCAAGTGGTATCATTTGAGTTATCAATGAGTATGATTATATAGCATAGTCTATCCTCGATAGTTTGGTGATATTCATTTGTTAATCGATAGAGGACTTCATTTATAGATATGGACATCGTGGCTCCATTTTTTAAATGAGAGTAGAATATCATCATATGGATGTTTTGAGGTATTGGATATTGAATCTTAACGTTAAGTTTTCGATAGAGTCTATTGAAACATGGCTTCTGGACAAGTCAAAATATCCAAGTTCAAAATGTGGTCATATGAGTAAATATGGTAACTTGGAGAGCTATAGGCGATCTATGAGCTCTTGTCGATTACTGATTTTCTTCACGACGATACACCATCTCCAATAAGATTGTCTAGGGTACGAATGAGAAATAGTTACTTATTCTATCTTTATTTAAGAGTTCAATTTTAGCTATTTAGTGGAATGAGTTAAAATTAATAGATCGGACCTAAGTGAATCATTTGTTGATTGTGATTAGGTTATATCTATTGAAGCTTAAATTTAGATAGCCCGCCAAGATCCCCAATCCACACGGACTTGCATGGATCACTTGATATATTCTACCGGACCAATTTATGGGTCCATCTAGAATTGTATTTAATATATTAAGAATATAATTTGCACATTATTTATTTAATGGGCTGATCAATTATATTAATATATAAATGAAAGGCATGTGGGCTTGTTTCTTTTAGTAAGAATGGGTCTGGTTCACATGTGGGCTTTTTAATTAAAGTCTAATGGATTAAATAAAATAAGAAAATAATATTAGGCCCATGTATATGGTGTGGGCGGCAAGACTAAAATAATAGTCTAAAATATTATTTTATTTTATTGATTGATTAAATGGAAATTAATTAATTTATTAGTTAATCATTTAATTGAGAATCAAAATCTTTTTCTGATCATGAAATATGTTTCCTAGAGTTATACTATTGGTAGTAGTATATTAAATATAAAAGACTTATTTGGTAAGAAGATAAATAATAAGGTTTATTTATCTAATCAAATTAGGAAGTCTTTGATATAGTCACAAATACACTAAAGAGTTGGATTAGGGTTTGGAATTCTAAGGAAATCTACCTAGGGTTAGGATTTAAGTCAAAAGACACAAATCCTAAATGGTAAAGGATTTCGGCCTCAATATAAAGATATATAAGAAATATATATGGCAATTAATTGCCGGAATATATATATATTTACAAAGCATACAGTTAGATATATAATATATGGTGCACGGTCATATATAAAATATATTGTGCAAGATCATCGCACAAGATATATATAGTATATTGTGCATGGTCATATATATTATAGATGGTGCAGCAGAGATATAAAATAGGATATATATATTATTTATAAGGATAGCATAATTCGTGGAATATATATATATTATGAGGCAAGAGAATTCGGAAGACACACATTATTTTATGTGAAGAGGAATTCGGCAACCCTAATGTCTTGGTTTTGAGAGTTTTTTCTTCTGCTAGAGAAAAATAGAATCCAACTCTTAGACTAGTGTGATTTTCGGCCAAGAGGAATAAAGAGAAAAGTTTGTTCTTATTTCGATAGTGCACTAGTTACTTTTACATCAAAAGGTTTTGTGCACAATTTAGAATAAGGTTCACGCGAGTTTCAATCTAAAGATTGTGAATTCAAAAGTGACCAGAACATTCTTTGTTGTCTCTTGGAACTTGTTGTGACTAACGAAAAAGAAAAAGTTTTGTTAATCCATCCTCAGGTACGCAATTCAAAGAGAAGGGAGACCACGCTCCTAGGTGATTCACGTTTGTGATTGGATTGGAAGATCTTGCGGATTACCATCGGCGCAATGTCAATCGGATCACGCGACAAAGGTATGATATCTTTAGTATTATATGTTAATTAATTAGAGGGTTAAGGTTCAAATTATGGAAAAAATTTAAACTATACTAAACTCTAATTTAGTCTCGCTTCCGCTGCGTGCACTCGATTTTTCCCTACACCAGCAACATCAAAGGAAACGGACTAGGACTGGTTCTCAAATCCCCATAGGGAGACACGTTGGAGCAATCGATCTATTGCGATTTTCGTGCTATAAATAATGAAGCCGAATACAAAGCACTGATTGTCGGGCTCGACCTTGCAAGAAGTATGAATATAAAGAATATTCAAGTACAGACCGATTCACAGCTCGTCGTTCGACAAATGAATAGGTTGTATGAAGCTAGAGATCAAAGAATGACAACGTACTTGGCAAAAGCCAAGCAACTACAGTCGACCTTCGAAGAGTTCACCATCCAACAAATACCAAGGTCAGAGAATGCCCGAGTGGATGCCTTGACAAGCCTAGGGTCGACAGCAACCAATGGTTCAAAATTAATACCTGTCATACACCTTATGTCGCCGACAATTCAAGAGGTAGAAATAATCGCACCGGTCGACCAAGGAGTGAGCTGGATGGATCCTATCCAAAATTACCTACAGGCCAACATTCTACTAGGAGACAAGTCCGAAGCAAGGAAAATAAAAGCAAAAGCCGTAAAATTCTGTATTCTATACGGTAAGCTCTATAAAAAATCGTTTACAGGATCCTACTTGAGATGTGTAACTCTACGAGAGGCATACGATGTCCTCAAAAGCCTTCATTACAAGGAGTGTGGAAATCACTCTAGCGCTCGAAGCTTGTCGAACAGAGCCATCACAGCTGGATACTACTGGTCGACAATCCGGTCTGATTCCCAAAATCATGTGAAGACCTGTGACAAGTGTCAAAGGTTTGCTCTAGTGTCACACCTCCCACCAGGCACGCTAAACTCAATTTTGGCCTTTTGGCCTTTTATGAAATGGGGAATGGACATTGTAGGTAAACTCCCTGCAGTACATGACGGTGTCGTCTACATGTTAGTATTGACGGACTATTTCACCAAATAGGTCGAGATCAGAGCATTCAACAAGTACGCGACACCGAGGTACGCAATTTTGTTTGGAAAAATATAATTTGTAGGTTCGGAGTCCCTTGGGAAATAGTGACTGACAACAGATCCTAGTTCATTTCATACGACTTTAAAAACTTCTATGACAAATATGGGATAAAACTAAGTTTCTCAACACCACGTTATCCACAAGCCAACGGGCAAGCAGAATCGACGAACAAAACCATCGTCAACACACTAAAGAAGCGCCTGGAAGCAGAAAAAAATGAATGGGCGGAAAAACTTCCAGAGATACTTTGGTTGTACAAAACGACTCCCCGACGATCGATAGGAGAAACTCCATTCTCGCTTGTCTATGGTTCCGAAGTGGTGATCCTAATAGAGACGTGACTTGCGACCACTCGGAGCGAAAACCCAAATGAGGAGCAAAACAACCAAGAGCTCACTTTTGAACTAGATCACCTAGACGAATGTCGAGACAGTGTCGCTCTAAGGATACAGTCATACCAACAATAGGTCGCATGACATTATAACAAAAAAGTAAAGGACAGAGTATTCAAGATTAACCACTAGGTATTACAACAAGTCTTCCAAAATACTAGGGAAGAAGGAGCGGGAAAGCTATGTTCGACGTAGGAAGTGTAGGGAAAAATACGGTCGACGCAGCGGAAGCGAGACTAAAATCAGGTTTAGTATAGTTTAAATTTTTTCCATATTTTGAACCTTAACCCTCTACTTAATTAAACATATATAATCAAAAGTATCATACCTTTGTCGCGTGATCCGACTGACATTACATCGATGGTGATCCGATTGACATTACATCGATGGTAATCCGCAAGATCTTTCAATCCAATCACGAACGTGAATCACCTAGGAGCGTGGTCTCCCTTTCTTTGAATTGTGTACCTGAGGATCGATAACAAAATCTTTTCTTTTTCGTTAGTCACAAAAACTTCCAAGAGATTACAAAGAATGTTCCGGTCACTTTTGAATTCACAATTGTTAGATCGAAACTCGCGTGAACCTTATTCGAAATTGTGCACAAAACCTTTTGATATAAAAGTTACTAGTGCACTATCGAAATAAGAACAACTATCGAAATAAGAACAATCTTTTCTCTTTTTCTTCTTGGCCGAAAATATCACACTAATGTCTAGAGTTGGATTCTATTTTTCTTAAGCAAAAGAAAAACTCTCAAGCCTTGCCTTAGGGTTAGCCCAATTCTTTCTATATATAATATCTATATATATTAAAATATATAGTGCACCGAATTCTGCACTTTGCACAAATAATATATAAGTGCATCAATTCTGCACACCTCTAAAAAAAATGTGCTTATACTGCACGCCAAACCAATATATATATATCATGCGGAATTAATACTGCATGCATTATATACATATATATTTTCGGCCTTGTGCCATAAATATTTATATATTGTGGTCAAAATCCTCTACCATGTAGGATTTGTCTTTTGACTTAAATCCTAACCCTAGGTAGATTTCCTTAGAATTCCAAACCCTAATCCAACTCTTTAGTGTATTTGTGACTATCTCAAAGACTTCCTAATTTGACTAGATAAATAAATCTCTTATTTATCTACTTACCAAATAAAGTCTCTTATTTTTTAGTATACTACTACCAATAGTATAATACTAGGAAACATATTTCCTAGTCAGAAAAAGATTTTGATCTTTAATTAAATAATTAATTAATAAATTAATTAACTTCCATTTAATTAAATAATAAAATAAAATAATATAATATAATAAGCTAATTTATTAGCCTTGCCGCCCAAGTACTCTATCATGGGTCATATATTATTTTCCCATTTTATTAAATCCATTGGACCTTAATAAAAAGCCCAAATGTGAGCTGGACCCATTCTTACTAAAAGAAAAAAGCCCACATACCTTTCATTAATATATTAATATAATTTAACAGCCCATTAAATAAATAATGTGCAAATTATATTATTAATATATTAAGTACAATTCTAGATGGACCTATAAATTGGTCCAGTAGAATAAATCAAGTGATCCATGCAAGTCCGTGTGGATTGGGGATCTTGGTGGGCTATCTAAATTTAAGCTTCAATAGACACAACCTAATCACAATCAACAAATGATTCACTTAGGTCCGATCTATTAATTTTAACTCATTCCACTAAAGAGCTAAAATTAAACTCTTAAATAAAGATAGAATAAGAAGATGTTCCTCATTCATACCCTAGACAATCATATTGGAGATAGTGTATCCTCGTGAATAATATCAGTAATCGCCAAGAGCTCATAGACCGCCTATAGCTCTCCTAGTTACCATATTTACTCATATGACCACGTTTTGAACTTGGATACTTTGACTTGTCCAGAAGCCATGTTTTCAATAGACACTATCGAAAACTCAACGTTGAGATTTAATATCCAATTATCTCAAAACATCCATATGATGATATTATACTCTCATTTAATAAAATGGAGCCACAATGTCCATATCTATAAATGAAGTCTTATATCGATTAGCAAATGAATACCACCAAACTATCGAGGATAGACTATGCTATATAATCGTACTCAATGATAGCTCAAATGATATCACTTGTAACCATAAGTCCATCATTTATCTAAGGATTAAGATAGACTCTCCGATTGTCCTGATAATGAAAGACTTTTATCTACTGACGGTTCTAGATAAAGTATTTCATTGTAATCATGTTCAATGCACCTAGTGCACTAGATTCTTTTACTCGAAGACCTCCGATGATTTTAAACTCATCATAACTCATTTGATCACACTCAAATGCTAGCAAAAGAATTCTACAACTTTAACAAGATAAAGGTGCCCAACCTTTAACTTAAGTTGTGAACATTATTCAAGACTAACTAAAGAATTGTGTCTACCTCATACATATCCAGATGTATGAGCAATTCTTCTTTTCTCATAGTCTTTTGACCTTATGATTATTTACTTTTGACAATTATAATAATTAAACTATAAATGCTATAAGATTTGTTAAACCAGAAATCACATTATTAATATGAATAGATTGTCAAAAATACTATTACACTCTTGCTATTGAGCATAATCCTAACAGGAAGGACCCTACCAAATAACTGATATAAAGGAGCGAGGGGCGTATAAGTTACGAGGACTCGACAGTCGGAAGATACACAACAGCTGGAACGCTCTACATCTAAACTAGTACCATTTCTAAACTTGTCTATTTCCTTATTTTATTTACGCTATTAAATATTCATTCCATCGACATTCGATACTGACGAATCGACACACAATGAGCAATGATGAAAACTTAGTGCAAATGAGTGCAAAACTGAGCTCCCACTAAAAAAAAAAAAACTTACATCTTACTCTTCATAAGTTGTGGACATCGACAAGCAATAATCTACTATTGCAGGAACGACACGACATCCTGCATTTGAAGATTTACAAATGATCAAAATCAGAATCAATACAACTCCCAATATCATCATTTGACATCACATATAAGAAGTGGGAAATAGTACTGGGGACAAGTGTCGACCCAATAACACATGCACGCGATTTTCTATGTAATTAAGAGGTCGTGATTACCCAATTATGCATGTACGCGATTTCCTATGTAATCAAAAGGTCATGTCGACCAAGTAAACGCATGTACGTGATTTCCTATGTAATCAAAAGGTCGTGTTGACCAAGTAAACGCATGTACACGATTTCCTATGTAATCAAAAGGTCGTGTCGACCCAATTACGTTTGTGCACGAGTTTACAGACTTGTCTCACGCGACTATTTATAAGATTATATAAACCCTAGAATGCAATGATCGAGTCGACTTCACTATTATATCAAGTCAGGTGAATCTCTCATAACGATAACATAAAAACAAAGGAATATGGTCAAAATGAAAATATGAAAATATATAAGGTCGATTCGACCTAATCATTCAAAGTTACATAAAAAAGTCGACACGGGAAAATTAAACAATACACTCGTTCGACAAATACTGAAAAATAAAAGTTACAAAGGCAATTGTTTTAAAAATGAAATAGAGAAAATATCAATCCAAGGTCGAATCATCAACAGCATCATTCGCATTGTCATCAGCTGGGCTCTTATCGACCTCTAAGCTGCCTTCAACAACCTCGCCAATAGCCGGGGATCCCTCATTGCGCATACGCTCCATTTCATCGCAAACGTCGATCTCCGTTTGCATCTCCTGAGAATCCCATTTCACATGATCACCGGACAAGTATTGCTTGAAAAGCTCCGCCCTAGCTTTACACATCGCTTCAGCCGAAATTGACAGGGGCTATTCTTTCAAACCTGTGACAAGTTGATCCTGCTCTGCGACAACCTCCTTGGCCCTTGTCAAATCATTGTGATGTCGATCTCTCTCTTCCTTCAACCCTTTCATTTCCGCCTCCAAAGCTAAGTTTTTTTCCTCTATTTCCTTTTATAACTTTGTCGAGCCTAGCATTTTCCGCCCTTAGAGTGTCGTTGGCCTTCTGGAGCTTAGCATATCTCTCATTAACAGTTTTATACCTATCATGTAGATGCAGTTGCACTTGCAGAGCCCGCGAGACAAATATCGTATCATTAAAACTCAAAACTAGTCAAAAAGAAAGGGAAATTTGGGAGATAAACCAACTTACCTGGAACCCGTCGACAGAATACCCGCCTCAAACACCTCATCTGTCTTTCTACCTTTGAGATATTCCTCATTAGCAAAGAGAAGAAAGTCATTCAACTTCTGAAGAAACCACTCGGCTTCTTGAACGATGACATTCCTGAAGGAAACAATACCATTGATGAATCGAGGGTTAATGGAGCAACGGTAACCGACTTTCCTTTCGGGTCGGCTTTGACATTCTTCTCAATGTCGACATCAGAAGTCTTCTTCTTCCTCATCCTCAATGGACTCAACTCAAGCGAAGAAAGGAAAACGTATTCCTGTGCATCAGACACATTCTCCTTTGACTTCTCAGTCGCCTGCTTCTTCTTTGCTGCTGCCCGCTTTTTGCTGATGCTCTCCCTATAGAGCATGTTGAACTCAGGCGGAGTCAGGCATGTTGAACTTCGCGCTCGACATCAACGTCACTGCGAAATGACGTTCAACGTCAGTTATATGCGATAGAAATTTCATATCAAATTAAAGAATTTCAAGACTCCTTCTAATCCAAACATACGACACAAAATCTGTCACGTAAGGATACGGGTTTCGTCAAACATTCAACGTCGACCAGTGCCATATACTACTAGGCCTAAGTTTACCATCCGTGAGCAATACCCTCCAAGTTCTCTCTTTAACAAGAATTATTAATATGACCTAGGTACGCTTAGGTGCTTCAGCACACGAGAACTTACTATCTGCTCCAACTGTTTCTACAAATGTAATTAAACTATAAGTACTAACGACGACTCAAACAATCTAAAACGACATTGGAAATCGACACTAACCATATCAGTTCAAAATACGCAAATAAGAGTATTTCAATCTCCCAAAAGGTCCATCAATCAAAAGACCCTTCGCGAAAAAGAATGTATCCTTCCGGTTCCGATTGTTTGTCATAAGGTTTGCAATAAATTGACGCTCTTTAGACCTTGGGATCAACAAGTAACGACCTTTCTCATGGACATGTTCCTTAAGATAATAGTTGTGTAGGAGGCAAACTCAACTCTTTACTTTCTCGTAGAACGGTGAAACTCAAAAGTATCCTCCAAGCATTTGGCATCAACTGACCAGGGGCGAGCTGATAGTACACCAGCATACGACGAGCCAGAGAGGGGACTGGGAACCTAAATCCTAATCGAAGGGCGTATTCATAAAAGCATGTCCACCCCGGTATATCCCAATCTGCTCTTTCACGCTCCTTCGGCGCACGTGGTTCGCCGAACACTAGAATCCCATAAATCATTCGTAAACGCTCCATGTTATCACCTGTAAGCAAACTAGTTGGGCTATCATCAGATAGTATACCTAGTGAACGACCCGAACAAGATGGCTCTCCAGCATTGACATATTCTGGGAATTTGACCTATTGTGCAACAGCACGTACGACCCCTGCTCTAGCATACCTGCCCTATTAACGGCGACATTTGACGAATCAACTATATAAATCAGTCGCTTGACATTTCTAATGTCAGAGTCAACTCCCCCCTCGATTTCTCCTTCCATGTCACTAGTGGTCCAGGTAAAGCGTGGATCTGAGACTGTATCGTCGCTCGACATGATGTCTCCAAAGGTCGACAAATAAAAAAAATGCACAAGTCAAACACAAATACTAAGATCACAACCTAAGGTTCAAAGATCAAAACCTAGGGTTTACAAAAGAGTCAAAACCTAGAAAAAAAAATCAAGACCCAATGCGTCTCCATCGGGTATCAACTAAACTAAGTCAAGCGACAATCAGATCCAGCTCTTACTAACAACGTAAAAGCATTTAAAAGCATTCAGATCTACTAAATACCACATGAAAGAGCTACAAATTGATTATTTTAAAGTATATTTAGAAATACGACCAAGAACACAATGAAGAACATACATTATTCCAAGCAAAGACTTTTAAAACTCCTCTACCAGATTTCCTACCAGTATATAAAGGTAAATTTCGTGCAACTCAAGCAAAAATAAACAAACTTTTTCACTAAACTTGAAGGGAATCGAGGCAAAAAACCACTGGAAAATTGATCCAACACCGGCAAAGGTTTGTGAAGAACTTTGCTGAAGAGAGGTTAACTGTTGAAAGTTTTCTCTAAACACGTGTAAATGTGATAAGTAAAAACTTAGTGGTTAAGTTTTTGTTTATAAATCAAACATTTAACCACAAACGCCACGTCTCATAACCGTTGTGGTTACCTGATAACCACAGTTAATTTAAAATTTGAAGCCCAATTAAATGTGCAAAAAACGAGGCGTTACGTCAGCAATTGGAAACTGAACCACTCCAAGTCTCATCGATTGGACTTCTCATCCTAAAACGATGTACAAAGTCGTTGAACGACAGACCACCTTAAAGTACTTCGTCACCAAAAATACTCGACTCTTGGTCAACTCTCCACTAGACTCGACCAGACAGTCAAGAAACATTTCAGATACTTGTCTCGTATCGACATCAAGTCGACTACACAAAAAACATGACTAAAATCACTTTCTAAATTTGGTGATTTCATCTTTAAAGAGTGGGGGAAAAACTGTGGTAGCCAAAAATGGTCCATGGGCCAAAACATAAAAAGGCCCAAACCTTCATACTAAAACCAGTCCAGGCCCACATACTTCGGGTCTATGACGGGTAGGTTTTTTACCGTTTAAAAAGATCGTACGTCAAAACAATTTATAAAACCTATGCAAGCGTTCACAAGTATAAATACAAGTAAAGCGGTAAGCATGGGTGTCGTCCACAAGGATCGGGGTAGCGGTGACTAGATTCGAATTAATAGAACTAGCATGCATAAAAGTAAAGGTGAATGATTGGTGGTGTGAAGTGTGAATAAGAATATAATATAAACTAAACTAGGAATGCAATGATTAAAAATGGATGCGAATGAAGTGATATTACTAAGAAGTTGATGGACTCTTAAACGAACACTGGGCAATGCAACAAACTCTTAATTAAGCACGTTATGACAAATGTAACCAACCTAGGGTGTATAGAATTGGCTATTTATCTCTAGCAAGGGGTCAACCTAGGGTGTATAGCGAAAACCTCCTACTAGCGATTAATCCCTCCTAAGCAACCAATTATGGCTAGTTGCTCAATTGGGATTCTAACCATGAAAGCTCATCTATCCAACTATGGCTCAACCTATTTCTAGCATAGCCATCCTAGGGTGTATAGCGATGACTTCCAATTCCCTCAAAAGTGACCGACCTAGGGTGTATAGTGAAGGCCACCCGTTTGGGATTGGGTGAGGCTCAAGGTTATTCAACCAGATTCTACTCGAAGGTTAGTTCTCATAAAACCACTAAAGTAGCCAACCTAGGGTGTATAGTGAAGGTTTCTAATTCTCTCACAAGGCCGACCTAGGGTGTATAGTGAAGGACACTCGATCAAGGTTACATTAAGACCGCGGTTGTTGAGTCGAATTTTTGGAAATCCTTCCATTCAATAGAGCAATAAACAACGCAATAGGATGTACACCTAGTTGCCTACTCAAGTAATCCAAATCAACATGCTAAGAGGGTGTATCCAAAGCAATAGAATAGAACATAGAGATAGATATGAATATAGAAATAGAGAGTTTATTTACAAATGCCCAAAATCCAACAAACTAATCACATCAACCCCTTAGTGGGGGATTTAACTACTTATGTTCTTAATAACAAATAAAAAACTAAGAGAAGAGATTGAGAGGAAACCCTTGATGAGCTCTCCTTCCTTGAAGCTTAAATCCAAATCTCCTTAGTTGCCCTTGGATGAGTAGAGATGGGTTTGGATGAGAGGGAAAGTGTTCTAAGGTCTAAGCTAACTAATGAAATCAGAAAATATGTGTGGGAGGATGTCTTTTTCGATCCAACATAGCATTCTATTTAAAGTGGTTACAAAAATAGGTCACAAATGCTTAAAAACTGAATCTGACACGTGTGGAGTGTGGGTGGAGTGCGGTTCAAGGACCCGTACTCACCTGCACTTTATCAATTTATTCAAAGTATCAGGTCCCGGATCTGGGCAAGAGTGCAGGTGAAGTGTGGGTGGCTGACCCGCACTCACCCACACTTTATCAATTTTTCAACCTTTCAGCCACTGATTTGGGCACGCAGTGTGCTGGTAGTGCGAGGGTAGTGATCGCGCTACAAATGTTCACATTTAGCGCTCCCTTTTCCTTTCTTTTGTTTTCGTTTCCAAGCATTTTTGTATACATAACGTGTGTCTTGGTTAAGTACAGATAATATACCCATTCAGGAAGGTGTTTGCATTAAAGTTGGACAAAAGAGGAGCAAAAACTTTGGAAAAAGGTCTGGTGGGACAAAAGCCGCGGCACAAAGCTGCGGCAAGCAGTCGGTGAGACTTTAGCTGCTAAACAGAAGACCTGAACTCGCTGGAGATTTCACCACGAGTTCCTCCAGTGAGACAAGTCCCGCAAGGCAGAAGGTCTGAAGCCGCCAAGAATTGTGAACGAAGCTGGCAAATTCGTGCCAGCTAGAAGGAAGCCACCGAAAAGAAGACCAGAAGCCGCAGGACTCCACCGTGGAATTAACCGTGGGTTCCAAACCCACGAACGGAACCCGTCAGAGGCACGAATAGGGCAATTCTGGCACTTCCTTGCCTAACTTGAATGAAAGTCATAAATACAACAGTTTTTCAGTAGAACAAGGGTGACAAAAATAGCTTAGTAATAGTTTCTTAGTAGTTAATGGGAATTGCATCATAGAATAGAGTAGTTAAGAGAAACTTGATCACCTTTCATATGAGTGATTAGTCCACCCAGCTCTTGAGAGTTACTTGTGGTCATCTTGACTTGTATTTGCTGTAGAGAAAGGTGTTGTCTGGCCTTGAAATCGATCAAGACTTCAAGGGCTGTATTTCTTTTTCTTTCTCTACATTTATGCTATTTTTAGACACCATGTGTAACTAACCCACTTATGTTGGGGGATTTATGAAAGTAATGATGTCATCTACTTGCTACCACTCTTCTTGTATGAATCACTTGTGTTTATGTATGCTTAAATGGATGAATCATAACATGTCTCTCATAAACCTTAGAAAGCATGTATTGGTTACATTATAAGAGTTGATGAAATACTAAATTCCTAACATTTGAATTGTGTATTGTCATTCAATAACTCATTGAATAGAGTGTGTTAATTAATAAGAATTTCTTTTGAACTCACTCTATCAATCTTAGTTCCAAAGCCAACATTCACTTAATGATTTATCTAAAACTTTAGAGCATATATTGAGTGAGTTGTTGTGTGTGCCTTATTGTATGAATGGAACTTGACTTAGTGGTTTTGATCTATATTGCATAAGAGTGGTTACTTGGAGGTGCATCATTGCTAATTTCATATGTCCCATGGCATCTTAGCTTATTAATCTTAAATCGTTTTAATATCGCATTAGTTTAGCCTAATAACGATTAAGTGGCGTTAATTCTCACTAGCCATCCTAGTTCTCTATGGGATCGATACCCTGACTTTGTACACTACACTAGTCTAACGACTTGTACGATTGAAAAGGGTGAAAGACTCATGCATCCCTTTAGTAGAACCGAAGTAGGATAGAGTAATTGGTAGTGATATTTTTAGAACCAGTTCGGGCGCGTCAAAATCTATGGCGCCACTGCCAGGGAAGGTAGGCATGGCCAGTAGGGTTTAGAAGTAGAAGTTTTAGACAATTTTAAAATTGCCCTACTTTTAGTTGCACCTTAGTATAACGTTTATCTTTTTCACATTTGATCTTCGTTACTTTTCTTGAATTCTGTGCAAAATCATTACAGTAAACTCGATGGAGGATATACGCTGCATGAAGGAATTCTCATTGCCCACTGTGGGGGCACATCCTTCAGCCATAGCATTGAATGCCACTCAACAGGACTATGAGCTGAAGAACTTGCATTACAACTGTTAACCGCCAAAAATGACGGGGATCAAAAAAGAATTTTCCACAAGCCTTGAGAAGAAAGTCGGAATCCAAAGTAGAACGAAAAGATGTCCGGACACCCCGCCTGCTAGCTGATGTGCTAAAGGAGCCTCTACCCACCACGGCCAGGTCTAGAATCCTCGGGAACAGGAAAAGGACTAGGAGGCCAAAGGATAAGGGGGGCCTGGAAGACACAACCATCACGAGATCCTGGTACCCAGCTACCCCGAGTACCTCGATACCCGAATATCCTGGTACCCCGCTGCTTGAAACCCCGATATCTGTTAACATCGCTTTTAAAGGAGCGTGAGAGACGCAGGGTACCCGGGGTACCCCGACCAGCGAAACACGTGACATACACATGGCAAGACATATACCAGGATCCCAGTAGACCGACCCCGTTGGAGCAGGAGAGGGGCACCCCGAAGAATAGACTATATATAAAAATAGACATTAAACGTCATCGTTCAAGATAAAAACTCAAGCTACAACGCGACATTCATTCCTGCCAATTTAGTGTCCTATTTTAAATAGGAGACAACTCATTTGGGAACCGAAAAAGAAGGAATCACCAGATCTTTTGGGATCAATTTCCCGATGAATTTTTCGTACTCCACCGGAAGACCCGTGTATCACTGAAACCCTAGACCGAGGTTCTAGGAGTGCTCAGCAAGAAAGCAGGCCTATATATATTAATCATATGTTCATAGGAAAGGGGATCGAAACCCTAATTCACTTTTTCTACTTATCGACAGGCACGAAAAGCTCCATCTCTATCGTTTTCCTTTAGGCTTTATTCTCTTCCATGCTGTAATACTGATAGTTCAAATACCGAGTTGTAAGAGATCGTATTTCAAATCCACATATATATATATATATATATATAAACTGCTTTTCAGCTTTCATACATCCACCGTATAATAAACTCGTCCATCACATTACTTGTATTCATCATAATATCGGATTCATGATACCTAGCGGGATACCAGGCTACTAAGTATCTCGCCGGCCCCAGTCAATCCCGATCCGGATCCGTAACATACATGCAATATCTCGCTTAGCAGATTCCAGTGAACCAGCGAAATATCGGGGTATAGAGTATCCCGCTAGCCCAGGTCTAATTAGATCCGGGTCCATCACATACTGTTAATTCTAAATTGCACCCCGGTGACAATTTTAGGTTAACACTTTGGTGCCGTCTGTGGGAAACAACCCCCCATTAACAAACTTTCAAGTTCAACTCAAAAGAAGATAGAAGATGAGGCACCAATCCTCCCAAGGGCAACCCGCCAACTCGGGGCCCCATTCCCTCGCTTCCACCTAGAGAAATCAAGGGAAAAGGAAAGGAACCAGAAGCCAAATCCTAGCACCAGTCCCGCTACCTAATCCCGGATCAGCACTACAGGACCCCGCGGTCCCGGAAGTGACTTGGGAGTCCATAGAGCAACATGCTGCAGCCTATGTGGAGAGCATCCACCTTCGGTTGATCGCCCAAGGGATCCCCTCTGAAGCTCCCGGACTGGCCGAAGGAGCAGGACCAAGTACCCAGGTACCAGTTTTTGATGGACTCGGACCATCATTATCAGTACAGAATCATCCTGAAGATCTCAGACGTCGATTGGTGAAACCAGCTACCAACATCCCACCTAGAAGGATCCGGTCAGCAACAAGGCCGATAGTAAAGACCGTGGTGTAGCAAGTTCAGGCTAGCCATCCAACCCTTGCAAGAGCTTCCAACAATTCAAGAAAGAACCATGCTAGGAAGATCCCGAAGCATGCAGCTGGCCGAGATATGTTCCAAGTGTCCAAAAGATCGCGTGATTCCCCCCCTTCTGCTCAGATCGTGTTTGTTGAAGATGATACCTATAGCGCAGTACAGCCTCGTGATGATCAAATGGTGATCACAGCCCAGATTGCCAACTGTCGGGTCCACCGCATCTTGATTGACACCGGAAGTAGCATAGATATCCTATTTAAAGAAACGTTTAAGAAGTTTAACCTCAAGAACCCCTGCTACAACAGTTGCAGGACACCCTTATATGGTTTTGCAGGAGACTCCGTGATGCCAGTAGGAGCGCACACCTTGCCAGTAATTATTGGAGAGGCCACCCTTCAGCAGAATATCGTGACGGAGTTCATTGTAGTGGACACTCCGTCCGCTGACAACGCGATCCTCAGAAGACCTTTTTTGTCAAGAATCAAAGGAGTTCTATCCATTTATCATAACGTCCTGAAGTTCCTAGTTGGAACCAAAGTAGGGGAAGTCAGGGGGGATCAGCAAACAGCCCGCACGGCCGCACCTGCCATGCAATATTTGCCAACCCCACCACTTCAACCAAGCAATACACCTGTGTCGACCAAGAGCTGAGTTGCAGGGTTTCGGAGCCAGATCATCACATCCTAGAAGAAAGGGAGATACAAGATTTGGTCCCAGAGGAAACTGAAGAAGAGGAAAAAGGATGGACTGGAGGACACCCCACAGAAAAGTTAGAAGAAATCCAGATTAGAAAAGGTGACTCGACTAAGTTAGAAAAAATATGAGGTGCACTAAATAGCGAGGTCAGGAGAAGATTGGTGGAACTTCTTGAAGAATACAACGACATTTTTGCTTGGAACCACGATGAAATGCTGGGCATCCCTCTCAACCTAGCGGTTCACCGACTGGCAGTGGACACCACAGTCAAGCCAGTCAAATAGAAACGAAGGCATTTCAACACGGAACGGAACACCGCGGTACAGGAAGAGGTGGACAAGCTTTTGAAAGCTAAATTCATCAGAGAATCCCGCTACACCGAATGGATCGCCAATGTGGTCATGGTAACCAAGGCCAATGGAAAGTGGCGCATGTGCGTGGATTATACTGACCTCAATAGGGCATGGCCAAAGGATAGCTTTCCCCTTCCTAAAATTGACCAGTTGATCGATTCTACCGCTGGGAACAAACTCTTAAGTTTCATGGATGCCTTCTCGGGATACAACCAGATCATGATGCACCCCGCCGATCAAGATAAGACCAGCTTCATCACAGGGCAAGGTCTTTACTGTTACAAAGTCCTGCCTTTTGGCCTCAAGAATGCAGGAGCCACATATCAACACTTGGTAAACAAATTATTCAAACCGTTGATAGGGAGGTCTATGGAGGTGTATATAGACGACATGATTACCAAATCTCAAGTAGCCCATCAACACCCCGAGGACTTACGGCAAACTTTCCAAATAATCAAAGAAAATCAGATGAGGTTAAATCCAGCTAAATGCGCCTTTGGGGTAGCAGTGGGAACGTTCCTTGGCTTCATGGTGCATGAGAGAGGGATCGAAGCCAATCCCGAAAAGATCAAGGCCATCATCGAGCTGGGATCTCCAAATACTCTCTAACAAGCTCAAGGGCTGACTGGACGGGTAGCGGTGTTGAACCGCTTCATATCGAGGTCCACAGATAAATGCCTGTCTTTCTTCAAAAACATCAAGCAGGGAAAAAACATGAAGTGGGATCAAGAGAGTGAGCAAGCGTTCCAGGCCCTGAAAGAGTATCTAGCCAATCCATCTCTATTGGTTAAGCCCACCCAAGGAGAAGAACTATAACTTTATCTGGCGGTGTCAGAGACCGCAACCAGTGGAGCTTTGGTGAAGGAGTGCAATGATGGAATCCAAAGACCAATCTACTATGTAAGTCGGGCTTTGTCAAAATCTGAGAAAAACTACACTATCCTGGAGAAGTTGGCCTTTGCATTGGTCACCACAGCCAGAAAACTTCGGCCTTATTTTCAAGCTCACACCGTTGTAGTGGTAACAGATCAACCCTTAAGACAGTTCCTTCAAAGGCCGGATGTATCAGGCCGGTTGGTTCTTTGGGCTTTGGAGCTCACCCAGTATGACATAAGATACAAGGCTAGGACAACAATCAAGGCGCAAGCTCTGGCCGACTTTGTCGTAGAGTTCAGCATAATTCCTCACTCGGATCCTTCTACAGTTCCAGACACGGATCCGGAACCTCCAAAATGGTCGGCGGACAGTAAGATTTGGACCCTGTATACGGACGGCTCTTCAAATCAAGTCGGCTGCAGGGCCGAGATCATCCTGATCGATCCCGAAGGGATCGAATGCAGCCACTATTTTCGGTTCGAATTCAAAGTCACCAATAACGAGGCAGAGTATGAAGCCTTGCTGGCAGGAATGAAGGTTGCAACAGAGCAAGAAGTTGAGTACCTCGTAGTGAGAAGCGACTCCTAGTTGGTAATCAACCAAGTATCCGGCACGTATAAAGCAAGAGGTGACAACATGATAGTGTACCTCCGGAAAGTCCAAGAAGCAGCTACGAAGTTTAGGGGCTTAAGGATGGAACAAATCCCTCGAGAGAAAAATCACCGAGCAGATGTCCTAGCCAAGATAGCGTCAACAGGAGGAAGGGCATTACCTAAAGGGATACCACTCCAGTTGATACCACGACCTAGCACGACCTCGGGGCTAGAAATTAACCCAGTCACTCGTCTGCCCTGTTGGATAGATCCCATTGCCGATTACCTGCAAAGCAGTGCGCTCCCTGAGAGCCCGGACCAGGTGCGCAAACTCAAGAGGATTGCAACCCGGTACTGTCTGATAGAGGGACATCTCTATCGCAAAGGAAAATCACTCCCTTTGTTATGATGTTTGCACCCGGATGATGCCAAATGGGCATTGGAAGAAGTACACTCAGGAGACCGCGGCAATCATGTTTTAGGAGAGAGGTTGGCGTATCAAGTTCTCAGGATGGGATACTACTGGCCCACTATCCATCAGGACGCCAAAAAATTTGCACAATCCTGCGAGCCTTGCCAGAAAACCACAGATCTACATCATCTACCCCCAGAAAAACTCACTTCGATTAGCATACCTTATCCATTCGCTATCTAGGGGCTGGACCTAATCGGGCCACTTCCTACCGCAGCCGGCCAGGCCAAGCACGCGGTAATAGCCATAGACTACTTCACTCGATGGGTGGAAGGAAAGTCCTTGGTCCAGATAACTGAAGCCAATACCATGAGCTTCGTCAAGGAATATATCATTTGTAGATTCGGTACCCCTATGGCCATAATCACCGATCTTGGTAAACAGTTTGACAATGCCAGCTTCAGGTTTTTCTACGAAGAAAAGGGTATAGATTTACGCCTAGCCTCAGTAGCTCATCCTCAGTCTAATGGATTGGTCGAGACCACTAACAAGACTATCAAGAAGCTCCTCAAAAAGAAGCTCCAACAGAAGAAGGGGGGATGGGTCGATGAGCTTCCGAACGTCCTTTGGGCTTATCGGACTACAAAAAGGACCGCGATTGGGGAAACTCCTTATTCTTTGCCTTTTGGAACGGAGGTCATCTCGCCCATCGAACATAGGTTAACATCTTTCAGGGTCCAGCACTTTGAGTTGGAAGAAAATGAGATAAAGTTAAGAGCCAGTTTAGACCTCCTTGAAGAGAAGCAAGATAGAGTGGTCGAGCGGGTAGCTGCCTACCAGCACAAGATAGCCCGATGCTTTAATAGGAGGGTAAAGACTCGAAACTTCAAAGAAGAGGACTTAGTCCTCAGGAAAGTGACCCAAAATACCCGGAAGAGGTCAGACAGAGTATTAGCCCCCAATTGGGAAGGTCCATACTTGATAAAAGTAGTGGTACGCAGGGGAGCATACAAGTAAGAAGATATGGATGGTTACCTGATGAATCATACTTGGAATGCCGATCATCTCAAGAGGTTTTACCCTTAGGAGTTCTAAAAGGAAGAATATGTCACGGAGGGTACACTTCTGATACATGTACCCCAATTTATTTTTGCTTTGTACTCACTTTGAGAATCAATAAAGTCAGTTTTTCTTTCCACGGTTTTCTCCAAAGTATGCCTAATGAAGTTTTCGCCATCCTTTTCGCTTCGCCTCAAGACCAGGAAGAGCCCCATGGCATTCCTGCTGCCTTGGTCGGGGAATTCCCCCCTCCAGGAAGAATCTGGTGCTTGAGAGCATAAAAGGCGTAGTCGTCTGCCATATTTTGTTTAACCAAGACCAAGAGAGCCTATATGGACCTCCTGAAGCCTCGGACAGGGAATTCCCCTCTCCAGGATTAATCAAGCACCTCCAGGATTAATCAAGCACCAAGGTAAGCCTTAGTAGTCTACCCAAACGGGTAGCCAGAGGAATCAAGACGATCCATCAGGATGCATGGCACTACGTTTCATTACATCGCCGTATCTCAGCAAGAGATACCTGATACTGGGGCAACCTCGGTTGCCAACCAGGATTTACTAATAAAGCATCAAGTAAAAACCTCCCATCCCGTTAGACTGATTGAAGTCACCCAGGTTAAGGACTTCAGGTTAAGACATGCCCTCTACTTATACAAAAGTACTCGTCAGGAAAGCACAACAAACCAATGGGGATGCCCAGTTCGCATGTTCGGGCTACAAAAAAAAAAAAAAAAAAACTATCAATGTAGCTGGGAAAACAATAAGAGAATTAAGTTTTTTCCTCCGCCGTTGGTCTTTACCCACACCCACCTTTTTCGTCAGCCACTTCATCACCAGTGGCGTCATGAACTTCTTCGACACCGGCTACAACTATTCTAGCGGGAGGACCCATCTCATCAGTCGGGGGTACGGAATCTCGTTATAAGTTAGTTGGAGAAACCAGGGGACTCCGGGTACCTTTCTCCATAAATTCGGAAGCAATGGCTGCATGGGAAGGACCTCCCTGGTCCGGGTCTTCGAATTAGGCAGCTCGAGCTATAATCAAATTGCGATCCTAGTTAAGAGTGTTTTGCAAGTCAAAGGGAGGAGGAAATGCCTTGGCAACCTCGTATGAAGTAGTGAAGTACCCATCCCCGAAGGAGGAATCCACCTTAGACTCCAAGGCGTTCATAGAAACCTGCAGGGCCCTATGGTCGTCTAAAAGAACGGTCATCTCCACCTTAACGGTCTCCCTACCATTACGGTGGCGGTTTGATCTGGCAAATTCCACGTCATAAGCATGAGTCACCCGTTTCAGTTCCATCAAGGCCGCCTTCCTGCCAGCATCAGATTCAGAGGCTTCCTGAACTAAGGAAGAAACGCTCTCCTTAGCCCAGGCCAGATCGTTCCTAGCCTCCTGCAATTTTGCCTGGAGAGCCAGATTGGCATCTTTCAAGGCGATCGCTTGCTGCCCCCTGGCTAGGGCGAACTTGAAACCCTGCAAAAAAAAAAATAAAGAAGATATGAAACAGAAAAGGGGAATCTGTATACAGCAAGCTGAAGGGACCCAATGCATACCTCGGCAAGAAATGACGCCCCCTTTGACGCTAAGATATCAATCGGGAGAGAGGACATGGACTGCAAGCCCCCATTGGAGCAAGCAACAGTGAACTTAGAAATGATTTCCTCCTGATCATGGTTTCGTGACCCCGACCCAGAAGGAAGATCGGCGGAAGAGAGAACTGGAGCAGCGTCCCCCTTTCTTTTCTCCGTTCTAGCAGGAAGCTGGGCTGAAGCATTAAAGGAAGGGGGAAGAGGAGCAACCATTATTGCAGGAGGGACAACAGCCAGCTTGGACGTTTTCTTCGAAGTAGGGAGCAGTGAAACTTTAGTCTTGGCAGCCCGCGCCAACATCTCGCTTAAAGATGGGCGCGCTGTGATTTTTGCCGGAAGGGAAGAAGGTGAAAATGGAGCTGACCCCGCAAGGGCAGGAGGAGGAGTCGACGCAAGTGGCTGGGATATCGAGGAAACTCCAACACCGACTGAAGAAGGAGTAGGAGAATTGGTAGAAGGGGAATTCGGGCGTATCATTCCTGATAGAAACGAAGAAAGGAGGGGAGTAGCCGAAACTGTCAGAGGAACCATTAGTTAGAAGAAAGAGAGAAAGAAGGGAGGAAGGGTAAAAGGCAGGGCATACCTGGTTGCGCAAGAGATATCCGCAGATACCGCTCCAGCCGAGCACCATTAAAGGGATCACAGGTGGGATACTGCGGGTTAGCATTGTAAGGATTCCATTTCTTTGATTGGCTTATTTCGTGGACAAACCACGTGTTGGGGTTTGTATGTAAGGGTAGTTTAGATGTTTGAGGATCATGCTCAAAGGCCCTTTCAAGACCTCAAGGGACAAGCACTCCAAAGGTATACTTATAGTGCTTAACTTTCTTTGAAGAGATTTAAAAGCACACACACACACTTTGCATTCTTACTTTCGTGTGCATTCTCTTCATATGTCACATTCACACTAGCACCTTGATGTTGTATCTTGTTGTGTGTATTTGTGTCTTGTAATTCGTTTCCCGATAGTATAGAATGTGCTTGGTTTTGTGCGAAGACCGCTCACGGAGAATGCCCTTGGCTTCTCCTTGGTTTTCACCTCTGTTGGTGATCGGCGGTTATGATCGGCGGCCTGGCCGCCGAATGAAACCGCTGTTTCAGTCCAGAATGGTCTGAAGTATTATGCGGTCACGATCGGCAGTCACGACCGCCGTTCATACCTGATCGATTTCGATCTCTCGGGTTTGATTCGGCGGTTGGGATCGGCGGTCACGAAACCGCCGAATGAACAGCCGTTTATGCTCTGTTCTTCATGAGCTCAATTCGGCGGTCATGATCGGCGGCCTGGCCAACGATTGAAACCACCGAACGGTGCGTTTCAAGGGCAAACTTATCTTTTCACATGCCCTGTTCTTGATACCTATAAATATCACACTTTCTCATTTTCTGAATGTATGTTCTTTAACTCTAAGAACCCTAAACTTCAAAGAGAGACATTTGAGAGAAAATCAAATCAAGAACATTTTTTTTTAACACTCAAAAACCATTCTCATATGCATTAAAATATCATCTAGCATTTTCTAGCTTAGTTAGGATGCTTGTTTGCATGGGTTTTGGTCAACACATATTCTTTGGTAAGTTCTTCACTATTATCATACATAATTAGTGTTTTATTTATCATTGACATCTCTTATATTATTTGTATGCTCTTGAAAATATTCTAGATACAAATTAGAGATTGTTGTGTTGACATGATTGAGTGTTGTATTTTTGATAGCTATCTAGGTTTTGTTAATCTATGTTTAGCTAAGCTATTTGACATGTCATCTAGCTTTTAATATCTAGGATTGAATTAATTGCATAATCACTATCCTAGATAAGCATATAGAGTAACCTAGCTCTTAATTGCATTTTGGATATTTTATATATTCACATAGGTTGTATTATCTCTTCTTAGAGAAATTAAGTCTTGTGTTGCTATCGGGATTAGGTAACTTAAATCACAAGCAATTGGACTAGGTCCACTTATACCGGGATTAGGTAGTTGAGATGATTATTGATTGGGATTAGATCATTAAACCAGGATTAGGTTGTAATCATTTCAATTAGTGGAGTTGAGGTTCGTGTGTGGCGCACATAACAACCCGTGGTTTTTTCCCGTGAGGGTTTCCACGTAAATATCAAGTGTTATTTACATTCCGTACCATATTACACTTGTTATACTTTTGTGACTAGTAGGGGCATTTTCGTAAAATTGTCATGTATGCGAAAATTGGGTAAAATAGTTTAAAATCTATTCACCCCCCTTTAGATAGTTTTATACACACCGTGCAATATTTGTTTCAATTGGTATCAGAGCGGGTTCCTAGACATACATAGGTGATCCTTGCTCATTTTGGTGTGTTTTGCATCTTGTGTGATTTTTTGATTTATTCATACATTTTGCATTCATCTCAGTTGCATTCTTCCAAACACTATAAGTGGTTTCGGGATGAGCAAAGAGGGAGCGTCGAGCGTGAGGCCACCATTGCTCACCGGCGATAATTACTCCTCATGGAAGGGGAAGATGGAAGCATACATATGCCAAATCCATGATAGGGCGTGGATGGCGGTTGAAGATGGATATGCTCCACCTATGATGACTCCTACGGATGGAGGAGAAGAGGTTCTCAAGCCTAAGGCACAGTGGAGTCCTCAAGAATTTATTGACTCCATGTGGAACAACAAGGCCATTCATGCCATCCGATGCGCAGTGAGTGAAAATCTGTACAAACTGATTCAAATTACTAGGATTGCTAAAAAGGCATGGGACATCCTAGAAGTTGCACATGAAGGCACCGAGGTTGTCAAGGACTCAAAGCTTCAAGTCCTTCAAACTCGGTTTGAGACCATTAGGATGGAAGAGCACGAGCACTTCAATGACTTCCAAGTGAGACTAATGGACATTGTGAACCAAAGTCACCAACTTGGTGATCCTTACTCGGATAGAAGAATCAAGCAAAAGATCATGCGATCACTTCCCGAGAGGTTCGAACCCAAAGTGACAGCTTTAGAAGAAAATGACACTTACAAGGAAATGAAGCCGAGCGAAGTCATTGGAAGACTTCTAGCCTATGAATCAAGAAAGGCTACCACATCACCTCCTAAAAAGAAAAAGGATATTGCCTTAAAGACATCCAAGATGGAAGATGAGAAGGATGACTCATATGAAGACATGGCACTCATTGCCAAGGGATTCAAGAAGTTCTTGAATCTACAAAAGAGTGGTTATTGCTCAAAAGGGAATGACTTCAAGAAGAAGAAGACCACTATCAAGAATGTCAAGCCATATCATGAGATGTCTTCAAAAGAGAAGATTCAATGCTACGAATGTGGAGGATTCGGGCATATCTCCAAGGATTGTGCTAACTTGGAAGATGAAAGAGAGGAGGACGCCACTTCAAGTAATAGTGATGAAGAGGTTGTGGCAAAATTCTTGGCATTAGGTTGCTCTCACAAGCGGGACAACAAAGTGAAAGTTGTTGAAGGAAGTCCCTCAAGCTTGAATGATTGTGAGAACAACTATTTTGCCTTTCCGATCTCCTACAATGAAGAAGAGAATGAGAGTCAAGAAGAAAGTGACTCTAATGAAGATGACTCTTCATCTAACTCCTCACATGGATATGTGGAGAAAAAGGTTCTAGATGAATACCTCACTGAGTTTAAAAGCTTAGCAATGAAGACCAAGGAAAAGATACGAAGATTGAGAGAAGAGAATCTAGACCTTTTGGCTCATGTTGACCACTTAAGTGAACAAGTGGATAGATCCAAGAATATTGAAGATAAGCTAAGAAAGGAGTTAGACTTATCTAAGAGGAATGAAGAAGAATTAAAAAGAGAGCTTGAAGAGGCTAAAGGATCAAGGACTAGGATAGTTTCTAGCACCGAAAAACTTGACCACATGTTAAGTGTTGGAAAGAGTCCTTGTGATAAGAGAGGTCTTGGGTTTGAAGATAGTAAGGAGTCCTCCACTCCTAACAAGACCATGTTTGTCAAAAGCTTGAGCTACAAAGAAGATTCACCGGTGCAAACTCCTAGGAAGAAGATTGAGTTAGGACAATGCTCTCATAGTGCACAAGTGAAGGTAGCTCCAAGAAGACAACCTCAAGCTCAACCTACAAGAGTTCCTCATGCTAACTTCCCTCAAACTCAAATCCATCAAGGGAAGAGACCAATCATGCAAACTCAACCGTGGAAGCAACCAAGTCTTGGTCAACAACAAAGAAGGAGAAATCCTATCCAACAACCAAGACAACCACAAAGACATGGGAAGGCTCCTATGCATGCACAAGGACATGGTATGTTTCCTAAATTTGTCCCTACATGTCATTTTTGTGGTGTTGATGGTCATATTAGACCAAAGTGCTTTCGTTACATTAAAATGTGTAGAGTTAAAAGCATGATTGAGAAAAAGAAAGCTAAAGCTAGAATGCATGCTCATAGGAAGGAAGAAATTCATTTACATGATCCTATGTCATCTAGATCTCTAGAACCATTGACCACTAGGAAGAAAAATGTCACACCTATGTGGATAAGGAAAAATGAACCCGCTTGCTACGAGACTATCAAGTCTCAAATAGGTTCATCCAAGTCAAATGGACTTGGGAGGTCTATAGGACCTCATGACCTTCATTGTTGAAGGTTGATGATGACCCCATATGGGGAATTCAAGCAAAGAGAGCTATTTTGCATTCTTGTCACTTGCAAAAATTTGAAATATCTTATGCTTCTCTTTTTGTTGCTTGAGTAAGCTTGGTTGCATTGTATATATATTTTCTATTCAATAAGTGTGATCAATGCTTGTATTGCAATCCATGTCATATTTATGTTCAAACATGCATTTTTGGACTAGGAGATATTTACATAGGATAAAATTTGAATGACCTATAATGATCTCCATGACATGATGTTTGCTAAATGACATGCTAAATGCTTATCTTAAAAAGCATGTTTTGATAATTGCAATTTTTAAATGCAAAACTTTTGTGAAAAAGCTTATGAGACTCAAATGAAAAAGGATCTTATATCGATTCAAGGATTTTACAATCCAAATGTCTCTCTTTCTTTATTGGTTGAACATGTCTACCATCATACGGATATCTTATCCGGAAAAATCAAGTAGGGTGCAAAGTCGCTCATGACATGTTTGGCTTATAAAGTTGGATATAGTTGTTCTTAAATTGAAATCAATGAAAACCTATATCCTTGCTTCTCTCATGACATTGGTGAAATTGGTTTGAATTCATATTGAAAACCTTTGTCATTTGCTTTGCCAAATACCATGGTATTTTGGACTTAAATGCTACATGTCTTGTATGCAAAGCAATTTTTTGATTCACACATTTTATTTAAATAAATCTCCTTGTTTCTCTCCAATAAATTGAGATTGCATAAAGTAACTTATATTGATTATGCAAATATCTAGTATGCTACTATCTCTCTTTGCCTTGAGTACCCGGTTGGGGACTACTCCTTTGTCTATTTCATGACAAAAAGGGGGAGTAGGTTGTGGTAAGGGGAGTTGCAAATTGTAGTAGCAATTGTGCATGTTGGGGAGAATACTTATTGAGAATACTTATTGAGGGGGAGTAACCCTTTGAGGGGGAGCATTGCATACACATACATTGCATGATGTAGTGCTTAAAATTCTTATATGCAAATGCTTGTTTTATTCTCACTTGATCATCTCACATACTCTTGCTTTGGAAAGTATAATCTTTTGTTTTGAAGGGTTGATAGTTCTACAAGAGATTGAAGACTCGAAGTTTTTTTTATTTTTTATTTTCTTATCTCTTTGTAATGTAGAATATCTTTGTTATCCCGTAGATTTATTTATGTTTGTGAGGATCAATGTGAGTGGTGGTTTTGTTACGAAATAGCCAAAGGGGGAGATTGTAAGGATTCCCTTTCTTTGATTGGCTTATTTCGTGGACAAACCACGTGTTGGGGTTTGTATGTAAGGGTAGTTTAGATGTTTGAGGATCATGCTCGAAGGCCCTTTCAAGACCTCAAGGGACAAGCACGCCAAAGGTATAACTTCTTGTGCTTGATTTTTCTTTAAAGAGTGAAAGTTCTCAAAGTGTGTTTTTCAATATAAAGCTAGAGGGGGGGTGAATAGATTTTATCTAATTATTACCCAATTTTCGCATGCAAGTCAATTTTACGAAAATACCCCTAGCAAGTCAATAATACATACAAGTGTAAAAGATGCGGAAATAATAAATGACACTTGATGTATACGTGGAAAACCCAACCACTGGGAAAAACCACGGGCTGTTAAGTGCGCCACACTCGGACCTCGAAATCCACTATATGAAATGAAGTTTACAACCTATGTAGACCTCGTCTAACACTCCGGTCTGTAACCCCTCACTTCTACCCAGCGGTAGCAACCCTATTCCAATTTGCTTGATCCTCGAAGTCACTACTTGTAATGATGTTTACAGCCAATCCCGGTCTGTAACCCACCACTACTACCCAGCGGGCCTGTAATAGCAACCCTAGACCAAGACTTGAATCTCTCAAAAGAGATGCACAACCCTATGTGAATATGTATGAATATTCAATTAATGCAATAAGAGCTAGGGTACTCTAAATGCTTATCTAGGATGATGATATATTCAATTTAAATCAACCCTAGATATCAATAGCTAAATGACATGTCAAATAGCATAGATAATCATAGATTATAAAAACCTAGATATCTATCAAAAACAACACTCAATCAATTCATCACAAATAATCTCTTTTCTTGTATTTAGCATATGATCTAAAACATACAAGTAATTTAAAAGAGATGGCTTGGTATTTAAAATACTACAATAAGATGAAATTAATCAAAATCTTACCAAGCAAGTTGTGATGATGCAAACCCATACATGGATGCACTCTATATAGACATAGGAGATGCAATATGAAATTTGATGCAAAAGGGGTTTGATTTGAGTGGTTAAAGTTGAGTTCTTGATTTGATTTTCTCTCAAAATCTGTCTTTGAAGATTAGGGTTCTTAAGAGTCAAAGAACTGATTCAGATAATGAGAAAGTGTGATATTTATAGACATCAAGAACAGGGCAAGTGAAAAGACAATTTTGCCCCTAAAATCGCACGATCGGCGGTTTCATTCGGCGGCCAGGCCGTCGAAATTAGAAGTCGAAATTAACCGCCGAATGGCTCCCGAGAGGAACAGGGGAACTTCGGCGACTTCGTTCGGCGGTTTGGAAACCGCCGATCATAACCGCCGTTTTGGACCCGAGAGAGAATTTCAATCAGGTCTGATTCGGCGGTTTCGAACGGCGGCCAGGCCGCCGAACGGAACCGCCGTTTCACCAAAAATGGTGAAACCAAGGAGAAGCCAAAGGCATCTCCACCGGCGATCATCGCGCAAAACAAAGCACATCAACGTGCACGCGCGGACGTTTCCTAACAATCTTCGGGAAACGAATTACACCACACATAAAAGCTAATCATGCATGAAGTGCAAGTGTGGGTATTGAATGCATCCTAATGCCTAACATGTCATGGCATTATCATATAACAAGATGCAATCAATTCAACATGCAAGAAGAGATATTGAATAAATCAATAAAGCACAATGCACACAAAATATAAACACACCATACAAGAATAAGAGTTATGCATGTTGTGTGTGTGTGTGCAACTATAACTCTTCAAGCCAAAGTAAGCACAAGATATACCTTTGGTGCTTGTCCTCTTGAGGTCTTGGAAAGGGTCTTGATCTTCAACAAATCACCTAGACTACCCTTACAACCAAACCCCAACATGTGGTTTGACCACGAAATAAGCCAATCAATTAATGGGAATCCTTACAACTTTCGTGTGCATTCTCTTCATATGTCACATTCACACTAGCACCTTGATGTTGTATCTTGTTGTGTGTATTTGTGTCTTGTAATTCATTTCCCGATAGTATTCGGAAACGTCCGCGCATGCATTAGAATGTGCTTGGTTTTGCATGAAGACCGCCCACGGAGAATGCCCTTGGCTTCTCCTTGGTTTTCACCTCTGTTGGTGATCGGCGGTTATGATCGGTGGCCTGGCCGCCAAATGAAACCGCCGTTTCAGTCCAGAATGGTCTGAAGCATTATGCGGTCATGATCGGCGGTCACGACCACCGTTCGAAACCGCTGTTCATACCTGATCGATTTCAATCTCTCGGGTTTGATTCGGCGGTTGGGATCGGCGGTCATGAAACCGCTGAATGAACCGCCGTTTATGCTCTGTTCTTCACGAGCTCAATTCGGCGGTCATGATCGGCGGCCTGGCCGCCGATTGAAACCGCCGAACGGTGCGTTTCAAGGGCAAACTTGTCTTTTCACATGCCCTGTTCTTGATGCCTATAAATATCACACTTTCTCATTTTCTGAATGTATGTTCTTTAACTCTAAGAACCCTAAACTTCAAACAGAGACATTTGAGAGAAAATCAAATCAAGAACATTTTTTTTTTAACACTCAAAAACCATTCTCATATGCATCAAAATATCATCTAGCATTTTCTAGCTTAGTTAGGATGCTTGCTTGCATGGGTTTTGGTCAACACATATTCTTTGGTAAGTTCTTCACTATTATCATACATAATTAGTGTTTTATTTATCATTGACATCTCTTATATTATTTGTATGCTCTTGAAAATATTCTAGATACAAATTAGAGATTGTTGTGTTGACATGATTGAGTGTTGTATTTTTGATAGCTATCTAGGTTTTGTTAATCTATGTTTAGCTAAGCTATTTGACATGTCATCTAGCTTTTAATATCTAGGATTGAATTAATTGCATAATCACTATCCTAGATAAGCATATAGAGTAACCTAGCTCTTAATTGCATTTTGGATATTTTATATATTCACATAGGTTGTATTATCTCTTCTTAGAGAATTAAGTCTTGTGTTGCTATCGGGATTAGGTAACTTAAATCACAAGCAATTGGACTAGGTCCACTTATACCGGGATTAGGTAGTTGAGATGATTATTGATTGGGATTAGATCATTAAACCGGGATTAGGTTGTAATCATTTCAATTAGTGGATTCGAGGTTCGTGTGTGGCGCACATAATAGCCTGTGGTTTTTTTCCGTGAGGGTTTCCACATAAATATCAAGTGTTATTTACATTCCGCACCATATTACACTTGTTATAACTTTGTGACTAGTAGGGGCATTTTCGTAAAATTATCATGTATGCGAAAATTGGGTAAAATCGTTTAAAATCTATTCACCCCCCCCCCCCCCTCTAGACAGTTTTATACACACCGTGCAATATTTGTTTCATAGTTTTATACACACCGTGCAATATTTGTTTCAGGCATAGTTCCTACATTGAATCTTCGTAAGGATCTGGCTGGATTCTGCAGAAAGCTTAGTTGTGTTCCACTTATCTTATGGAGAAAAGCGACTAGGAACAGAGTATTTGATCCCATCCAGATACACCGACTGGCCCCAATCGCCTTCGACTACGACCCACTCGTCCTTCCAAGGCGGGACAAATTTCACATTCGCCCCAGGAACAACGAATTGCAGCTTATTCTTAGGTCTCAGGTAGAATTGACCCCGAAAAGCCATGCTCGTTATTTGAAAAATGTAGCGAAAATCGTCAAAGCTAGGTTCCTTCTCGACATCATCTTTTTCACACTGCTCCCTCCAAAACACTAGGAACCCTGTCAGGTTCTTCCAGAATCCTGGCGAAATCTGTAGCGGGGCCAATCCTAAAGCAACAAGCAGCCTGCTAATAGAGGGGTGAAGAGGAAGCCGAACGCCACACTCAAAGGCGGCCACGTGGAGTAGCAGGCAACCTACGGGGGGAGAGTACACATTGTACCCCCGATGAGGAAGGGAAAGACGGATAGCTGTTAGGATTATGCTCAATAGCAAGAGTGTAATGTTGTAATTAACAATCTTTTTCATATTAATAAAGTGATTTCTGGTTTAACAAATCGTATAGCATTTATAGTTTAATATTATAATTGTCAAAGTAAATAATCATAAGGTCTAAAGACTATGAGAAAAGAAGAATTGCTCGTACATCTGGATATGTATGTGGTAGACACAATTCTTTAGTTAGTCTTGAATATTGTTTCACAACTTAAGTTAAAGGTTGGGCACCTTTATCTTGTTAAAGTTGTAGAATTCTTTTGCTAGCATTTGAGTGGGATCAAATGAGATATGATGAGTCTAAAATCATCGGAGTGTCTTCAAGCAAAAGGATCTAGTGCACTGGGTGCATTGAACTGGATCACAATGAAAAGCTTTATCTAGAACCGTCAATAGATAATAGTCTTTTCATTATCAGGACAATCGGAGAGTCTATCTTAATCCTAAGATAAATGATGGACTTATGGTTGCAAATGATGTCATTTGAGTTATCAATGAGTACGATTATAACGCATAGTCTATCCTCGATAGTTTGGTGATATTCATTTGTTAATCGATAGAGAACTTCATTTATAGATATGGACATCGTGGCTCCATTTATTAAATGAGAGTATAATATCATCATATGGATGTTTTGAGGTAATTTGATATTAAATCTCAACGTTGAGTTTTCGATAGTGTCTATTGAAAACATGGCTTCTGGACAAGTCAAAATATCCAAGTTCAAAACGTGGTCATATGAGTAAATATGGTAACTTGGAGAGTTATAGGCAGTTTATGAACTCTTGGTGATTACTGATATTAATCACGAGGATACACTATCTCCAACATGATTGTCTAGGGTATGAATGAGGAACATCTTCCTTTTCTATCTTTATTTAAGAGTTCAATTTTAGCTCTTTAGTGGAATGAGTTAAAATTAATGGATCGGACCTAAGTGAATCATTTGTTGATTGTGATTAGGTTATGTCTATTGAAGCTTAAATTTAGATGGCCCGCCAAGATCCCCAATCCACACGGACTTGCATGGATCACTTGATATATTCTACCGGACCAATTTAAGGGTCCATCTAGAATTGCATTTAATATATTAAGAATATAATTTGCACATTATTTAAGTAATGGGCTGGTCAATTATATTAATATATTAATAAAAGACATGTGGGCTTGTTTCTTTTAGTAAGAATGGTTCTGGTTCACATGTGGGCTTTTTATTTAAAGTCCAATGGATTAAATGAAATAAGAAAATAATATTAGGCCCAATTTTATTCAAGTGGGGCGGCAAGGTTAATATTTTAACCTAAGATATTATTTTGTTTTCATTGTTTTAATTAAATAAGAATTAATTAATTTATTAATTAATTGTTTAATTAAGAAACAAATCTTTTCTGATTAGGAAATATGATTCCTAGTCTTATACTATTGTTAGTAGTATACTAAAAGTAAAAGACTTATTTGGTAAGAAAATAAATAATTAATTTTATTTATTTAATCAAATAAGAAGTCTTTTATTTTAGTCAATAAAAAGAATAAAATATCTATGAGTTGGATTAGGGTTTGAAGTCTATTCTTTTATGGAAATTAGGGTGCAACACAAACTCCTTTTAGGAGTGTGATTTGCAGCAACCCTAGTAGAAAAAGAGAGCAAGATTTCGGCAACCCTAATAGGAAAAGAGAAGAAAATTTAGGCCACCTATATATTCATATGTATAGAATTCGGCCACCCTATGCTTTGTGCTTGAGAGACAATTTTTCTTCTTCTTCTTAATTCATAGAGAGCATTAATTTTATTCTACCAAAAACATAAAAGACTGAATAAATTATTCTTTGATGGTACACTATTTGCTTGTTCATCAATAAGCTTGTGTGTACAACATCGATTTAGGTTCACGCGAGTTTCGATCAGTAGATTGAGAACTCAAAAGTGACCGGAATAATTTTAGTCTTCTTTTGATTGTTTTTGTGACTAACAAAGAAAAGAAAAGTTTATTTGTCCATTCACATGTTTGCAATTCAAAGAAAAGGGAGACCACGCTCCTAGGTGATCCACGTTCGTGCTAGGATTGAAGATCTTGCCGATTACCATCGACGTAAGTCAATCGGATCACGCGACAAAAGGTATTATTCTTTTGTTAGATAATATATATGTTTAATTGATTAAAGGGTTTAAGGTTCATAAAAAGGAAAAATTTTAAAAGTTACTAAATCTATTTTTAGTCTCGCTTCCGCTGCGTGTACTACGATATTTTTCCCTAGGATAGCATCTGGGATCCTATAAACCCTCTTGAGCCGGGCTAAAGTATCGGTAGTACAGACTGAATCTGGGATTATGCGGCATTCACCGAAAGGAGGGAGGGGCCCAACAAGAATTCCCAAAGAATCCACAGGAAGAATGTCGCCTGCCTCTTCCCCTTTTTTTGTCATCAACGCCAGCAACCTCACCTTCGTCCACTATCTGGACCGGATTCTCAGGTTCATTACGAAAACTCAAACCTATTCGGGGATTCCTCGTAGAGCGACGACGCTGTTAGGATTATGCTCAATAGCAAGAGTGTAATATTGTTTTGACAATCTTTTCATATTAATAAAGTGATTTCTGATTTAAACAAATTTTATAGCATTTATAGATTGAATATTATAATTGTCAAAAGTAAATAATCATAAGGTCAAAAGACTATGAGAAAAGAAGAATTGTTCGTACATCTGGATATGTATGAGGTAGACACAATTCTTTAGTTAGTCTGGAATAATGTTCACAACTTAAGTTAAAGGTTGGGCACCTTTATCTTGTTAAAGTTGTAGAATTCTTTTACTAGCATTTGAGTGGGATCAAATGTGTTATGATGAGTCTAAAATCATTGGAGGGTCTTTGAGTAAAAGAATTTAGTGCATTGGGTGCATTGAACTGGATCACAATGAAATACTTTATCTAGAACCGTCAATAGATAATAGTCTTTTCATTATCAGGACAATCGGAGAGTCTATCTTAATCTTGAGATAAATGATGGACTTATAGTTGCAAGTGGTATCATTTGAGTTATCAATGAGTACGATTATATAGCATAGTCTATCCTCGATAGTTTGGTGATATTCATTTGTTAATCGATAGAGGACTTCATTTATAGATATGGACATCGTGGCTCCATTTATTAAATGAGAGTAGAATATCATCATATGGATGTTTTGAGGTATTGGATATTGAATCTTAACGTTAAGTTTTCGATAGAGTCTATTGAAACATGGCTTCTGGACAAGTCAAAATATCCAAGTTCAAAATGTGGTCATATGAGTAAATATGGTAACTTGGAGAGCTATAGGCGGTCTATGAGCTCTTGGCGATTACTGATATTCTTCACGAGGATACACCATCTCCAATAAGATTGTCTAGGGTACGAATGAGAAATATTTACTTATTCCATCTTTATTTAAGAGTGCAATTTTAGTTCTTTAGTGGACTGAACTAAAATTAATAGATTGAACCTAAGTGAATCATTTGTTGATTGTGATTGGGTTATGTCTATTGGAGGTTAAATTTAGATAGGTCCGCCAAGATCCTCAATCCACACGGACTTGCATGAATCACTTGATATATTCTACCGGACTATTTATGGGTCCATCTAGAATTGTATTAAGGCATGTGGACTTGTTTCTTTTAGTAAGAATGGGTCTAGTTCACATGTGGGCCTTTTATTAAGGTCCAATGGATTTAATAAAATAGAAAAACAATATATAGATATATTAATATATATGGCACATGGCCGAGATATATATAATACTATATTGTTTTATTTTTATTAATTGATTAAATGGAAATTAATTAATTGATTGATTAATTATTTAATTAAAAATCAAAATCTTTTTCTGACTAGGAAATATGTTTCTTAGTAGTATACTATTGTGGTAGTATAATAAATATTAAAGACTTTATTTGGTAAGTAGATAAAAAAGGGAATTTATTTATCTAGTCAAATTAGAAAGTCTTTGATATAGTCACAAATACACTAAAGAGTTGGATTAGGGTTTGGAATTCTAAAGAAATCTACCTAGGGTTAGGATTTAAGTCAAAAGACATAAATCCTACATGGTAAAGGATTTCGGCCTAAATATATAGATATATATGAAATATATATGGTAATTAGCCGGATATATATATATATATATATTTATAAAGCAAGCGGAATATATAGATATATATATATATATATATATATATATTGAGATATATATTATTTATATAGATATATATATATATATTTAAACAGCATGCAGAATTTGGCTAAAATATATATATAAGGAAAGTGTAGAATTGGGCGCACTAATATATGATTTGGGCAAAGAAGAATTCGGTGCACTTAAGGACTTATATATTTTAATAGGATGTAGAATTTGTGAACAAGATATATATTCAATAGCATGCAGAATAGGTGCGTCGGATATATATATATATATATGTATAAAAAAATGAAAATTCGGCAAACCCTAATGCAAGGCTTGAGAGTTTTTCTTTTGCTTGAGAAAAATAGAATCCAACTCTTAGACTAGTGTGAGAATTCAGCCAAGAGGAAAAGAGAGAAAAGTGAGAAAAGTTTGTTCTAATTTTGATAGTGCACTAGTAACTTTTACATCAAAAGGTTTTGTGCACAATTTCGAATAAGGTTCATGTGAGTTTCAATCTAAAGATTGTGAATTCAAAAGTGACCGGAACATTCTTTGTTGTCTCTTGGAACTTGTTGTGACTAACAAAAAAGAAAAAGTTTTGTTAATCCATCCTCAGGTACACAATTCAAAGAGAAGGGAGACCACGCTCCTAGGTGATTCATGTTCGTGATTGGATTGGAAGATCTTGCGGATTACCATCGACACAATGTCAATCGAATCACGCAACAAAGGTATGATATCTTTAGTATTCTATGTTAATTAATTAGAGGGTTAAGGTTCAAATTATGGAAAAATTTTAAACTATACTAAACTCTATTTTAGTCTCGCTTCCGCTGCGTGCAAATCGTTTTTTCCCTACAATTGGTATCAGAGCCTTGGTTGTACCCTTTAATTAATTAACGTATATATACGTGAATCTATTTCTTTTTATTGTGATTATGCATGTTTAGAAAGAGATGGCACTCTAGGTATTCTCATATATAATTACATTGGAATGTATGGATTTATATATGTTATATGTTGTTATAAAGTGAATTGTTATTGCTCAATTTTGATCCTAGAATTTCAATGTATTTTTGTTTCGGAATTGTAACAAGAAGGGTGGCATATTATTGTCACAATATTTTTCTTGGTAGTTGCTAAGTTTTCTGTGCACGGCAGCCCTTGTTGGGGTTGTGGAGTGCGTATGCCTATAGGGGCAGCCGTGGGACGCACAAGTGATCGTTGGCCGCTTGAAGACTTGTTCGCCAAGAAAGGAGTTTTTTGTATTCCAAACAAATGTAATTTACTTATTTTTCTAGGATGGATCAAAATTGTGGCTATTTATTTTGTGTAAATATTACAATATTTGTTATTGTTTGATGACATATCATATAGAATAGGAGTGCCACTCATATATCTCTTTTGGCATGAACATGCATTGAATGATTTTGGTATCTAAATTGGCATCTAGATAACTTGGTAAATCATTCTATGGGATTTAATCACACGCCTTAAATAATTGAGTGGGAGAAGGTGTTTTGCAACACCTATGGCCTCCAAGGTTAGTTGAGCTTTATTATTTATTGGTAATCCCCCCAAGAGGCGTCCATGAATGGAATCTAGCAACATACTTCCTTACAAGGATAGACTAGACAATTGACTCAAACGAGATCTACTCCCCAATGAGGGATTTTCGTGAGAGAAAATATTGAGGGTCGATATCTTGGTAACACACTCAATGTGATTTTATTGATATCCTCCCAAGAGTTCTTGTCAATAAAATCAAAAGGCTAAAATTGAAAACGCTGGTTATTATGTTAACAATTAGGTGGGACCTAGTCCAACTAATAAATGGTATGTACTCCCAAAGGAGGCGTAATATTTATGGGTGTTGGATCACCATTGAATTTTTATGATTGAGTTATTTATTTAAATCAAGATAAATATTCGAAAGTGCTTTACCATGATTATTTACTCATATATATTTTTGTTTTATTAAGAAATCATGACCCCATCCCTAATGATCATCCTAAAAGATAAATATTTTAACTAGTGATAATTATGTCACATGGAAAAGGAAAATTGGGTTGTTGCTGCAAGCTGAAAAACATAAGTTTGTTCTGACTACTCCTAAAAACCACATGCTCCCACTAATGAATCTAATGTGATGCAAAGAGACGAGTATGAGCAGTGGAAGACCTCGAATGAGATGGCCAAATGGCTACCATCTCCGACGTGTTGCAACAGCAGCATGAAGGAATGGGGTCTGCTGCTGATATGATGATGTCTCTAGAAGAGATTCATATGGTTGGTAAAGTTGTTACTGTTAAGACCCATCAGAAGGTCAAGGAATAACAGAAGAAAAAGCAACTTGGGCCTACCAAGAAGGAGACTAAGAAAGTAACCAAGATCAAAAGGAAGTACTTCTTTTGTGGTGAAAAGAGACATTGGAAAAGTAATTGCCCAAAGTCTCAGAATAAGAAAGAACAAGGTAATGTAAATTATCTTGAACATGTTTACTGGCAGATTTTACAGATTCTTGGATCGTAGACTCAGTAGCCAATAATCATGTTTGTTATTCCTTATTGGGGTTTTAAGAAAGGAGAAGGCTGAATAAGAATGAAATCAACTTTCGTTTAGGCAACGGAGCGTTGGTGTCTGCTAGTGCAGTGGGAGATATTAGAGTTAATCTAGATTCTAGTAGGCATTTAGATTTGATAGACATTTATTATGTATCTCAATTCAAGAGAAATTTAATTTCAGTTTCTTGTTTAAATAAATTTGAATATTCAGTTACTTTTGATAAAAAAAAAAATTTTTATTATTAGTAAAGATGACAAATTTGTTTGCAAAGGTACATTGGAAAATGGTCTATTCTATTTACATAGAAATATCTCTCACTTGTTAGACACAGAATTAAGAGTAAAATTATCATAAGATGAAACCTACCTATGCCATTTACGCCTAGGTTATATTAACCTTAATAGGATTAAAAGATTGGTTAGTGATGGACCTTTAAGTGACTTAAAGGTTGATGATCTACCAACTTGTGAATCCTGTTTGGAAGGTAAAATGACCAAAAGGTCGTTCAGGACCAAAGGCACAAGAGCCACTGAATGTTTAGGATTAATGCATACTGATGTATGTGGTCCTATGAGCATTCAAGCTAGAGGTGGATATGAGTACTTCATCACTTTCACAGATGATTACTCGAGATTTGGATATGTGTATCTCATGAGACATAAGTTGGATGCTTTTGACAAGTTCAAAGCATTTAAAGTTGAAGTGGAAAATCAGCTAGAGAAACACATAAAAATCTTGAGATCTGATCGTGGTGGAGAATATCTATCTGGTGAGTTTCAGCAATATCTTATTGATAATGGAATTATATCTCAGTTTTCTGCACCAGGTACACCTCAACAAAATGGGGTGGCAGAAAGGAGAAATAGAACTCTTTTAGACATGGTTAGGTCTATGTTGAGTTATTCACGCTTCCTATTTGTTTTGGGGATATGCTTTACAAACTGCAATATACATTCTAAACGATGTACCATCTAAGTCGGTTCCTCAAACACCGCATGAGTTGTGGACAGGGCGAAAGCCTAGTTTACAACACTTAAGGATATTTGGTTGTCCTGCGCATGTGTTAAAAGGAAAGACAGAAAAGATGGAGTCCCGTTCGGAAACATGCATATTTGTAAGGTATCCAAAAGAAACTAAAGGATATTATTTCTATAGTCCTTCAGATCTTAAAGTATTTGTTTGGACAAATGCTAAATTTCTGGAAAAGGACTATATGAATGATTTTGTACCCAAAAGTAGAATTGTCCTGAATGAGATGTCAGGAGATACAATTCCACAAGAGGTTACACAACTTAGCCCAATTGTAAGTTCCGCACCATCACAAAATCAACAACCTACCATTCCTCGTCGTAGTGGGAGGGTTAGTAGAAAACCCGAGAGATACATCGGTCTGGGAGAATCAATGGAGAATCCCCCGGACGACGATAATCCCTACACATATAAGGAAGCAATGGAGCATGTTGATGGTCGCCATTGGCAAAAGGCAATGCAAGTTGCAAAAATCCAAATATGGATTAAAGCAAGCATCCTGATCCTGGAACATAAGGTTCGATCAAGCTGTGACGAACCTTGTGTATGCAAAAGGATTAATGGCGACAAGTTGGTTTTCCTAAATTCTTTATGTTGATGATATACTACTCATCGAAAACGATGTAGGTGTATTAACATCAGTCAAAGAATGGTTAGCAAAACAATTTGATATGAAGGACTTAGGAGAAGCAAGTTATATTTTTGGTATCCAAGTAATAAGGGATAGAAAAAATAGAACGACTGCACTATCCCAAGCTTCATACATAGATAAAATCTTGTCTAGATTTTCCATGCAAGATTCCAAGAAAGGTATGTTACTTTTCAGAAATGGAATCAAACTTTCTAAGGAACAAGTTCCTAAGAATGAGCATGAAGAGCAATTCATGAGTAGGATTCCAAATGCCTCGACAGTTGGAAGTCTCATGTATGCAATGCTCTGCACTGGACCAGATATTTGTTTTGCTGTGGGCATAGTTAGTAGGTTTCAATCGAAACCTGGTCCTGATCACTGGACGGCAGTCAAGCATATTTTCAAGTATCTCAGGAGAACGAGAGATAATATACTTGTATACTCATGAGGGGATTTGATTCTCGTTGGGTATACAGATTCTGATTTCCAGTCAGATTCTGACTACCAGAAAATCCACATCAAGATATGTGTTTACTATTGGAAGAGGAACAGTCATATGGAGAAGTATCAAGCAATCTTGTATTGTTGATTTCACCATGGAAGCTAAGTATGTTGCTGCATGCGAAGCTGCCAAAGAGGCTGTTTTGCTCCACCAATTCCTGATTGGCATGGAAGTGGTTCCCAGTGTGAATAAGTAGATCACTGTCTACTGTGATAACAGTGGAGCAGTGGCTAATTCGAGAGAACCAAGAAGTCATAAGAGAGGAAAACACATTGAAAGGAAGTATCATCTTCTTAGGGAGATTGTGCATAGGGGTGACGTGACGATTACCAAAATCGCTTCAGTAGAAAATCAAGGGGATCCCTTTACAAATGCTCTACGACATAAGAGTATGGGCACCTAGAGAACATGAGAATGAGAGATATGACATATTTGCTATAGCGCAAATGGGAGATTGTTAGGATTATGCTCAATAGCAAGAGTGTAATATTGTTTTTGACAATCTTTTCATATTAATAAAGTGATTTCTGATTTAAACAAATCTTATAGCATTTATAGATTGAATATTATAATTGTCAAAAGTAAATAATCATAAGGTCAAAACACTATGAGAAAAGAAGAATTGTTCGTACATCTGGATATGTATGAGGTAGACACAATTCTTTAGTTAGTCTTGAATAATGTTCACAACTTATGTTAAAGGTTGGGCACCTTTATCTTGTTAAAGTTGTAGAATTCTTTTACTAGCATTTGAGTGGGATGAAATGTGTTATGATGAGTCTAAAACCATCGGAGGGTCTTCGAGTAAAAGAATTTAGTGCATTGGGTGCATTTAACTAGATCACAATGAAATACTTTATCTAGAACCGTCAATAGATAATAGTCTTTTCATTATCAGGACAATCGGAGAGTCTATCTTAATCTTGAGATAAATGATGGACTTATGGTTGCAATTGGTATCATTTCAGTTATCAATGAGTACGATTATATAGCATAGTCTATCCTCGATAGTTTGGTGATATTCATTTGTTAATCGATAGAGGACTTCATTTATAGATATGGACATCGTGGCTCCATTTATTAAATGAGAGTAGAATATCATCATATGGATGTTTTGAGGTATTGGATATTGAATCTTAACGTTAAGTTTTCGATAGAGTCTATTGAAACATGGCTTCTGGACAAGTCAAAATATCCAAGTTCAAAATGTGGTCATATGAGTAAATATGGTAACTTGGAGAGCTATAGGCGGTCTATAAGCTCTTGGCGATTACTGATATTCTTCACGAGGATACACCATCTCCAATAAAATTGTCTAGGGTACGAATGAGAAATATTTACTTATTTCATCTTTATTTAAGAGTGCAATTTTAGTTCTTTAGTGGAATGAACTAAAATTAATAGATTGAACCTAAGTGAATCATTTGTTGATTGTGATTGGGTTATGTCTATTGGAGCTTAAATTTAGATAGGCCCGCCAAGATCCCCAATCCACACGGACTTGCATGAATCACTTGATATATTCTACCGGACTATTTATGGGTCCATCTAGAATTGTATTAAGGCATGTGGACTTGTTTCTTTTAGTAAGAATGGGCCTAGTTCACATGTGGGCCTTTTATTAAGGTCCAATAGATTTAATAAAATAGAAAAACAATATATAGATATATTAATATATATGGCACATGGCCGAGATATATATAATATTATATTGTTTTATTTTTATTAGTTGATTAAATAGAAATTAATTAATTGATTGATTAATTATTTAATTAAAAATCAAAATCTTTTCCTGACTAGGAAATATGGTTAGGATTATGCTCAATAGCAAGAGTGTAATGTTGTAATTAACAATCTTTTTCATATTAATAAAGTGATTTTTGGTTTAACAAATCGTATAGCATTTATAGTTTAATATTATAATTGTCAAAGTAAATAATCATAAGGTCTAAAGACTATGAGAAAAGAAGAATTGTTCGTACATCTGGATATGTATGTGGTAGACACAATTCTTTAGTTAGTCTTGAATAATGTTCACAACTTAAGTTAAAGGTTGGGCACATTTATCTTGTTAAAGTTGTAGAATTTTTTGCTAGCATTTGAGTGGGATCTAATGAGATATGATGAGTCTAAAATCATCGAAGTGTCTTCGAGCAAAAGGATCTAGTGCACTGGGTGTATTGAACTGGATCACAATGAAATATTTTATCTATAACCGTCAATAGATAATAGTCTTTTCATTATCAGGACAATCGGAGAGTCTATCTTAATCCTGAGATAAATGATGGACTTATGGTTGCAAGTGATATCATTTGAGTTATCAATGAGTACGATTATATCGCATAGTCTATCCTCGATAGTTTGGTGATATTCATTTGTTAATCGATAGAGGACTTCATTTATAGATATGGACATCGTGGCTCCATTTTTTAAATGAGAGTATAATATCATCATATGGATGTTTTGAGGTAATTGGATATTAAATCTCAACGTTGAGTTTTCGATAGTGTCTATTGAAAACATGGCTTCTGGACAAGTCAAAATATCCAAGTTCAAAACGTGGTCATATGAGTAAATATGGTAACTTGGAGAGTTATAGGCGGTCTATGAACTCTTGGCGATTACTGATATTAATCACGAGGATACACTATCTCCAATATGATTGTCTAGGGTATGAATGAGGAGCATCTTCCTTTTCTATCTTTATTTAAGAGTTCAGTTTTAGCTCTTTAGTGGAATGAGTTAAAATTAATGGATCGGACCTAAGTGAATCATTTGTTGATTGTGATTAGGTTATGTCTATTGAAGCTTAAATTTAGATGGCCCGCCAAGATCCCCAATCCACACGGACTTGCATGGATCACTTGATATATTCTACCGGACCAATTTAAGGGTCCATCTAGAATTGCATTTAATATATTAAGAATATAATTTGCACATTATTTATATAATGAGCTGCTCAATTATATTAATATATTAATGAAAGACATGTGGGCTTGTTTCTTTTAGTAAGAATAGGTCTGGTTCACATGTGGGTTTTTTATTTAAAGTCCAATGGATTAAATGAAATAAGAAAATAATATTTGGCCCAATTATTTTATGTGGGGCGGCAAGGTTAAATTTTTAACTTAAGATATTATTTGTTTTCATTGTTTAAATTAAATAAGAATTAATTTATTTATTAATTAATTGTTTAATTAAGAAACAAATCTTTTCTGATTAGGAAATATGATTCCTAATGTTATACTATTGATGGTAGTATACTAAAAGTAAAAGACTTATTTGGTAAGAAAATAAATAATTAATTTTATTTATTTAATCAAATAAGAATTCTTTTTTATTTAGTCAAATAAAGGAATAAAAGTTTTATGAATTAAATTAGGGTTTAAAGTCTTGAACTAAATAGGAATTAGGGTGCAATACAAACTCTTTTGGGCTTGAGAATTGCGGCAACCCTAGTCCCTTTTAGGTTATGATTTTCGGCCACCCTAAGTAAAAGAAGAGAAGAAAATTTGGCCACCTATATAAGTGCTCTTATAGAATTCGGCCACGATATGTGTTCTTGATACAAATTTCTTCTTCTTCTCAATTCATAGATATATTATTTTATTCTTCTAAAACATAAAAGAGTGTTAGATTATTCCTTGATGGTATACTATTTGCTTAATCATCAATAAGCTTGTGTATACAACATCGATCTAGGTTCACGCGAGTTTCGATCATTAGATTGAGAACTCAAAAGTGACCGGAATAATCTTGGTATTTCTTTTGATTGTTTTTGAGACTAACAAAGAAAAGAAAAGTTTGTTTGTCCATTCACAGGTTTGCAATTCAAAGAAAAGGGAGACCACGCTCCTAGGTGATCCACGTTCGTGCTAGGATTGAAGATCTTGCGGATTACCATCGACGTAAGTCAATCGGATCACGCGACAAAAGGTATTATTCTTTTGTTAGATAATATATATGTTTAATTGATTAAAGGGTTTAAGGTTCATAAAAGGAAAAATTTTTAAAAGTCACTAAATTTATTTTTAGTCTCGCTTCCGCTGCGTGTACTACGGTATTTTTCCCTACAAATATGTTTCTTAGTAGTATACTATTGTGGTAGTATAATAAATATTAAAGACTTTATTTGGTAAGTAGATAAAAAAGGGAATTTATTTATCTAGTCAAATTAGAAAGTCTTTGATATAGTCACAAATACACTAAAGAGTTGGATTAGGGTTTGGAATTCTAAAGAAATCTACCTAGGGTTAGGATTTAAGTCAAAAGACATAAATCCTACATGGTAAAGGATTTCGGCCTAAATATATAGATATATATGAAATATATATGGTAATTAGCCGGATATATATATATATATATATATATAAAGCAAGCGGAATATATATATATATATATATTGAGATATATATTATTTATATAGATATATATATATTTAAACAGCATGCAGAATTTGGCTAAAAAATATATATAAGGAAAGTGTAGAATTCGGCGCACTAATATATGATTTGGGCAAAGAAGAATTCGGTGCACTTAAGGACTTATATATTTTAATAGGATGCAGAATTTGTGAACAAGATATATATTCAATAGCATGCAGAATAGGTGCGTCGGATATATATATGTATAAAATAAGAAAATTCGGCGAACCCTAATGCAAGGCTTGAGAGTTTTTTCTTTTGCTTGAGAAAAATAGAATCCAACTCTTAGACTAGTGTGAGAATTCGGCCAAGAGGAAAAGAGAGAAAAGTGAGAAAAGTTTGTTCTAATTTCCATAGTGCACTAGTAACTTTTACATCAAAAGGTTTTGTGCACAATTTCGAATAAGGTTCACGCGAGTTTCAATCTAAAGATTGTGAATTCAAAAGTGACCGGAACATTCTTTGTTGTCTCTTGGAACTTGTTGTGACTAACGAAAAAGAAAAAGTTTTGTTAATCCATCCTCAGGTACACAATTCAAAGAGAAGGGAGACCACGCTCCTAGGTGATTCACGTTCGTGATTAGATTGGAAGATCTTGCGGATTACCATCGACGCAATGTCAATCGGACCACGCGACAAAGGTATGATATCTTTAGTATTATATGTTAATTAATTAGAGAGTTAAGGTTCAAATTATGGAAAAATTTTAAACTATACTAAACTCTATTTTAGTCTCGCTTCCGCTGCATGCAAATCGTGTTTTCCCTACAGACACTGTGACGTGATACCACCTCCAGTAACATCTCCATCACCACGATTACGCTTATTTCCCTTGATCGACTGTGAACTCGCTGCTGAATCCTCCTTCTAGCTACCAGAAAGATACGAAGATACAGAAGGAGAACCTGAGGGGGCAGGCATAGAAGGTGAAGGAACATCCTGAGTAGAGGTAGGAAGCTTTGAGGGAGATGCCATTGTTAAAAAGGAAAGATTCGAAAGAAAGAGAGGATTTCGGTTCTTGATTTCTGAAAGGTAAGCGAAGCATAACAACAGAAGAGCGGGAGAGAGGGCTGTTTATATAGGCAGAGGAAGGGCGGTTACCGAAACCTAAAAGGAAACAGAGATTAATGGCCGAAGACGTGCTCGAGGACAACTCCAAAAAATCCGCGTCGGAAACGGCCAATTTGAATTTATGAAGCAATCGTTATCAGACATGTGGATTATTATTAATTACCACCGTTTTAAAGGAAGATTTCCCCCTTCGATTACAAAGATAGCCAGACGAGACCTAGACAAATAGATAAGGTGGAAAATCCTTCAAACGGACCTGGGAATCCTAACTCTAACCACAGCAAGATACCAGTGTTCAAGTCAGGGGGGACTTCTGTTAACCGCTAAAAATGGCGGGGATCAAAAAAGAATTTTCCACAAGCCTTGAGAAGAAAGTCAGAATCCAAAGTAGAAACGGAAAGATGTTCGGACACCCCGCCTGCTAGCTGATGTGCTAAAGAAGGAGCCTCTACCCACCCCGGCCAGGTCTAGAATCCCCGGGACCAGGTAAAGGACTAGGAGGCCAAAGGATAAGAGGGGCCTGGAAGACACAACCATCACGAGATACTGGTACCCAGCTACCCCGAGTACCCCGATACCCGAATATCCTGGTACCCCGCTATTTGAAACCCCGATATCCGTGAACATCACTTTTAAAGGAGTGTGAGAGACGCAGGGTACCCGGGGTACCCCGACCAGCAAAAGACGTGACATACACATGGCAAGACATATACCAAGATCCCAGTAGACCGACACCGTTGAAGCAAGAGGGGGCCACCCCGAAGAATAGACTACATATAAAAATAGACATTAAACGTCACCGTTCAAGATAAAAACTCAAGCTACAACGCAACATTCATTCCCGCCAATTTAGTGTCCTATTTTAAATAGGAGACAACTCATTTGGGAACCGAAAAAGAAGGAATCACCAGATCTTTTGGGATCAATTTCCTGATGAATTTGTCGGACTCCACAGGAAGACCCGTGTATCACTGAAACCCTAGACCGAGGTTCTAGGAGTGCTCAGCAAGAAAGCGGGCCTATATATATTAATCATATGTTCATAGGAAAGGGGATCGAAACCCTAATTCACTTTTTCTACTTATCGACAGGCACAAAAAGCTCCATCTCCATCATTCTCCTTTAGGCTTTATTCTCTTCCATGCTGTAATACTGATAGTTCAAATACCGAGTTGTAAGAGATCGTATTTCAAATCCACATATATATATATATAAATTGCTTTTCAGCTTTCATACATCCACCGTATAATAAACTCGTCCATCCTATTACTTGTATTCATCATAATATCGGATTCATGATACCCAGCGGGATACCAGGCTACTAAGTATCTCGCCGGCCCCAGTCAATCCCGATCCGGATCCGTAACATACATGCAATATCTCGCCTAGCAGATTCCAGTGAACCAGCGGAATATCGGGGTATAGAGTATCCCACTAGCCCAGGTCTAATTAGATCCGGGTCCATCACATACCGTTAATTCTAAATTGCACCCCGGTGACAATTTTGGGTTAACAACAACATCCTGCCAACCTATTTTTGGGAAACCAAATAAAGACGCGCTTCAGTTTATGAAAGAATACTACAATGTTATCACCATGATACCATTAGGCCGGTTAACAGAGGATTTACTGAGGATGCGTTGTTTTTCATATTGCATGAAGGACCATGCCAAGAAATGGCTAATGGCCTTGCCATCAAGGACACTCACTACTTGAGCCGAGGTGGAGCAGAAATTTTTCTCCAAGTTCTTCCCGTCCTGGAAAACCAAAGAAATAAAGGGAAGGATTGCAAACTTCCAAGGGAAGAAGGAGAAGCATTCCATGAGTCATTGGAGAGGTTCAAGCTTTCTAGCTCAATGCCCCGTACCACGACTTCACACTTCAGTCATAGGTGCAGTCTTTTTATGATGGTCTTGCTGGACTCACTCAGGCAATTGTTGACAATGCCTGTGGTGGAGCGATGAGAGAGTGCACCGCAGACTTTGTGTTCAACAAGTATGAAATATTGGGACAAAATTCCCAACAGAGAAGCACAAAGGGAAGCCGGAGTGGTAGTGCACATTTAGCTATGCAAATGGAGACACTGTCGAACAATGTCAAGGCAATGATGGTCAGTCAGCAGGGACAGCATAATGAGCAGGTTAATGTGTGTCAAGCATGTAGGATAGTTGGTCATGGAGCAAATATTTGTATCTCCCATAGAGAGGGTTATTCAGAGGCAGAGGCCCAAGCTATGTACCAGTGGAATCAATGGAGGTAGAGAAATAGTAACAATGCCTATCAGCAACCAAGGAATGATCAGAACCAATCATGGGGTGGAAACAACCCCCGTAGTCAGTATCAGGGCCAGCAGGGTGCTGGAAGTTCAAACCAGTGGAAAAATCACAATCCTCCACAATTTTACCAACAAGAGATGGACCACAGAATGATAGGTATAGAAGCGTCACTGAAGAAGCTATCTATTTAGTTAGGACAAGTGATGGAGGCAAATGGGCAGCAAGACAGGGGAAAAGCCCTAATGCACGAGCAGGCCCATGCCATTACTAGTTCCAGGAGTGGATATACTATCAAGGAGCAAGACCTAGAAAGCTTCGAGTTGAGCATTACTGTAGGGAACTCCTCAGAAGAGAAAGCTATGCTTGGTTTAGGGGCCAGCATCAATATGATGCCATACTCTGTGTATGAAAGGCTATGTTTGAGCGGTCTCAAGCCCACTTCCATTTGTTTGCGTCTTACAGACCAGTCATCTAGGAACCCTAGAGGAGTAATTGAGGATGTGATAATCAAGGTTGATCGGTTGCTCATCCCCACTGATTTTGTAGTCTTAGATGTAGAGGATATAGATGAGCATGGAAATTCACAACCTATGCTGCTAGGAAGGCCATTTATGGCAACCTCAAGAGCAATTGTGGACGTTCACGGAGGGAAACTAACCTTGAGCGTCATGGATGACATAGTAGAGTTTGACATGTTTAGAGCTGAACCCTTGACAATGAAAGAAACCAAGGATGAGGTAGGATACCTATCCAGTCAATCTTCTCCAGAATCTGATGTTATAGATGAGTTTCTGAAAACATTGGAAGAAGATGAGAAGACCTCGAATGATCTTAAGGCAAGAAAGGTAGAAGGATTGATTGATCACAACAAGAGATTGTTGCTGAAAATTGAGCAGATGGAGCAAGAGAAGGATGAGTAGATGGAATATCTTGCGGAAGTTATGAAACTCATGTCTGATTTGAAGGAGACCTACGCTTCATCAACAAAAAAGATGCAAGATAGGATCTTCGATCTAATGAAGGAAATAGAGGTACGGGATGTGGTGGACGAATTAAACACAACTTGTCCAGCAAGGAAGCGCCCCACCCATTACCTCAACACCACGGCAAAGGTTGACAATCATGGAGGTAATTTCTACTCTCCAACTTGTTACTACTACGAAACTCAAGGGCACAAAAGGCCCAATTGCATGAAATATCACGAGTTTTGTAAAACTAGAAATGTGTCGCCTAGGAGGCCCTTGGGGAGACCAAGGCAAATATGGGTCCGAAAGGACACATACAAGGAGTCTCCCCCACCTCAAGTGAAATCCACACAAAATTTGGAAGTGTGGATCGCTAAGGCACACACATCTCTTAGTTTGTTACGTCACCCTCCTATACCTTATTCTGAATTTGGGAGCACGAGCACGTCTCGTTCACATTTAATTATGTGAACGGTTTAATGAATATTGTGTGTGTGTGCAGGTGGTTAACCCAAGGAACAGGGTCAAAGTTACTATGATACAATTTAATTTTGTTGTAAATATTATTTAAGGACAATTGAATAGGCTTGGGGGTCATTTGGTCCACAACCTTGGATTCTAATCAGTAAATATGTATTATTTGTGTGTAATTTCCCGAGCATTGAGCTTATATTGTTGTGTGAAGTGAATTATGGAGATTGGAAATCTTAGAATTTGAGAAAAAATAGCCCAAGAGCTAGGGATTTGATTGTCGCGGGTTCTGTCTCCACGGGACATAAACCGCCAGCTAGGAGGAATGAACTTGAATCAAATTAACGGTGTGTTCTAAATATATCTAGAGGGGGGGTGAATAGATTTTATCCAATTATTACCCAATTTTCGCATGTATGATAATTTTACGAAAATGCCCCTAACTAGTCAACAAGACAAACAAGTGTAATATGTGCGGAAATTAAATAACACTTGATTTTTACGTGGAAACCCTCACGGGAAAAACCACGGGCTAATAAGTGCGCCACACTCGAACCTCGAATCCACTAAATGTGTTAAGATTACAACCTAATCCCGGTATAAAATCACACACCTACCTAATCCCGGTATAAGTGGACCTAGTCCAATTGCTTGCGATTTAAGCAACCTAATCCCGGTCACAACACAAGACTTAGTTCTCTAAGAAGAGATAATACAACCTAAGTGAATATATGAAATATTCAAAATGCAATAAGAGCTAGGTAACCATATATGCTTATCTAGGATAAAAATATGTCAATTAACACAATCCTAAATATCAATAGCTAAATGACATGTTATAAAGCTTAGCTAATCATAGATTAAACAACCTAGATATAGCTATCAAAATACAACACTCAATCATGTCAACACAACAATCTCTATTTTGTATCTAGAATATATTCTAAGAACATTCAAATAATATAAGAGATGTCAATGATAAATAAAACACTAATTATATATGATAATAGTGAAGAACTTACCAAAGAATGTGTGTTGACCAAAACCCATGCAAGCAAGCATCCTAACTATGCTAGAAAATGCTAGATGATATTTTGATGCATATGAGAATGGTTTTTTGAGTGTTAAAAATGTGTTCTTGATTTGATTTTCTCTCAAATGTCTCTCTTTGAAGTTTAGGGTTCTTAGAGTTAAAGAACATGATTCAAAGAATGAGAAAGTGTGATATTTATAAACATCAAGAACAGGGCAAGTGAAAAGACAAGTTTGCCCTTGAAAACGCACGATTGGAGGTTTCAATTGGCGGCCAGGCCGCCTTTCACAACCGTCGAATTGAGCCCGAGAAGAACAGAGCATCAACGGCGGTTTCATTCGGTGGTTTCGAAACCGCCGATTAAACCGTAGAAACAAACCCGAGATAAAAATTAATCAGGTATGAAACGGCGGTTTCGTTCAGAGGCTAGGCCGCCGATCAAACCGCCGATTCACTAAAAAAGGTGAAACCAAAGGAAAAGCCAAGGGCATTCTCCGTAGGTGGTCTTCGCGCTAAACCAAGCACATATTTGTGCAAGCGTGGATGTTTCCGAACATATTCGTGAAATGAATTACACGACATAAAAGCACACAACAAAATACAACATCAAAGTGCAAGTGTGAAATGTGACATGTGAAGAGTATGTATTCAAATGCAAGTATGCTAAGTTTGTGTGTGCAATCTAAATCTCTTCAACGAAAAACTAAGCACAAGAGATATACCTTTGGAGTGCTTGTCAACCTTGAGGACTTGAGAGGGTCATTGAGCTTGAACATGAATCACCTAAGCTACCATTACATTCAATACCAATATGTGGTTTGTCCACGAAATAAGCCAATCAAGATATGGGAATCCTTATAGAACTCGCGGGAGGAATTTACATCATTCCGGCGACTTCATGCGATGGATCATAAGCCGCCGGGTAGAAGAGCTGAACCCGCTGGAAATCGATGATCGTGCAGCGAAGTCAGATGCAGTGGGAAAGAAACCGCCAGGCGAAAAGTAGCAAGCTCACAAGAAATAGAGGAGATTTTTGTGACTTTATGCCGCGGGAAACCACCTGTAAGGCAGAAGGACTGAACCTGCGGAGGATCAAGGCAGAATGCCCTGTTCCCGCGAGTTCATAACGTGGGAATTTTCTCACACCCAAACCTGCGATGTCCGTTGATTGGATTTTAAAGGTAAGTGAGCAATCTTTTGAGTTGGCATTCTACTATTCAACCTTTGCTCTCAACTCAAACTCCTTGTTTCATCTTGATCTTCAGCCAAGGTGCTCCTAAGATCTCATCTCTTTCCTTAGTTTGCAAGTCATCTCTTCTTCTATATTCTCTTTTACTTTTGATTATATGGTGATGTTATATTGCCAAAATTTTGGGGAATGAAAGGGAGAATCCATTGGATAACATCTAGAGATAATTGCATGCTAAGTTGATAGGTTAGTTGGGATGAAGATGCAATTCATGATATGTGATCTAACCTAAGAATTAATTATTGAATAACCTGACTATTTTCATATTAGCTTTCACACACATAGGTGTAGTAAATATTGTAAGTAGTAAGAAGTAATTAGAATAATTAAGGCATTTTAGATAGTAGTATTAACTGTCTCCAGTACACTTGCTAATATAGAGTCTATATAGTATATAATTGTTCACTCCAGGAGCATGGAAAACACCATTGAGGATGTGTTAGTGGCCGAATTCTTCGAGAAGAATATCCTTGGCTCTATGGCTTGTGAAGACCATGTGACAGAAGAAGGTCAAGAGCCTGACTGGGTAGAGATGTTAGTATGGGCTAGCACCACAATGGAAGATGAGAAAACTGGGGAGCACATTCTTTGGGATGAGCAACCAAGCACAACTCCCCCACCTATCTTCGAACTCAAGCTTCTACCATCTACCTTGAAGTATGCATTCCTTGGGAAAAATGAGACACTTCCGGTGATCATTGCATCAGACTTGAAACCAGAAGAAGAGAAAGAATTGATCAATGTGTTGAGATACTACAGAGAGGCAATAAGGTGGTCGTTGGATGACTTGAAGGGAATTAGCCCTACCACTTGTATGCATAAAATCTTTCTTGAGGATGGTTCCAAGCCAGCTATCGAAGGATAGTGGAGACTGAATCCAATTATGAAGAAGGTAGTCAAGAAGGAAGTCCTCAAGTTATTAGAGAATGGGATCATTTACCCCATTTCAGACAGCAAGTGGGTTAGCCCTATTCATGTAGTACCTAAGAAGTCTGGGTTGACTGTGGTGCAAAATGAAGACAATGAGTTGGTGCCACAAAGGGTTCAGACAAGGTGGCGAGTATGCATCGATTACAAGAAACTCAATACAGCCACCAAAAAGGATCATTTCCCACTGCCATTAATTAATCAACTGTTGGAAAGTCTGGCAGGTCACAGTCATTACTTCTTTTTGGACGAATACTCTGGGTACAACTAGATTGCTATTGCTCCAGAAGACCAAGAGAAGACCATCTTCACGTGTCCTTTTGGTACATTCGCTTACCGACGGATGCCATTTGGGTTATATAAATGCGCCGGGAACATTTCAGAGGTGCATGACATCTATTTTTTCAGATATGGTGGAAGGCCTCATTGAGATCTTCATGGACGATTTCTCAATTATGGGAGATTCGTTTGGTGATTGCCTAAGAAACTTGACTTCAATATTGGCAAGATGCAAGCAGGCTCATTTGGTATTGAACTGGGAGAAAAGTCATTTCATGGTGAAGGAAGGGATCGTGCTAGGGCACATTATCTCAGGTAGAGGCATTGAGATGGATAAGGCAAAAATCGACATTATGAAGAGTTTGCAGTCCCTAAGATCAGTTAGAGAAATACGGAGCATTCTTGGGACATGCAGGGTTTTATAGAAGGTTTATCAAGGACTTCTCAAAGATTTCGAGACCCTTGTGTCGATTGCTTCAGAAAGAGATTGAGTTCGATTTTGATGAGAAGTGTGTGGCAGCATTCAAAGAACTTAAGGAGTTATTGACCACCATTCCCATTATGAGGCCACCTAATTAGAGTTTGCCCTTCGAGCTGATGTGTGATGCTTCCGACTATGTTGTGGGAGCAGTACTAGGCTAGAGGGTTGACAAGATTCCACATGCAATATACTATGCTTCGAGGACCCTGAATGACGCGCAGATGAACTACTCTACAACAGAAAAGGAGTTGCTTGTAGTGATTTTTGCACTAGAAAAGTTCACATCATATCTGATAGGAGCAAAAGTCATTGTATTCACTGATCACTCAGCATTCCGCTATCTTCTCCAGAAGAAGGATGTCAAGCCTAGACTTATTCGATAGATCCTTTTGTTACAAGAATTCGATTTAGAAATCAGAGACAAAAAAGGGAGCGAGAATGTGATAGTAGACCACTTGAGTAGACTGATGCTAGAGTCATATGCGGATAAGGATACCCTTCCATTAAGAGACAGTTTTCCAGATGAACAGCTTCTGAGATTAAACGACACAGAGCCATGGTATGCTGATATAGTCAACTACATCACAAACCGGATTTTCCTAGCAGCTATGACAAGTCAGGGGAAGAAGAGGTTCGTTTTCAATGCAAGACAGTACTTTTGGAACGACCCATACTTATTCAAACATGGGGCAGACCAGATCATTCGGAGATGCATACCAGAGAGTGAACAGTTAGATATCCTGAAGTTCTGCCATGAACTTCAATGCAAAGGCCACTACAGTTCCAGAAAGATGGCAATGAAGGTTCTTCATTCAGGGTTTTATTGGACATCATTGTTCAAGGATGCCTATCACTTCTGCTTACGGTGTGACCGATGTCAGAGAACAGGGAACATAGGACAGAGAAATGAGATGCCGCAATCCAGTCAAATGGTAGTCGAGATTTTTTATGTTTAGGGAATCAATTTCATGGGACCCTTCCCACCTTCAGATGGATACAGCTACATCCTAGTAGCTATGGACTACGTTTCAAAATGGATTGAAGCAATAGCTACGAAAACCAATGATAGCAAGGTAGTTGTGAAGTTTGTAAGAGGTACGATTTTCTCGTGATTCGGGACTCCACGTGCTATCATCAGTGACGGGGGTAGTCATTTTTGCAACAAGATTTTCGCCACACTTTTGAAGAAATATAGTGTGAATCATAAGGTTGCAAACCCCTACCATCCTCAAACCTCTGGTCAAGTAGAAGTCAGTAACAAACACATCAAACAGATACTTGAAAAGACAGTGAACACAAGTAGGAAGTGAAACAAATAATGCACGGTGTATATAAAACTATCTAGAGGGGGGGTGAATAGATTTTAAAGATATTACCCAATTTTTCGTGTATAGTCATAATTACGAAATTACCCCAAACTAGACAAAGCAATAAATCAAGTGTAAAATGCGGAAATTAAATAACACTTGATTTTTACGTAGAAACCCTCACGGGAAAAACCATGGGCTAATAAGTGAGCCACACTTGAACCTCGAATCCACTAAATGTGAAAACCGATTACAACCTAATCCCGGTATAAGTGGACCTAGTCCAATTGCTTGCGAATTAAGCAACCTAATCCCAGTCACAACACAAGACTTAATTCTCTAAGAAGAGATAATAAAACTTATGTGAATATGAGAAATATTCAAAATGCAATTTAGAGCTAGGTTACTCTATATGCTTATCTAGGATGATGATTGTGCAATTAATTCAATCCTAGATATTAAAATCTAGATGACATGTCGATTAGCTTAGCTAAATATAGATTATGAAAACCTAGATAGCTATCACAATACAACACTTAATCAAATCAACACAACAATCTCTATCTTGAATATTAGAATTTAATCTAAGAACAATCAAATAATAAAAGAGATGCCATAATAAATAAAACACTAATTATATATGATAATAGTGAAAAACTTACCAAAGCAAGTGTGTTGATGAAAGACCTATGCAAGCAAGCATCCTAGATATACTAGAAGATGCTAGATGAATTTTGATGCATATGAATTTTGGTTTGAGTGTTTAAATGAGCAAACTTGATTGCTTTTTCTCACAAAAATCTCTCTTTTAAAAATAGGGTTCTTGATGATTAAAGAGTCACATTCAGAATAAGAGAAAGTGATGTATTTACAGGCATGAAAAACAGAGCATGTGAAAAGACAAGTTTGCCCCTGAAACGCACCGATCGGCGATTTAAATAGGCGGCTAGGCCACCGATTACAACCGCCGAATTAAGCCCGAGAAGAACAGAGCATCATCAGCGATTTCATTCGGTGGTTTCATTCGGTGGTTTCAAAACCGCCGAACCAACCGCAGAATCAAACCTGAGAGATTAAATCAATCAGGTATGATTAGTGGTTTCGAATGGCGGTCGTGGCCGCAGATTATAACCGTAGAATTTCTCCAAAAGCCTCTGGCTACAAATGGCGGTTTCATTCGGCGGCCAGACCGCTGTTCATAACTGCCGTTTCACCAAAAGAGGTGAAACCAAAGGAGAAGCTAAGGGCATTCTCCGTAGGTGAACTTCGGGTAAAACCAAACACATACTAGCGCATGCGCGGACGTTTCCAAACAATATCGAGAAACGAATTATAAGGCACATAAGCACACACAAAATACAAAATCAAAGTGCAAGTGTGAAATGTGACATGTGAAGAGTATGCACACAAATGCAAGTATGCTAAGTGTGTGTGTGTGCAATCTAAATCTCTTCAAAGAAAACTAAGCACAAGAGATTTTACCTTTGGCGTGCTTGTCCCTTGAGGTCTTGAAAGGGCCTTTGAGTTTGATCCTCAATCACCTAAACTATCCTTACATAGAAAACCCCAACATGTGGTTTGTCCACGAAATAAGCCAATCAATAAATGGGAATCCTTACAATCTCCCCATTTGGCTATTTCGTGACAAAACTACCACTCACATTGATCCTCACAACATAATTGAAGCTATAGGATAACAATGATATTCTACATTACAAAGAGATATATAAAAAATAAAAATCTTCAAGACTTCAATCTCTTGTAGAACTATCAACCCTTCAAAGAAAAATATTACACTTCCAAAGCAAGTGTATGTGAGATGATCAACTGAAAATAAAACAAGCATTTGCATTTATGATTTTAAGCACAATATCATGCAATGCTCCCTCTCAAAGGGTTACTCCCCATCAAAGAATAGTCTCCCCAACATGCACAATTGCCATTACAATTTGCAACTCCCTTTACCACATTCTACTCCCCCTTTTTGTCATGATATAGGTAAAGGAGTAGTCCCCAACCGGGTCACTTCTAGGCAAAGAGAGATAGTAGCATACAAGATATTTGCATAATCATATGAGTCACTTTATGTATCTCAATTAATTAGAGAGAAACAAGGAGATTTATTGAAAAGAAAATGTGTGAATCAAACATGCTTTGCATACAAGACAAGTAGCATTCAAGTCCAAAATACAATGGTATTCGGCAAAGCAAATGACAAAGGTTTCTAATAAGAATTAAAACCAATTTCACCATTGTCATGGGAGAAGCAAGGATGTAAAGATTTTATTGTTTTCAATATAAGAGCAACTATATCCAACTTTATAAGCGAAACATGGCATGAACGACTTTGCACTCTATTCGATTTTTCCGGATAAGATATTCCTAGGATAGTAGTCATGTTCAACCAATAAAGAAAGAGAGACATTTCGAATTTAAATTTCTTTGAATGGATACAAGATCCTTTATTCATTTTGAGTCTCATAAGCTTTTTCACACAAGTTTTGCATTTTAAGAATATGCAATCATCAATTCATGCTTTTTCATATGAGCATGTGATATGAATTTCATGCTTTTCATAAGACAATAGCATGTTAATTAAGAATCATCATGTTATGGAGATTACTATAGGTCATTCAAATCATACTTCCTATGTAAATCTCATAGTCCAAAAATGCATGTTTGAACATAAATATGACATGGATTGTAAACAAGCATGGTTCACACTTATTGAATTGAAAACATATATACATATGTGCAACCAAGCTTACTCAAGCAATTAAAAAAGAAGCATAAGATTTTTCAAATTTTTTGCATGTGACAAGTATGCAAAATAGCCCTCTTTGCTCGAGTTCCCCATATGGGGTCAATCACCAAAACACACCTCTCCACAAGACATATCCCAATAGATCTACTAAGTGTTTTAAATCGAGTAGCATTTAAGGGTTTAGTAAATATGTCCACAAGTTGATCATTAGTACCTACATGTTCAAGTACTATGCATTTATTTTCAACAAGCTCTCTAATGAAATGATGGCGGATGTTAATATGCTTAGTTCTAGAATGTTGCACTGGATTCTTGGAAATATTAATGGCACTCATATTATCACAAAAAAAGAGTGAGTGTACCTTGGTTGAATCCGTAGTCTACTAGCATTTGCTTTATCCATAGAAGTTGTGTGCATCCACTCCCCACGGCTATGTACTCGGCCTCGGCCGTGGACAAGGAAATCGAGTTTTGCTTTTTGCAAAACCAAGACACCAAGTTGTTGCCTAGGAATAAGCAACCGCCCGTTGTGCTTTTCCTATTATCACAATTTCCTGCCCAATCCGCATCACTAAAGCCTATAAGACTAGTATTACTGTCAAAAGAGTACCAAATCCCATAGTTGGATGTCCCATTCACATAGCGAATGATTCTCTTAACGGAAGAGAGATGGGACTCCTTAGGATCCGCTTGGAACCTAGCACACACACCCACACAAAAAGATATATCGGGCCTACTTGCGGTCAAATAAAGCAAGCTACCTATCATGCCCCGATAAAGAGTTTGTTCCACACTTTTTCCACTTGCATCCTTACTAAGCTTCAAAGTGGTACTCATGGGTGTATCACAATGTTTGGCATTTTCAAGACCAAACTTCTTCACTAGGTTTTTTGCATATTTGGCTTGGGTAATAAAAATCCCATCATCTAATTGCCTAATTTGCAAACCTAGGAATTAACTAAGCTCACCAACAAGACTCATCTCAAATTCATGAGACATAACATCAACAAATTGTTGGACTTTGGTGTTGTTGGTGGAGCCAAAAACAATGTCATCAACATAGATTTGAGCTATAAATAACTCATCTTTGTTTCTCTTGATGAACAAGGTCTTGCCAACACTACCCCTTGTGTAGTCATTGTCAACAAGAAATTGAGTGAGGCGCTCATACCAAGCCCTCGGTGCTTGTTTCAACCCATACAAAGCCTTTTTGAGGCGATAGACATGGTTGGGGTGGTGTGCATCCACAAACCCCTTGGGTTGTTCAACAAACACTTCCTCTTGCAAGAAGCTGAAAGTAATTAAATACTCGATGCGTGTTCTATATAAAGCTAGAGGGGGGTGAATAGATTTTAACTAATATTACCCAATTTTCGCATGCAAGTCAATTTTACGAAATGCCCCTACTAGTCAAAAATACATACAAGTGTAATATAGTGCGGAATTTAAATAACACTTGATGTATACGTGGAAACCCAACCACTGGGAAAAACCACGGGCTGTATAGTGCGCCACACTCGGAACTCGAAATCACTAATTGAAATGAAGTTTACAACCTATGTAGACCTCGTCTAACACTCCGGTCTGTAACCCCTCACTTCTACCCAGCGGGCCTTTATTAGCAACCCTATTCCAATTTGCTTGAGGCCTAAGCACTCTTAGCCTCAAGACTTACTTCTCATGAAGAGAACAACCTATGTGAATATATATATGAATATTCAAATAACAAACAAGGCTAGGTAACCTTAGATGCTTATCTAGGATGATGATATAATCAATTTAATCAACCCTAGATATCAATTGCTAAATGACATGTCAAATAGCTTAGCTAATCAAGATTAATTAAAAACCTAATTAGCTATCACAATCAACACTCAATCATTTTCATCACAAATAATCTCTAACTTGTATCTAGCATATAATCAAAAGCATACAAGTAATTAAAGAGATGGCTTGGTATTTAAAATACTACAATAAGATGAAATTAATCAAAATCTTACCAAGCAAGTTGTGATGATGCAAACCCATACATGGATGCGCTCTATATAGACATAGGAGATGCAATATGAAATTTGATGCAAAAGGGGTTTGATTTGAGTGGTTAAAGTTGAGTTCTTGATTTGATTTTCTCTCAAAATCTATCTTTGAAGATTAGGGTTCTTAAGAGTCAAAGAACTGATTCAGATAATGAGAAAGTGTGATATTTATAGACATCAAGAACAGGGCAAGTGAAAGACAATTTTGCCCCTGAAACGCACCGTTCGGCGGTTTCAATCGGCGGCCAGGCCGCCGATTACGACCGCCGAATAGAGCTTGTGAAGAACAGAGCATTAACGGCGGTTTCATTCGGCGGTTTCGTGACCGCCGATCCAACCGCCGAATCAAACCCGAGAGATTAAAATCGATCAGGTATGAACGGCGGTTTCGAACGGCGGTCGTGACCGCCGATATTGACCGCATAATTGCTTCAGACCAATCTGGACTGAAACGGCGGTTTCATTCGGCGGCCAGGCCGCCGATCATAACCGCCGATCACCAACATGGTGAAAACCAAGGAGAAGCCAAGGGCATTCTCCATAGGCGGTCTTCGCGCGAAACCAAGCACTCATTAGTGCAAGCGCGGACGTTTCCAAACAATGTCGGGAAACGAATTATAAGGCACATATACACACAACAAGATATATCAACCAAAGTGCTAGTGTGTAAAGTGACATGTGAAGAGATGCACATAAAAAATAAGCAAGTATGCAATCATAGCAAGAATGCTAAGTGTGTGTGTGCTACTAAATCTCTTCAAAGAAAAACAAGCACAAGAGATTATACCTTTGGCGTGCTTGTATCTTGAGGTCATGGAAGGGCCTTTGATCTTCAACACTAATCACTTAGACTACCCTTACATTCAAAACCCCAACATGTGGTTTGACCACGAAATAAGCCAATCAACAATGGGAATCCTTACAGAAGCCATTTAGGAAGGCACTCTTGACATCCATTTGGTGCAATTTGAACTTGTGAATACAAGAAATGGACAAGAGAAGCCTAATGGACTCTAAATGGGCAACATGAGCAAATGTCTCCTCAAAGTCGATACCCTCAATTTGAGAGTACCCTTGTGTAACAAGTCTTGCCTTGTTACGCACTATGTTGCCGTCCTCATCGGATTTGTTCCTATAAATCCACTTGGTGCCTATGACATGTGTGCTTTTAGGCCTAGGAACTAGAGTCCAAACCTCATTCCTTTCGAATTGGCTTAGCTTTTCTTGCATGGCAAGAACCCAAAATTCATCATTTAAGGCTTCATCAACCTTTTTGGGTTCTATTTGAGAGGTGTAGCATGTAAAGCTAATGAGATTAGCTATTTGACACCTAGTCCTAACACCCTCATTCACATCTCCAATAACATCATCTTTGTTATGGATTCTTTTAACCCATGGAACAGGTTCATTAGAGTCCAAGAGAGGAACTCTATTATGAGGTTGTGTGTCCTCATTATTACCATTGGACATCCCAACATTGGGAGTCTCCACAACATTCTCCAAAGGAGAGTCATCATCTAAAACTACCTCCTCCTCATGGTTATTAGACTTGAGCCTTGTATCATCAATGATTACATTGGATGATTCCATGACGGTTCGAGTCTTCAAGTTGAAAACTCTATAGGCTCTACTATTCAAGGCATAGCCAATAAATATACCCTCATCACTCTTAGCATCAAACTTGCCAAGTTGATCACGGTCATTCAAATGTAGCATTTGCTTCCAAAGGTGTGGAAGTAACTAACATTTGGCTTCCTACCTTTCCATAACTCATAGGAGGTATTCCTAGATCTGGGCCTTAGGAAAATTCTATTCCCTATATAGCAAGCCGTATTAACGACTTCGGCCCATAGGTTCCTAGGGATATTGTTGCTAAGCAACATCACACGGGCCATCTCTTGAAGGACCCTATTCTTCCTCTCAACAACTCCATTTTGTTGAGATGTCCTAGGAGCCAAAAACTCATGGGAGATCCCTAAGCTATTTCAATAGCTTTCAAAGTAGGCATTCTCAAACTCTCTCCTATAATCACTTCTAATCCGTTTAATGCTTTTAATGTTATAATTCATTTCATTTTGTATTTTAGTACAAAGCATTTTAAACTTCTCAAAAGTTTCGGATTTTTCTCTAAGAAAATATGTCCATGTGAACCTAGAGAAATCATCTACACAAACAAAAATGTATCTCTTTCCACCTAAACTCTCGGTTTGCATCGGACCCATAAGATCCATGTGGAGAAGCTCTAGGGGCTCCTTAGTGGAGAGATACTTGCCCTTTTTATGCATGCTCTTGGTTTGTTTCCTTGTTGGCAAGGTCCACAAACACCATCGGCTTTCTTCCCAAGCTTAGGGAGGCTACGCACACAATTGAACTTTCCAAGGGTTCTTAAATCTCAAAAGTTCATGTGGCCAAGTCTTTCATGCCACAACTTTATTTGCTCATCCATGGACACATTGTTTGAGACTATTCTAGCTTCAAGACAATAGCAATTGTCGCTAGATCTCATACCTTTCAACAAGGTTTGTCCATCAAGCTTAAGGATAGAGCAATCATCTTTACTAAACAAGATGGAATATCCTTCATCACTAAGGTGTGAAATGCTTATCAAATTGGCTTTCAAGCCATCAACAAATAAAGCATTGGATAAGGAGGGTAATCCAGGAATGGAAATGGTTCATTTCCCTATGACTCTCTTTTTGGATCCATCACCAAAGGTGACACATCCTCCTTCCTCCATGACAAGAGTCTTGAAGAAACTCTTGTTTCCCGTCATGTGCCTAGAGCACCCACTATCCAAATACCAAAAATTAGAAGAATTAGCCTTTAAGGCAATTTGAGCAACATGGCATACATTTTCATTCTTTCTAATCCACATAGGTAACACAATTTCTTTCCTTGTGGTCTTTGGTACATGTGCTCTAGATGTCCTAGGATCATACAAATCAATATTATCATTCCTAGGAACATGCATCATGGCTCTTTTTTTTTTCTTCTCAATCATGCTTCTAGTTTTACACATTTTAATATAATGAAAGCATATTGGTCTAATATGACCATCAAAACCACAAAAATGACATGTAGGAATAAAATAAGGAATCATACCTCGTCCTTGTGTGTACATAAGAGCTTTCCCATGTCTTTGTGGTTGAGTGGGTTCAATCCATCTTCGTTGTTGAATCGGTCTAACTTGCTTCCGAGGTATAGCTTGCATGATTGGTCCATTTCCTTTGTGAGACATTGGTTGAGAAGAGTTAGCTTGAAGAGTTCTTGTAGGTTGAGCTTGAGGTTGCCTTCTTGGAGCCACCTTCACTTGTGAACTATTTGAACATTGTCCTAGATCAATTTTCTTCCTAGGAGTTTGCACCGGTAAAGCTTCTTTGTAGCCCAAGCTCTTGACAAACACGGTCTTGTTAGAGGTTGAGATCTCCTTACCATCTTCATACCCAAGACACATCTTCTCACACGGACTCTTTCTAACACCAAGTATATGGTCAAGCTTCTTGGTGCTAGAAGCCATCCTAGCTGATGATTCTTTAGCTTTATCAAGTTCCTTCTTCAAACCTTCTTCATTCCTCTTAGATAAGACTAACTCCTCTCTTAGCTTATCTTCATTCGATGTGAATCTCATTACTTCTTCACTTAATTGATCTATATGTGTTGAGAGCTCTAGGTTTTCCTCCTTCAATCTCATAATTTATCTCTTATTTTTAACCTTGAATTCTCAAACTTGACCATGTAGTCTCTAAGATCCATCTTGTCCACTTTTCCATTAGTGGAGTGAGATGAATAACCATCATCACTTGAGTCAATTTCTTCTTGACTCTCATTCCCTTCTTCACTAGAACCTTTGCTTTTGTGAGAGGAGGCAAAGGCTATGAAGTTAGCCATGAGCTCTTCATCATCCGAAGACTCATCTCCCTCATTAGAGTCATCACTTCCACTCCATGTGGCAGCCATCACTTTTCCCTTTTTCTTAGTAATGTGATTAGCACATTCGGGGGCAAAGTGGCCTTTCCTACCACATTCATAGCATCGGACCCCTTTCCTTTCGGTTTTCTCTTGCCTAGACTCAAACTTCTTGAATGGAGTCTTTTTCTTGAAGTCTTGACCCTTGGATCCAAAACATTTTTTCTCGGACTTGTAGAATTTCTTGAACCTTCTCATCAACAAGGCCATTTCTTCGTCTGAGTCATCATTCTCCTCCTTCACATCTTTAGAGGCTTTCAAAGCAATTCCCTTTTGCTTTTTAGGAGGTGTGGAGGTAAGACCCTTCCTAGACTCATAAGCTAGAAGCCTCCCTATCACCTCACTTGGCTTCATATCCTTGTAAGTGCTATTCTCCTCTAAAGCCGTCACCTTAGACTCAAATCTATCGGGGAGAGATCTCATAATCTTTTGCTTGATCCTCCTATCCGAATACGGGTCACCAAGTTGATGACTTTGGTTCACAATGTCCATCAACCTTACTTCGAAGTCGTTAAAGCATTCGTTCTCATCCATCCTAAGCAATTCGAATTGCGTTTGGAGAACTTGAAGCTTCGAGTCCTTAACAACTTCGGTTCCCTCATGTGCAACCTCTAGGATGTCTCATGCCTCCTTAGCTATCCTAGTGTTTTGAATCAATTTATATTGATTTTCGTCCATTGCACATAGGATGGCATGCATCGCCTTCCTATTCCACTTTGATGACTCAAACTCTTGTGTGTTCCATTGCACTTTAAGCTTGAGCACATCCTCTCCTTCACCCGTAGGAGTCATCATGGGTGATGTGTAGCCGTCTTCAACCACCATCCAAGCCCGGTCATGGATTTGACATATGTACAACTCCATCTTGCCTTTCCAAGAGGCATAATTCAACCCGGTAAGAAGTGGAGGCCTTGTGCTAGAAGCACCCTCGTCGCCACCACTATTTCCACCATTTCCACTCATAGTGTTTATGAATGAATGAAATGAATGCAAATGTATGAATGATCAAAAATCACACAAAATGCAAAACACACCAAAATGAGCAAGGATCACCTAAGTATATCTAAGAACCCGCTCTGATACCAATTGAAACAAATAATGCACGGTGTGTGTATGGTTCCCATTTGTTTATTGGCTTATTTTGTGGTCAAACCCCATGTTGGGGATTCTTTGTAAGGGTAACTTAGTATTTAGATTCAAGTTCAATGTCCTTTGAAGACCTCATCATTGATAAGCACCAAAGGTAATTTCTAAGTGCTTACTTGCTTTGAAGAGATAGTTGCACACACTCACAACTCATGCATATGTTTAATCCTTGTATGTTGTGTGTCTTATTGGTGTGCATTTATGTTCATTAACATCTCTTCTTGCATGTTTACATGATTGCATTTTGTATTTCCAAAGCCTTGTCATGCATTAGGCCTAGGAGTGCATTGTTTGCAAGGGCGCTGTTCAAAGCACTCTACAAAGCGCTGTTCGAATAGCACCCACTTGACCTGGTGGAAAAATGCCATTTTTAATGCATCATGTTTGATGCATTTTGAAGAGGCGCTGTATGGGCGCTGTTCAGAAGCGCTGTACGTACAGCGCTGTACGTACAGCGCCTATCTCAGACCCGAGAAGAACAGATTTGAGGTGCTGTTCAGGCGCTGTACAAAAGCGCTCTACGAACAGCACCTATGAAGATTGTTCTTCATGTTCTTCATTTTTCCAGGAGAGGCGTTGTACAAGTCGCTCTACGTACAGCGACCTGTACAGCGCCCAAGGCAAAAATTGTGTCACTTTTCAAAACGACCACACTTCATTTTGACACCCTATATATATGCCACTTTGACTTTAAGTCAATAAAGAGAGTTCATTTTCAGATTCCATACTTAGGATATTTTTCAAAAGAAAGAAAAATACCAAGAACTCACCTTTGATTACTCAAACACCTTTTCATGACCATCAATCATCATCTAACATCATCCTTGATCATCTAGATGTCATTTTGCTGGATTCTTCATTACACTTTGCTTGGTAAGCTTTTCACTAATATCTTACATATTTTGTGTCTTTCTTAACAAGCAATCTTATTTATTACTTGTATGTTATTCATATATATTTTGGATACAAGATTGAGATTAGTGTATTGAATGTTTGAGAGTTGTATTGTGATAGCTAATTAGGTTTTTGCTTAATCTTGATTAGCTAAGCTATTTCATATGTCATTTAGCTTTTAATATCTAGGATTGCTTTAATTGCAAAATCATCATCTTAGATAAGCATATAGGGTTCCCTTGCTCTATGTTGCATTTTGGATATTCATATATTCACTTAGGGTGTTAATCTCTTCATTGAGAATCAAAGTCTTGTGTGTAGCTTCCGGGATTAGGTTGCTTAGATCGCAAGCATTCGAACTAGGTTCACTCATACCGGGATTAGGTAGGTGTGTGATTACTTCCGGGATTAGGTTGTAATTTTATCACATTTAGTGGATTCGAGGTTCGGGTGTGGCTCACTCAACAGCCCGTGGTTTTTCCCGTGAGGGTTTCCACGTAAATATCAAGTGTTGTATATTTTCGCACCATATTACACTTGCTATATTTTATTGACTATTAGGGGCATTTTCGTAATCTAGACCATACACGAAAATTGGGTAAAATTATTAAAATCTATTCCCCTCTATTCCCCCCCCCCCCCCCCCCCCCCCCCCCCCCCCCCCCCCCTCTAGATAGTTTATACACACCGTGCAATATTTGTTTCAGTGTGTATAAAACTATCTAGAAGGGGGTGAATAGATATTACCCAATTTTTCGTGTATAGTCAATATTACGAAATTACCCCAAATTAGACAAAGCAATAAATCAAGTGCAAAGAGTATATCGGTTGTACACACGAATTGTGTAAAATTTTGATATTTGAGAGATATAGATTTGTATTCTACATCTGGAACAATCGGTAAACAGATTATGTGTTTATATAATCTGGTACAAACCAGTTTATATATATACGAGTATATATATTTGTTCAATATGGCATCATATCGGTGGGTTACAACCTGCGTTTGATATATTGTTAAATATACTGGTCTTTGTTTTATTTGTATGAGATATATATCAACACAATTCAGTGTTTGATGTACTATCATTATGAAACTAAGTAACACGAAGATTGTGTATACAATCGGGTTTACTTTGGTACATAGATTATAAGATTATATAATCTTACACCAAAAGCAGCACTTGTTTATAGATATATGTATTATATTTAAAGTGCTTTACTGGTGTTTTATGCACTGTAAATCAATATTTTACATATTGATGTATACGTACTGGTGTTGATATCAGTACTGGTGGTTTGTGTTGTTTGATATCAATTAATTGATAAACAATACTACATCGGTGTGTGATATATCTTTGTTTGATATATTAATATAAATAATAGTATACGTACTAGTTATTTATATTTCATAAGTTGAAGTTATATTGGTGTGTTTATATATTATGATTGATATATATTAACATACTATTATGATATATTATGTGTTTGATATATCGTTATTATATCTTTATGATATATATTAGTATTTGATTTGGTTTGTGAAAAATAACTGCCGAATCAACTATGAACCCGAGCGTGGCTCAAGAGACTCCGGTGGTCAACCCAATTGTGTGTCAGTTGACCGACCCGATGGTGAACCCTTTTTTGTGGGTCAAATGAATACCCTGACGATGAATTCGTTTGTGTCTCCGATCTCAGTTCTTATGAATCATATGGAGAGACTAGAGGGTCTGAATTTCAAGAGATGGCAACAAAAGATGTTGCTTTACTTGACCACATTGAATCTTGTGAGATTCTTAACTGATGAGGCTCATAAGGTCAACCGTGGTAACAAGTTGGATGTGTAAAATAGTGATTAGTGTCAAAATCAATTTTTGAACTTCAAAATTGTAATTATCAATTAATAATGATTTATTTCTATTAATTCCGGATTAATAGAAATGTTAAATTTTGAATTCAAAAACAAAACTGATTTGACTTTAATATTGCCTATTTTAATGAGAATTAATTTCAAATTAATTTAGTTGATTTCCTCCTGATATTATGGTGGATAAATCAAACGTGAACACAAGTGTTCCACTTGAAACTCCTAGTGCTAATCCAACTGTAGGACTAGACACTTTAGTTGTTAATTCAGTGCTTGTGGGAGATGTGCCTATTTTGGGGCCAAGTGTGGCAACATCGACTCCGGCCATCAACTCATTTGTGAGAAACATGGGAGATCCGATGATGAGCCAGTATGTGAGTCATGCGAACCTTGAGTGGTGGAAGCAGAAGATGCTGTTCTAATTAACCACGCTGAATGTAGTTAGGTTCTTGACTAAAGATGCTCTTAAACCCAATAGTGGTTAAGAGCGAGATGTTCAGATATGAATGCTATTGATGCATGGAACCTTTCGGATTTTCAGTGCCGAAACTACATACTGAACGGGCTGTCAGATTCACTGTATAGCGTATACTTTACAAAGAAAAAATAGCCAAAAGAATTGTGAGAGTCGTTAGACCGGAAATACAAGACTGAGGATGTTGGATCCAAAAGGTTTGTTGTCAGTCGGTTTCTTGATTACAAGATGGTGGACTCTAAGACATTTATGAGTCAACTCTAAGAGCTTCAAGTGATTATGCATAAGATTTATGCTGAAGGGATAACCCCAAGTGAAACCTTCATGGTGGCTAATATCACTGAGAAGCGTCTGAGGTGGTGAGTATGAAACACCGTTTGGTGAATTATGTGCACAACATGGAATCATACATCAAACCACTGCACTGTATTTCCCTCAGCAAAACAGAGTTGCTGAACGGAAAAATCATTCCTTGAAATGATGAATGCAATGATGATAAGTTCTGGATTGCCTCAGAACATGTGGGGTGAAGCTATACTGTCTAGCAATTACCTTTTAAATAAGGCACCCCGAAAGAAAGAAGACAAAACCCCATATGAGCTATGGAAATGAAGGAAGCCTTCTTATAAATTCTTATGAATGTGGGGGTGTCTTGCCAAAGTGGCTATACCTACACCTAAGAAGGTGAAAATATGTCTGAAAACCGTTGATTGCATTTTCATTGGATATGCATAGGACAGTAGTGCTCATCGATTTTGGTGTATAAATCTGACATCCCAGATATACACAAAAACACGATAATGGAATTTAGAAATGCATCGTTCTTTGAACATGTATTTCTATGTAAATCCAATGATGAAGCGAGTTCATTGAAACGAACACATGTTGAGGATGAACCTAGACGTAACAAAAGAGTAAGGACGGAAACGTCTTTTGGTACAGATTTTCTGACCTATTTGCTAGAAGGTGAACTTCGAACTTTCAAAGAAGCAGTAAGCTCTTCAGAAGGACTCTTGTGGAAAGAGGTAATTAAGAGCGAAATTGATTCTGTTTTGTAAAATCACACTTGGGAATTAGTGGACCTTTCTCCGGGATGTAAACCGCTAGGATCCAAATGGATTTTCAAGAGAAAAATGAAAACGGATGGATTAATTGATAAATGTAAGGCCAGACTTGTAATTAAAGGTTACAATCAACGAGAAGGCCTAGACTACTTTGATACATATTCTCTTATGACGAGAATAACCTCCATTAGGATGATACTTGCTATCGTAGCTTTGCGAAATCTTGAAGTACATCAAATGGATATGAAAACAACTTTCTTAAATGGAGATCTAGATAAAGAGATTTGCATGGAACAACCTGAGGGTTTTTCGCTCCAGGGCAAGGAAAGAAAGTTTGTAAATTGGTGAAGTCTTTATATGGTTTAAAGCAAGCACCCAAAAAATGGCATGAGAAATTTGACAATGCTATGATGTCAAATGGATTCAAAATCAACGAATGTGACAAATGTGTTTATGTCAAAGACTCAGGAAATGGCTATGTCATTTTGTGCCTTTACGTTGATGACATGCTTACTGTAGGTAGTGATGATAAAATGATTAAATCTACCAAGGGTATGTTGAAATCAAGATTTGAAAGATATGGGACCAGCTGATGTAATGTTGGGAATGAAAATCTCAAGGACATCTAGCGGACTCATACTAAGTCAATCACACTATGTTGATATGATTCTTGAGATATTCAACAAAATGACTCTGGAATTTCCAGAATACCAGTAGATTCAAATCTACACCTATCCAAGAATAAGGGTGAGAGCGTCTCTCAACTAGAATATTCTCGAGTGATAGGAGGTCTAATGTACTTAACAAGTTGTACAAGACCAGACATAGTTAATGCAGTCAGCAAATTAAGCAGATACACGAGTAATCCAGGAACCGATCACTGGAAAGGAATAGTAAGAGTACTGAAGTACTTACGATTCACTCGTAATCATGGACTGCATTATACCAGATATCCTGCTGTCCTAGAAAGATACACTGATGCTAATTAGATATCTGATATGAAAGATTCAAAATCCACTAGTGGGTATGTGTTCACACTAGGAGGTGCTGCGATATCCTGGAAATCCTCCAAACAAATGTGTATAGCCAGATCCACCATGGAATCTGAGTTTATAGCATTAAATAAATGTGGTGAGGAGGCTGAGTGGTTTTTGCTAATTATTATAGGATATTCCAAGATGGCCAAAGCCTGTGCCGGCGATTTGCATCCACTGTGATAGTCAATAGCACAGAGCAACATGTATAATGGGAAGTCTAGACATATACGTCGAAGACATAATACCATTAGACAACTAATCTCAACTGGGGTTATCACTATTGACTATGTAAGGTCAAAAGATAACATTGCGGATCCGCTAACCAAAGGGTTAAATAGAGAATTAGTTGAGACATCATCGAGAGGAATGGGACTAAAGCCCATTAGATAAAAAGTCGTTACAATGGACACCCAACCTAGTTGACTGGAGATCCCAAGATCTAGGTTCAATGGGACAACCAAGTTGTAAGACTTAGTTGGATCACTGTGGGGGTTACCCTCAAGTCCATTCCTATGATGAAACAGTGATACCCGTAGGGAAAAGGTTAAACTATGTTTTTAATGATTTTTATGCGTCGAAATTCCAAGCTATGGAAATCCGAGCAGAGTAATGCAGGTTACTCTTAATTAAGAAATCACCTATGTGAGAGAGAAGTGGGGCCGCTTCTAAAAGAGAATAGTGAAGGGCTATATTCTCCAGAGACTCTCACAGAACCAGGCGCATGTTCATGGCCAAAACGAACATAGCAATGAGAACCAAATCGGGTCTGGAAGATACCTGTGTGAGGTGTGTGATCGTTTACACAAAACGGCAAAACAGTTCAAGGATATCACATCTACTGATCAGCCAGTAAAGTAAACATACCTTTACAAGGGAAGGTTCAAAGGGTAACACCTACCTATCCTATGCAGGTTTCGACCGTTTGAACTTACCAAACATCATCTTTTGTGTCTCCTAGGTCAATTTCATTCATGTGGGGGATTGTTGGAAATTTTGTGACTAACTCATGGTTTGAGAGCAATTTTTGGGTATAATTAATTCCATGGAAATGGATGATTAAAATGGATTCGAATTCTCCTCCGTGAGAGCTTCGAAATGGTGTACTCAAATTCACAAAATGGTTAATGGGTGAATGAGAAATTGAATCTCAAAGTGAACCCATTGTGTAGGGATCAAAGTGAATCCCACATTGCTTAGGGAAGTCACTTATGCATAGTATATAAGTGAATGTGTGATATGAGGTATCAACAATGTGTGGCATAGAGGCTCTCTCTCGCGCGCGCAGGGGGGGGTGCAAATCATGGACCTCGAACCTTCGAATGCACGACTCGTGTGTGGGCGCGACCTGCGTACACGAATGCCGCTCCGATTGGACCGTGAGAGTCCAGTTGACTTTTTGCCACTTCCCTAAGTCAACGTTTTTGATAAGGAAAGAATTAATTGGTTGGATTCTGATTTCTTACTTGATCACTAAGAATAAAGAATCGGTTTTAATTAGAAATAAATCTCTTTAAACGGAAATTATTTTCTAATTAATTGGATTTCCTTGTTAAAGTCAAAAACGTACTGACCAAGTATTTCCAACTAAAACCCTAGTTTTGTTTTCTATAAAACCGAAGCTTCTCCTTTCAGAATAAACATTCCGAAATACATATAGCAGCAGCAGCAGCTTCTTTTCTTCGATTACGACCGCCGAATAGAGCTCGTGAAGAACAGAGCATTAACGGCAGTTTCATTCGGCGGTTTCGTAACCGCCGATCCAACCGCCGAATCAAACCCGAGAGATTAAAATCGATCAGGTATGAACGGCGGTTTCGAACGGCGGTCGTGACCGCCGATATTGACCGCATAATTGCTTCAGACCAATCTGGACTGAAACGGCGGTTTCATTCGGCGGCCAGGCCGCCGATCATAACCGCCGATCACCAACAATGGTGAAAACCAAGGAGAAGCCAAGGGCATTCTCCATAGGCGGTCTTCGCGCGAAACCAAGCACTCATTAGTGCAAGCGCGGACGTTTCCGAACAATGTCGGGAAATGAATTATAAGGCACATATACACACAACAAGATATATCAACCAAAGTGCTAGTGTGTAAAGTGACATGTGAAGAGATGCACATAAAAAATAAGCAAGTATGCAATCATAGCAAGAATGCTAAGTGTGTGTGTGCTACTAAATCTCTTCAAAGAAAAACAAGCACAAGAGATTATACCTTTGGCGTGCTTGTATCTTGAGGTCATGGAAGGGCCTTTGATCTTCAACACTAATCACTTAGACTACCCTTACATTCAAAACCCCAACATGTGGTTTGACCACGAAATAAGCCAATCAACAAAACGGGAATCCTTACAGAAGCCATTTAGGAAGGCACTCTTGACGTCCATTTGGTGTAATTTGAACTTGCGAATACAAGATATGGACAAGAGAAGCCTAATGGACTCTAAACGGGCAACGGGAGTAAATGTCTCCTCAAAGTCGATACCCTCAATTTGAGAGTACCCTTGTGTAACAAGTCTTGCCTTGTTACGCACTATATTGCCATCCTCATCGGATTTGTTCCTATAAATCCACTTGGTGCCTATGACATGTGTGCTTTTAGGCCTAGGAACTAGAGTCCAAACCTCATTCCTTTCGAATTGGCTTAGCTTTTCTTGCATGGCAAGAACCCAAAATTCATCATTTAAGGCTTCATCAACCTTTTTGGGTTCTATTTGAGAGGTGTAGCATGTAAAGCTAATGAGATTAGCTATTTGACACCTAGTCCTAACACCCTCATTCACATCTCCAATAACATCATCTTTGTTATGGATTCTTTTAACCCATGGAACAGGTTCATTAGAGTCCAAGAGAGGAACTCTATTATGAGGTTGTGTGTCCTCATTATTACCATTGGACATCCCAACATTGGGAGTCTCCACAACATTCTCCAAAGGAGAGTCATCATCTAAAACTACCTCCTCCTCATGGTTATTAGACTTGAGCCTTGTATCATCAATGATTACATTGGATGATTCCATGACGGTTCGAGTCTTCAAGTTGAAAACTCTATAGGCTCTACTATTCAAGGCATAGCCAATAAATATACCCTCATCACTCTTAGCATCAAACTTGCCAAGTTGATCACGGTCATTCAAAATGTAGCATTTGCTTCCAAAGGTGTGGAAGTAGCTAACATTTGGCTTCCTACCTTTCCATAACTCATAGGAGGTATTCCTAGATCTGGGCCTTAGGAAAATTCTATTCCCTATATAGCAAGCCGTATTAACGACTTCGGCCCATAGGTTCCTAGGGATATTGTTGCTAAGCAACATCACACGGGCCATCTCTTGGAGGACCCTATTCTTCCTCTCAACAACTCCATTTTGTTGAGATGTCCTAGGAGCCAAAAACTCATAGGAGATCCCTAAGCTATTGCAATAGCTTTCAAAGAGGGCATTCTCAAACTCTCTCCTATAATCACTTCTAATCCGTTTAATGCTTTTAATGTTATAATTCATTTCATTTTGTATTTTAGTACAAAGCATTTTAAACTTCTCAAAAGTTTCGGATTTTTCTCTAAGAAAATATGTCCATGTGAACCTAGAGAAATCATCTACACAAACAAAAATGTATCTCTTTCCACCTAAACTCTCGGTTTGCATCGGACCCATAAGATCCATGTGGAGAAGCTCTAGGGGCTCCTTAGTGGAGAGATACTTGCCCTTTTTATGCATGCTCTTGGTTTGTTTCCTTGTTGGCAAGGTCCACAAACACCATCGGCTTTCTTCCCAAGCTTAGGGAGGCTACGCACACAATTGAACTTTCCAAGGGTTCTTAAATCTCAAAAGTTCATGTGGCCAAGTCTTTCATGCCACAACTTTATTTGCTCATCCATGGACACATTGTTTGAGACTATTCTAGCTTCAAGACAATAGCAATTGTCGCTAGATCTCATACCTTTCAACAAGGTTTGTCCATCAAGCTTAAGGATAGAGCAATCATCTTTACTAAACAAGATGGAATATCCTTCATCACTAAGGTGTGAAATGCTTATCAAATTGGCTTTCAAGCCATCAACAAATAAAGCATTGGATAAGGAGGGTAATCCAGGAATGGAAATGGTTCATTTCCCTATGACTCTCTTTTTGGATCCATCACCAAAGGTGACACATCCTCCTTCCTCCATGACAAGAGTCTTGAAGAAACTCTTGTTTCCCGTCATGTGCCTAGAGCACCCACTATCCAAATACCAAAAATTAGAAGAATTAGCCTTTAAGGCAATTTGAGCAACATGGCATACATTTTCATTCTTTCTAATCCACATAGGTAACACAATTTCTTTCCTTGTGGTCTTTGGTACATGTGCTCTAGATGTCCTAGGATCATACAAATCAATATTATCATTCCTAGGAACATGCATCATGGCTCTTTTTTTTTTCTTCTCAATCATGCTTCTAGTTTTACACATTTTAATATAATGAAAGCATATTGGTCTAATATGACCATCAAAACCACAAAAATGACATGTAGGAATAAAATAAGGAATCATACCTCGTCCTTGTGTGTACATAAGAGCTTTCCCATGTCTTTGTGGTTGAGTGGGTTCAATCCATCTTCGTTGTTGAATCGGTCTAACTTGCTTCCGAGGTATAGCTTGCATGATTGGTCCATTTCCTTTGTGAGACATTGGTTGAGAAGAGTTAGCTTGAAGAGTTCTTGTAGGTTGAGCTTGAGGTTGCCTTCTTGGAGCCACCTTCACTTGTGAACTATTTGAACATTGTCCTAGATCAATTTTCTTCCTAGGAGTTTGCACCGGTAAAGCTTCTTTGTAGCCCAAGCTCTTGACAAACACGGTCTTGTTAGAGGTTGAGATCTCCTTACCATCTTCATACCCAAGACACATCTTCTCACACGGACTCTTTCTAACACCAAGTATATGGTCAAGCTTCTTGGTGCTAGAAGCCATCCTAGCTGATGATTCTTTAGCTTTATCAAGTTCCTTCTTCAAACCTTCTTCATTCCTCTTAGATAAGACTAACTCCTCTCTTAGCTTATCTTCATTCGATGTGAATCTCATTACTTCTTCACTTAATTGATCTATATGTGTTGAGAGCTCTAGGTTTTCCTCCTTCGATCTCATAATTTCTCTCTTATTTTTTAACCTTGAATTCTCAAACTTGACCATGTAGTCTCTAAGATCCATCTTGTCCACTTTTCCATTAGTGGAGTGAGATGAATAACCATCATCACTTGAGTCAATTTCTTCTTGACTCTCATTCCCTTCTTCACTAGAACCTTTGCTTTTGTGAGAGGAGGCAAAGGCTATGAAGTTAGCCATGAGCTCTTCATCATCCGAAGACTCATCTCCCTCATTAGAGTCATCACTTCCACTCCATGTGGCAGCCATCACTTTTCCCTTTTTCTTAGTAATGTGATTAGCACATTCGGGGGCAAAGTGGCCTTTCCTACCACATTCATAGCATCGGACCCCTTTCCTTTCGGTCTTCTCTTGCCTAGGCTCAAACTTCTTGAATGGAGTCTTTTTCTTGAAGTCTTGACCCTTGGATCCGAAACCTTTTTTCTCGGACTTGTAGAATTTCTTGAACCTTCTCATCAACAAGGCCATTTCTTCGTCTGAGTCATCATTCTCCTCCTTCACATCTTTAGAGGCTTTCAAAGCAATTCCCTTTTGCTTTTTAGGAGGTGTGGAGGTAAGACCCTTCCTAGACTCATAAGCTAGAAGCCTCCCTATCACCTCACTTGGCTTCATATCCTTGTAAGTGCTATTCTCCTCTAAAGCCGTCACCTTAGACTCAAATCTATCGGGGAGAGATCTCATAATCTTTTGCTTGATCCTCCTATCCGAATACGGGTCACCAAGTTGATGACTTTGGTTCACAATGTCCATCAACCTTACTTCGAAGTCGTTAAAGCATTCGTTCTCATCCATCCTAAGCAATTCGAATTGCGTTTGGAGAACTTGAAGCTTCGAGTCCTTAACAACTTCGGTTCCCTCATGTGCAACCTCTAGGATGTCTCATGCCTCCTTAGCTATCCTAGTGTTTTGAATCAATTTATATTGATTTTCGTCCATTGCACATAGGATGGCATGCATCGCCTTCCTATTCCACTTTGATGACTCAAACTCTTGTGTGTTCCATTGCACTTTAAGCTTGAGCACATCCTCTCCTTCACCCGTAGGAGTCATCATGGGTGATGTGTAGCCGTCTTCAACCACCATCCAAGCCCGGTCATGGATTTGACATATGTACGACTCCATCTTGCCTTTCCAAGAGGCATAATTCAACCCGGTAAGAAGTGGAGGCCTTGTGCTAGAAGCACCCTCGTCGCCACCACTATTTCCACCATTTCCACTCATAGTGTTTATGAATGAATGAAATGAATGCAAATGTATGAATGATCAAAAATCACACAAAATGCAAAACACACCAAAATGAGCAAGGATCACCTAAGTATATCTAAGAACCCGCTCTGATACCAATTGAAACAAATAATGCACGGTGTGTGTATGGTTCCCATTTGTTTATTGGCTTATTTTGTGGTCAAACCCCATGTTGGGGATTCTTTGTAAGGGTAACTTAGTATTTAGATTCAAGTTCAATGTCCTTTGAAGACCTCATCATTGATAAGCACCAAAGGTAATTTCTAAGTGCTTACTTGCTTTGAAGAGATAGTTGCACACACTCACAACTCATGCATATGTTTAATCCTTGTATGTTGTGTGTCTTATTGGTGTGCATTTATGTTCATTAACATCTCTTCTTGCATGTTTACATGATTGCATTTTGTATTTCCAAAGCCTTGTCATGCATTAGGCCTAGGAGTGCATTGTTTGCAAGGGCGCTGTTCAAAGCACTCTACAAAGCGCTGTTCGAATAGCACCCACTTGACCTGGTGGAAAAATGCCATTTTTAATGCATCATGTTTGATGCATTTTGAAGAGGCGCTGTATGGGCGCTGTTCAGAAGCGCTGTACGTACAGCGCTGTACGTACAGCGCCTATCTCAGACCCGAGAAGAACAGATTTGAGGTGCTGTTCAGGCGCTGTACAAAAGCGCTCTACGAACAGCACCTATGAAGATTGTTCTTCATGTTCTTCATTTTTCCAGGAGAGGCGTTGTACAAGTCGCTCTACGTACAGCGACCTGTACAGCGCCCAAGGCAAAAATTGTGTCACTTTTCAAAACGACCACACTTCATTTTGACACCCTATATATATGCCACTTTGACTTTAAGTCAATAAAGAGAGTTCATTTTCAGATTCCATACTTAGGATATTTTTCAAAAGAAAGAAAAATACCAAGAACTCACCTTTGATTACTCAAACACCTTTTCATGACCATCAATCATCATCTAACATCATCCTTGATCATCTAGATGTCATTTTGCTGGATTCTTCATTACACTTTGCTTGGTAAGCTTTTCACTAATATCTTACATATTTTGTGTCTTTCTTAACAAGCAATCTTATTTATTACTTGTATGTTATTCATATATATTTTGGATACAAGATTGAGATTAGTGTATTGAATGTTTGAGAGTTGTATTGTGATAGCTAATTAGGTTTTTGCTTAATCTTGATTAGCTAAGCTATTTCATATGTCATTTAGCTTTTAATATCTAGGATTGCTTTAATTGCAAAATCATCATCTTAGATAAGCATATAGGGTTCCCTTGCTCTATGTTGCATTTTGGATATTCATATATTCACTTAGGGTGTTAATCTCTTCATTGAGAATCAAAGTCTTGTGTGTAGCTTCTGGGATTAGGTTGCTTAGATCGCAAGCATTCGAACTAGGTTCACTCATACCGGGATTAGGTAGGTGTGTGATTACTTCCGGGATTAGGTTGTAATTTTATCACATTTAGTGGATTCGAGGTTCGGGTGTGGCTCACTCAACAGCCCGTGGTTTTTCCCGTGAGGGTTTCCACGTAAATATCAAGTGTTGTATATTTTCGCACCATATTACACTTGCTATATTTTATTGACTATTAGGGGCATTTTTGTAATCTTGACTATACACGAAAATTGGGTAAAATTATTAAAATCTATTCACCCCCCCTCTAGATAGTTTATACACACCGTGCAATATTTGTTTCAGTGTGTATAAAACTATCTAGAAGGGGGTGAATAGATATTACCCAATTTTTCGTGTATAGTCAATATTACGAAATTACCCCAAACTAGACAAAGCAATAAATCAAGTGCAAAATGCGGAAATTAAATAACACCTAATTTTTACGTGGAAACCCTCACGGGAAAAACCACAGGCTAATAAGTGAGCCACACTCGAACCTCGAATCCACTAAATGTGTAAACCGATTACAACATAATCCCGGTAAGTAATCACACACCTACCTAATCCCGGTATAAGTGGACCAAGTCCAATTGCTTACGAATTAAGCAACCTAATCCCAGTCATAACACAAGACTTAATTCTCTAAGAAGAGATAATAAAACCTATGTGAATATGAGAAATATTCAAAATGCAATTTAGAGCTAGGTTACTCTACATGCTTATCTAGGATGATGATTGTGTAATTAATTCAATCCTAGATATTAAAAGCTAGATGACATGTCGATTAGCTTAGCTAAACATAGATTATGAAAACCTAGATAGCTATCACAATACAATACTCAATCAAATCAACACAACACAACAATTTCTATCTTGAATATTATAATTTAATCTAAGAACAATCAAATAATAAAATAGATGCCATAATAAATAAAACACTAATTATATATGATAATAGTGAAGAACTTACCAAAGCAAGTGCGTTGATGAAAGACCCGTGAAAGCAAGCATCCTAAATATGCTAGAAGATGCTAGATGAATTTTGATGCATATGAATTTTGGTTTGAGTGTTTAAATAAGCAAACTTGATTGCTTTTTCTCACAAAAATCTCTCTTTTCAAAATAGGGTTCTTGATGATTAAAAAGTCACATTCAGAACAAGAGAAAGTGATGTATTTATAGGCATGAAAAACAGAGCATGTGAAAAGACAAGTTTGCCCCTGAAACACACCGATCGGCGGTTTAAATAGGCAGCTAGGCCACCGATTACAACCGCCGAATTAAGCCCGAGAAGAACAGAGCATCATCGGCGGTTTCATTCGGTGGTTTCGAAACCGCCGAACCAACCGCAAAATCAAACCGAGAGATTAAATCAATCAGGTATGATCAAAAGTTTCGAACAGCGGTCGTGGCTGCCAATCATAACTGTAGAATTGCTCCAGAAACCTTTGGACACAAACGGCGGTTTCATTTGGCGGCCAAGCTGCCGATCATAACCGTCGTTTCACCAAAAGAGGTGAAACCAAAGGAGAAGCCAAGGGCATTCTCCGTAGGCAGACTTCGTGTAAAACCAAGCACATACTAGTTCATGCACGGACTTTTCCGAATAATATCGGGAAAGGAATTACAAGGCACATAAGCATACACAAAATACAAAATCAAAGTGCAAGTGTGAAATGTGACATGTGAAGAGTATGCACACAAATGCAAGTATGCTAAGTGTGTGTGTGCAATCTAAATCTCTTCAAAGAAAACTAAGCACAAGAGATTTTACCTTTGGCGTGCTTATCCCTTGAGGTCTTGAAGGGGCCTTTGAGTTTGATTCTCAATCACCTAAACTACCCTTACATAGAAAACCCCAACATATGGTTTGTCCACAAAATAAGCCAATCAATGAATGGGAATCCTTACAGAAAGGATTGGTCGTTCAAGTTAAACAACGCCTTGTGGCCTACGGGACTGCTTTCAAGACTCCAATTGGGATGACACCATACCGTTTTATTTTTGGAAAGGCTTGCCACTTGCTTGTAGAATTAGAGCACAATGATTACTGGGCACTCCAGAAGCTGAATTATGATATGGACGCAGCAGGGGAAGAGCGGAAACTCCAACTGAACGAGCTCTAGGAGCTTAGAGACGAGGCATATGAGAATGCCAAGATTTACAGAGAAAAGACCAAAAGAATGCATGATAAGAACATAATCCTGAAGGATTTACATCCGGGCATGCTTGTTCTCTTGTTCAATTCTAGGTTGAGATTGTTTCCTAGGAAGCTCTGATCGAGATGGTATGGACCATATAGAATACCTCAACTGTTTCCATATGGAGCTGTCGAGTTACTAAATGAGAAGAACGGGGATACATTCAAGGTGAATGGACACAGAGTGAAGTTGGATTTGCAAGGAGTAGATGAAGTGAGAATACTAGAACAGGTAGCACTTACAGAGCCATAGAGTTCTCATGCGTCTTGCCTAGACGGAAACTCTAGCGCTTGGTGGGAGGCACCCCACCTAGGTACATATTCTTTGTAGCTATGTATTTAAGTAATTGAAACAAGGGTACATATTTAGTGTATATATGTGTTATATATCAAGCAATTGCATGTGATTTTGGTTGTAGTAATTATGCTATGCAGAAGTTAGGATTGTCTTGAAAAACAGCAGGTAATGGTATGCAAGGAAGTTCTCGCAAATTCATTACTGCGAGACAAGTCCCATAGAGCAGGAAGAACAAAGCCGGGGAAACCTCAGTGGCTTCGTACCGTTGGAACAAGCCAGCTAACCAGAAAAGATGACCACGCGAGAAGAAATGATGAGAGTCTGAGGGTTCATTACCGTGAGACTATTCCCGCCCACCAGAAGGAGCCGAACCCGCGAGGAAGGGCAAAAGTTGCCGTAAATTCCGTTCCGCGGGAAATAACCCGCCACCTAGACAGAGCTAAACTCGCCAAAATTTTGGGACTTCGTGCAGAGAGCAATGACCTGCGGGAGCAAAATCGCGGCGAGCCTCGACAGGTATTCCATTCTATCCTACCCCTAATACGTGTTTGTTTGCTTGTAATTTAATTAGATCTAAAAGTGTGAATATTTTGTGCTTAGATCCTAGGACGTGTTTAAACTAGTTTTCTATCTTGTTAAAATTTTTGTTAACACTATCTCTAAACTCTAGCTAACCGACTTCATAAGAACCTTGGGGACAATATTTGGTTTAGGTTTGGGGGTGTGTGTGACAATTTTTGTATAAATTTTGTATTATTTTAAGTCTATATGGTATATAGGTGTTTTAGGAAAAAATTTCAAATCTCTGCTGTCAAATTTTGAAAAATTTGGTATGAGTTGTTACTTTTGTGTGCCAATAGGAACATGTCATACTTGCTCTGAAGCCTAATTTTTGACTAGTATGTATGCCATCTAAGTTATCGCACCACTATAAATATGCTTGTACAGTGCCAATCGTCGGATGTTGAGGTAAATGAGCCTTAGACTTGTTGTCCTAGGAGAATTGTGGAGGCTACCCCGTGTGAGGCATTGAGCCTTTGTGATCAATTGAGAGGGTATAATCCATTCTACTCTTAAAAAGCACTTTTCAAATCTAGGATTGCATTGAGATCTCATACATGCATTTAGTATTGATTACCATTGAACATGAAAATTGTGGACTGCTTGTGTAACTTGTATTCCCTTGTTAAAAAGTCTGACAGAGATGATTACTATTTTATACCTATTTGAGGTCCCACATTTCCGATAGTTTGTCTCATTTTCGAGCGTATTTTTGTATATAATGTTTTGTTTGAGCCTTGTGTAGGTACATATTCCCTACAATAAGGTTTTGAGCTTAAAGATTAGTTTGGGAGGCAAAATGAGCCAAAAACGGAAGAAATTATATATACGCGTGCAGAACGTACATCTTGCAAGGGTCATATCTTCCTCCTCAGATCAAACCACATTGATATCGTTATATATTCAGAAAGCCCCAGAAGTCTAGTTTCCAGAACATTTTACGGATTGCAATTCCAAGCTTTCTGCAAGAAGTTATGCCTATTTCTGTAACGGTGCGCGATGCTGAAATGCTGAAATGCTGAAATGGCGTCAGGTCTAAATGGCTACTTCAAACGACGGCCAGGCTGCAGAAAGAAACCACTGATCAGCTCCAGAAAGTCATTTTTTAGGTGAATTTCAGGGACAGTTTCATCCTTTCATCCCCAATTCGTGCCCTAACCTCCCAATACTATATAAACACCTTATTCTCTTCTCTCCCAATAGAATCCACATCCCACACACTTCCTCTTCTTCTTCATATTCATCTTCTTCATCTAATAAGAGAGAGAGAAGCTTTCTAGAGCATCCATGGAGGTTTTTCCTCCATGGATGCTCCCCACCTCATCTTCTACCCATCATCCATCAATTTAGGAGTAGATTGCAAGGAGAAATGAGGGTCTTTGGACCAATTTTGAGCCAAGCATGGATCAAAGGAGATTAGCACATTTTGGAGGGGCTCTCCACTTGGGTTTTCTCTTTTATCTCATTCTCTTTTTATTTCTTGTTTTCTTAAATGTGTAATCCCCACTTGGGAATATTTGTAAACCTATTTTGTGCTCAATATATATGTTTGTTGTTTTTATATCTAATTTGTGTTTTGATTCACTCTTGTTATTTATTGATGTATCTCTTATTTTGAAATGCATGTTTATGGATGATTGGAAATTGATATGTGTTCATGGATGGGATTAGGAGTAGATTAACTTAATTATAGGAGTAGTTGTAATCAAATATCCCATTTGTGTGTGTATGTCTTTGGAAGGTTGAAATTGCATGTTATAAATGGGTTTGAGTGACTTAGAGTTAGGATTGTGCCTTTGGAGGGGCTCTCCAGGCATAGTTTTGGCTAATTAGCTAGGAAAGGTGGGTGAACCTATTAATTGCCATATTAGATGGGTTTGGTTCATTGTTCTTGTTAACAATTGGACTTTAGCTATTTCTCATTCTAGGGGCTCTAGGTGAGTTATGGTTGGAGATACAATTACTCTTTCCACATTCATTAGACTTTCACGTTGCCATTTTACATTACGAAGCTATCATTGGGGCTCAATGTTGTTTTGTTTGTAAAATCGATTCACATGTGTTGGTTACGGTTTCATGTTTGAGAGGCTCTCAACACACTCTTCAACCGTTAGCTCTATGAATGGGTATAAACTGGATTGAGGCAAGAACGAACCCTTAACTAAAATTGGATGTCCTTAATGTCTAACAACCAACTATTTGTGCACTTATGTATGGTGAACTTGTTGAACCTTGTGTGACCATTTTCATGCATCTCTCCTATCCACCATTTTATTTATCACTTTAAACACCATTCTCACCCTTCCATATTCTCTTTGTTTTTATTTATTTTCATTTTCATTTTCATTTTCTACACACACACACCGCATTGTACATACATTTCACACACACCATTCTCGTCTTTCCACATTCTTATTTACATGCTTACAATAAACTCTAAAACTTAAAATGGTCGATGAATCACACCTCCCTGCGGAACGATACCCTTGCTTGCTGCTTTACTAGTTTGTTTGTTTTTTTTTTTTTTTTGCTAGTTTAGAGCACATTGCGTAGGAAACCCCTTTTAAATGAAACAAATCTTTTGATCCTCGCATTCTTTCAACAACGGAAAAAGCGAGTATCAAGAGACTAAATTGTAAGGGTGTAAAAATAAACACTTAAAGCCATAGTACATAATTGATCAAATACTCAAATTGAGTACCAATTAAGCACAATCATCAAAATGATTATCTTAGCCTAGACGCTTGTAGACATTGAGTAATGAGCTAGTAGAATATATATTATTGTTAAAGTGATCAACATTTTAGAATTCCATCAAATCATTCCACTCATCACAATCACCATTGCCCCGTTACAACCAAGGAAAGCCCTAGCTGATCTTTTAGAAGTCTAACTTGGAAATACTAGTCAAAATATGTTCTCTCCACGTTCATGGTTCATCAATTCATTCATGAGATCACTAGCTACAAAGTGCGTTGTTTTTAAATATTCACATGTGTTTATATTCGAATTTTACTTACATAAACTCAAATTCGCATGTGGTTGATGAGAGATAACCTAAGACTCAAAGAGAAGAAAGAGATGAATCTGTAAGATATAGAAGTCAAAGCGAATTCATCCCTAGGCAATTAGTTTCATGATTCGTGGACCAAAAACATCATATGTATTGGCATACTAGCATTGCGTGTTGTAGTGATTGAAATGGAATTTTATTAGTCATAATTGAGAATGCTTAGCTTGCATGAAGTTTTTGTTGCGTGAATATTGTAGCTTCTCAATTTTTAAATTGCAGAGTTGCGGTTGTGGGTATCGTATCTAGTAAACCCTCAGGAGACTACACTCCTTCTACTAGGGGCACCTAGAGGTTTAAAAGGCGTGTGACGCGTGCTAAGTGCCATCGTGTTTCCTACGAAAGTGGATTAGTTTAATTAGTGTAATTTACTTAGCATGGTTATTTTCCCTTCTTTGTTTTGCTCGAGGACGAGCAAAAGTTAGGTTTGGGGTTTTGATCGCACTACAAATGTTCATATTTAGCACTCTCCTTTCTTTTGTTTTCGTTTTCGAGCATTTTTGTGTACATAACATGTGTCTTGATTAAGTACAGGTAATATATCCATTCAGGAAGGTGTTTGCATTAAACTTGGACAAAATAGGAGCAAAAGCTTTGGAAGAAGGTCTGGCGGGACAAAACCCACGGCAAGCAATCGGTGAGACTTTAGCCGCCAAATAGAAGACCTGAACTCGCTGGAGATTTCACCGCGAGTTCCTCTGGTGAGACAAGTCCCGCAAGGCAGAAGATCTGAAGCCGCCAAGAATTGTGAACGAAGCTGGCGAGTTCGTGCCAGCTAGAAGGAAGCTACCGAAAAGAAGACCAGAAGCCGCAGACCTGCAGATGGAACCCGCCAGAGGCACGAAGAGGGTAATTCTGGCACTTCCTTGCCCAACTTGAATGAAAGTCATAAATACAACAGTTTTTCAGTAGAACAAGGGTGACAAAAATAGCTTAGTAATAGTTTCTTAGTAGTTAATGGGAATTGCATCATAGAATAGAGTAGTTAAGAGAAACTTGATCACCTTTCATATGAGTGATTAGTCCACCCAGCTCTTGAGAGTTACTTGTGGTCATCTTGACTTGTATTTGCTGTGGAGAAAGGTGTTGTCCAGCCTTAGAATCGATCAAGACTTCAAGGGTTGTATTTCTTTTTCTTTCTCTACACTTATGCTATTTTTAGACACCATGTGTAACTAACCCACTTATGTTGGGGGATTTATGAAAGTAATGATGTCATCTACTTGCTACCACTCTTCTTGTATGAATCACTTGTGTTTATGTATGCTTAAATGGATGAATCATAACATGTCTCTCATAAACTTTAGAAAGCACGTATTGGTTACATTATAAGAGTTGATGAAATACTAAATTCCTAACATTTGAATTGTGTATTGTCATTCAATAACTCATTGAATAGAGTGTTTTAATTAACAAGAATTTCTTTTGATCTCACTATATCAATCTTAATTCCAAAGCCAACATTCACTTAATGATTTATCTAAAACTTTAGAGCATATATTGAGTGAGTTGTTATGTGTGCCTTATTGTATGAATGGAACTTGACTTACTGATTTTGATCTATATTGCATAAGAGTGGTTACTTGGAGGTGCATCATTGCTAATTTCATGTCCCCTGGCATCTTAGCTTATTAATCTTAAATCGTTTTAATATCGCATTAGTTTAGCCTAATAACGATTCAGTAGCGTTAATTCTCACTAGCCGTCCTAGTTCTATGTGGGATCGATACCCTTACTTTGTACACTACACTAGTCTAACGATTAGTACGATTGCAAAGGGTGAAAGACTCGCGTGTCCCTTTAGTAGAACCGAAGTAGGATAGAGTAATTGGTAGTGATATTTTTAGAACCGGTTCGGGCACGACAGGTAGTGCGCTGGTCAATGGACCAGCACACTTTTGGTTGATTTCTTCAACTATGAGGGTAGTGAGCTGGTAGTGCGCAGGTAAGTGGACCAGCACACTGTGCTGGTTGTGCGTGGGTATGCTGACTAGCACAGTAACCACGCACTGAAACATCTCTTCTTGCTGTCTGGTTTGTTTTAAGTCTGAAATTCCCACTTTTCATCTCCAACACCTGAATTACATCAATTGCCTGTAATTACCACATGAAATACATGGAAAAACACACAGGAATGAAACAAAGGATACTGAATTGAGGGCCAAAATATACAACAATTTAGGCACGATCAGTCGACCACAGGCTTGTGTCAGTAGGACTTTGCCGTTTGAAAACCAAGTCAAACATTTCAGTTATAACAGGTGGGCAATGGCATGATTCAAAGGAGAGAATATATCTCCAAGAATCACGCCCACTAACTGGTAACTAGCAAAGTGAACGTTGGAGGAAGGGTTTTGGTTTATCAATAAGAAACACAAAATCACAGTGAGGCTCTTTGAAAAATCTCAACTAAGAACAAAGATTGTAAGCGTCCCAAAATTCTGATCACACTCACTCCGGCTACCGAAATTTGATCTGAATCACGATCGCTATTCACACGTAGCAATTGCTCAGCCCAAGCACACCTAGGCTAATTGTCTCACCCATATTTTCATTATTTCTTTGTTTTCGCTTTTCTTTGTTAATATTCTTTTGCAGGTTTGATGAAGAAGACAACAGATTTCGGTCAATAGACTAACTCATTTGCAGGGCTATAGAGGAGACGACATTCCACATCCGACAGATTCAACCAAGTTACCTTGGGCCTAATACAAATCCGACCCGATCCATGTAATTTGTAGTTCGACCCACTACAACATGTAAGATATATTTTCGTAACATACAAATGAGTTCTCATATTACATAAGAGTAGTTTATCATGTAATATAAAAGGGGAATTGCACAAACATCCCTTGAGGTTTGATGAAATTGCACAGACATGGCAGTTTTGGCCATATACACATAAACTTCCCTCAACATTTGAAAATTGTTGCACTAACATCCCCTGCCGTTAGATGGATCCGTTAGTCAATGGTCAAAAGTGTAAAATGTCTAAAATACCCTTCATTTTTATTTTAAATAAACTAAAAAAATTGAAAAATAAGATAAAAAAATAAAAAATATATATATATTTTAAATAACATGAATGTATCTTAAATCTGAAACTTGAAAAAAAAAATTCATCTTTACAAATTAAAAAATATATATAGTTTTTTAAACAATTTAATAATAAATAAATTTTAAATTTTAAATTTATTTAAAATCAAAGGGGAATTGCACAAACTAAATTATTATTATTTTGAAGATGAATATTTTTTCCAACTTTTTGATTTAAGATACATTCATATTTTCTAAAAGATTTTTTTAATATTTTTTATCTTATTTTTGAATTTTTAATTTTATTTAAAATAAAAATATAGGGTATTTTGGACTTTTTACACATTTGACCATTGACTAACGGGTCCATCTAACGGTAGGGAATGTTTGTGCAACAATTTTTAAATGTTAAGGGAAGTTTGTGCGTATATAGTCAAAACTGCCATATTCATGCAATTTTATCAAACGTCGAGGGATGTTTGTGCAATTCCCCCTAATATAAAAGCATAAAATCACGTAACAAATTGGTAGATTATCATGTGACAACTAACAAGGGTTATGTTTATAATGTTACAAGGATTCAGTTTATCCGAGAAAACTTCTAGTGCATTCCATCAACTCATCCCAAAAAGTCATATTGCATAGTTGTTACATAAATTAGAGTACATTTTTTTTTAATTATTTTTTTTTTGAAATTGGACTGACCCAAAGGGGAAAAAGTATCACAAGCGATCATATGCTGAAAAACCCATAGGCAGTATCCTGAAATAAATAAATAAAGAAAAAGAGTAACAAAAGTAATAGCAAATCACAAAACAGAGGACGCAACCCCAAAAAACCCATAGGCATGCAAGCCACACAAGAAAAACAAAGCTAGGAAAACCTAAAAGATTCTCTACCAATACAATCATTACCAACTAACGAAAAACAAAATGAAGGAGTGAATGACCACCAGGAATCAGAAGGTAGCCCCAAAGCATGCTTAGAGAGAGAATCCGCCGCCTAATTTCCTTCCCTTAATATATAAGAAACCTAGAACTCCATATGCGAGATCTGATAAATACAATGTTGTCAAGCTTGACAAACACGCCAGGTAACCTGATCAGACCTATCTGAAAGAAGTTGAACAACATAAGAAGAATCACTATCTAGCCAGATCATATACCAACCCAACTTCCAAGCATAATTGATGGCTAAAGAAGCCGCAAGGAGCTCAGCCTCAAAAGCAAAAACCTAACCAAAGGAGACCACAAAACAGGCATTAACAAAAGATTTGTAAGTCCGAAAAACACCCCTACAACCCCCTACACCTGGCGAACCCAAAGCTGCACCATCCGTGTTAACCTTGATCCACCTCGAGGGCGGGGGCGACTAGACCACTCCTGATAACTGGAGCCTTACTAGGACGACCATTGAGACCAAACCGGTGAAGAATCAACAGATCATCAACAGAATTACACATACAGTCGATCCCCAAATGGTTCGTATCATAAACAAAGCGCCAAACAAGAGATAAAGCAACCCTACATCTATTTGTGTTAATGTAAATGTAATGTCCATAAAAAAAAAATTCAAAAAAGGGGGAATTGCACAAACATCCCTCGAGGTTTGATGAAATTTCATAGATATGGCAGTTTTGGCCATATACATACAAACTTCCCTCAACATTTGAAAATTGTTGCACAAACATCCCTTACCATTAGATGGATTCATTAGTCAATGGTCAAAAGTGTAAAAAGTCTAAAATACCATTTATTTTTATTTTAAATAAACTAAAAAATAAAATATAAGATAAAAAATATATATATATATTTTAGATAACATAAAAGTATCTTAAATCTGAAACCTGGAAAAAAAAATTCATCTTTACAAATAAAAAAAATAGTTTTTTAAACAATTTAATAATAAATAAATTTTAAATTTTAAATTTATTTTAAATCAAGGGGGAATTGCACAAACTAATTTTTTTTTAAGATGAATTATTTTTTCAGCTTTCTAATTTAAGATACATTCATATTTTCTAAAAGATTTTTTAATATTTTTTATCTTATTTTTGAATTTTTTATTTTGTTTAAAATAAAAATATAGGGTATTTTAGACTTTTTACACGTTTGACCATTGACTTACGGATCCATCTAACGGTAGGGGATGTTTGTGCAACAATTTTCAAATGTTGAAGGAAGTTTGTGCGTATATGGTCAAAACTGTCATATTCGTGTAATTTTATCAAACATCGGGGGATGTTTGTGCAATTACCCCTTCAATAAAATTACATTGATCTCCTCTGACATTAGTCAAACCTAAGTAGTGTTAGGACATTTTTGTTCTTTCTCCTTTTTTTTGTTTAAATATATATTTTTTTTAAACAAATAGATGGATCTCCCCTGACGATAGGAAAAAAAAAAAAAAAATAGAAGTGACTTTTAAAAAAAAAAAAAAAAAAAAAAAAAAAAAAAAAAGGGAAATTGAGTGGTTGAAGATCCTATCTACACCAGATCCATGGGAGAAGGAGCTAGAGTTCCGCGTCGCCGCAAAGGGTTCGAGCTTAATCCAATTACTGCGGTTGCTTCTTGTATTGGGTTGTTTGTGCATTAGACCAAAACCCGAAGAATTACAATATTATCATTTTCAACCTACATTACATTATCACGTGCTTTTGGTTTTATAGGTTTGTTGAGATTGCTTATTCAATGAGAATTGGTTGACATATACTCTCGTTATTGAAAATAACTCAAGAACAATCCTGACTCCAACGACCAAGAAGACAAACCATGGGGCAGCTTTGGCTGCAAACTATGCATAAATTTATTGCCATCCACAACAGAGAAGGCTGTAAATATCCTTGTACTGGAAACATTTTCATAAATGAAATGTGGTATTGATATTACAACAGGAAAACACCCAAAAGACTAGAGATGATTTGTGAGTTACATGGGAATTATGATGCATCAATAGGAATTTGACCAAACGAACCTTGTTAGTACTTCGACATGGTTCTCCGAAATAGTTCCTTGGGTGCTGCAAGAGGAAAATGAAAATAATAGGAAAAAAATGAACAAAAACTGAATTAGTGAGTGAAGTAGAAGAGTATGTTGTATTTATAAGGGTCGTCGTACCAGGCAACCCAGTGAACCTCTCAAATTGTTCATATGCTTGTCCAATGAACATCTCCAACCCTGAAACAGTTGTGGCACCGGATTCTTTTGCCTCTCTCAAGAGTCTGGTTATTTTTGGGGTGTAAACAGCATCGAAAACCAGCGAGTAATTTCTCAAAGCATTCTGCAAAAATAGAAATTCACCCAAGTCTTATATCTTTTTATTATTATTATTTATTTTTGATATATATCACATGAAAAAAATAAAATGAATTGAGTCTTGTTGTTTTTTTAAGTATTGCATAAATTCGTGTTGTAGGAGGGGAAAGGACTCAAACCCACAACCTTACGGTGTAAGTATGAGGGGTATACCACTAGAACAACCTCATCTCGTCTTATATCTTGATCTGTGCTTAACAAGTTAGTTCATTTCTGCAAACACGTACAATTCTTCTATTCAACCCTTAATTGCTACAGTTTAACATACTTTTTCCTCACAACATTACAGAGGTGAACCTTTGTATTTTTTTAAAAAAGAAAGAAAGAAAGACAAACCTTAGAAACAGGTGTTTCGTCAACTTTTGGCTGCATTCCAATGGATGTTGTGTTTGCAAGAATCATGCCATCCTCAGGACGGAAATTATCAAGATCAGAAAGAGATAAAGCATCTGCTCCAATGGTGTCAGCAAGTTCTCTTGCTCGATCTTCAATAAGGCAGATTAAGGAAATAAATCATCACCAAATAACAGAAAATTTCAGTGAATGCAACAGTGTTGGAAAACCAGCAAACATCTATGCTTAAATAGAAATTAGGAACCAGGAAACAGTTCCTCCGTGATATCATCTTCGAAAGGCAGATTTGAGAACATGTTTAGAACAAATATGTATAAAGATAGTCTGAACCATGATAAATGAACACTGATATTCAAACAACTAATATCAATGGTGCCAGAAACATAAATTGGTGTAGGGGTGAAGCCACAAAAACTTGGAAGAAAAACAACAAATATAGTTTGAACCATGGTGAAATGGTTGCTCCGGCTAGAAAACCATAAATACACTTATTTTTCCAGAAGATTAGAAAAACAAAATTCATGAATTTATCGGTTCTTTCAACAACAAAAATTTACTAGTAACCTTCCCTACCGGCAGATCAGCACCAGCAAATATTTTCACCTATTATATAAAAATAAATAAACTCTATCTTCATATTATTGATATTATGACACAAGTGTTTCCCTCTCATAACCAGAGTTTACATTAAACACAGTGATCAACCATTACGGATTTACGGGGAATGTTGATGAACCTAGATGAAGATGATATATTTCTAGCAGGAAACAGATTCAAATGTCTAGTAAACACAAGGAATCCAAATGTTCATGAAACCATCACAAAAGAGATGTTTCCTAAAATAAATGAAGGCATGAAGTAAACCAAGCTAAAATCTTACCATAGGTGCGATTAGCAATCACAACCCTTGCTCCTTTTTCTTTTGCACCATAAGCAAGTGCCTTGCCAGCACCACCAGCACCAATGACCACAAATAACTTACCTGCTAGAGGTGAACTGCCAGAACTGCTGATATTGTGTTTACCTGTAAAAGACAATAGTAGGTTCAGCTTAAGCAAAATGTTTTGCAAAAATATATGATCTGTTTGCAAAACACAAAATAAACCTCTTAGTCCATCCTCAATAGCAGAAATAGCACCAACGTAGTCTGTATTGTAACCAAATAACTTCCCGTCACTTTGTCTTCTTATAATACAATTAACAGCTCCTATTGACTGAGATTTGATAAAGATATACACAAATCATGCATGGGTATGACAGTTAAAAAAGGAAAGAAATTCTGAATAGATTATGAAAAAATATACCAACTAAACTGATTGTGATTATCAGAAAAGCAATTGAAAAAAATACAGCATAATTACCTTTGCCACCGGATCAACCTCATCACAGCACTTCACTGCAGCCTCTTTGTGAGGAATTGTACAACTGCATTTGTATCGAAGTTACATTACTACATTATTCAAGTCTATCAAGGACACATATAACATGTAAAACTAACTGTACACATATACACAATCAATTATGAATTTATGATCGAACAATTCGACCACATATAATATGTAAGTTCCCCAGCTGCTCACCCACAAAAAATATATTACCTACCAAAAGAAAACAAACTCTAATAAGAATTAAGAATGGTATTCATAAAACCCAAGCACTAAAAGATTAAACAAATTTAAAAATTACTATGATCTAATTATGGCAATGCTCTACAAAGATTGAACCTGAATCCAGCAAAATCACAGGATGAGTAAGTCTGGAGAAACTTTGCAACATCATCCACCAACAAGTGTACATAAACCCCATTGAAGCCAACTGACTTGAATGCTTCATTATATAAAATAGGTGATTTGCTATGGCCGACAGGCTTTCCAATAATTCCAAACACTTTTGTATCAGGTCCTAACTGGCTAAAGTTGTATAGAGTCAATAGATCATTGATTGTTGGTTGACCGGGAGCCGAGACAATTCCAGACTCAAGGGTACCAAAAGTAAGAAAACCACCAAATTTCGCACAAAGTACACGTGAAATCAGACCCCTCTCGCCCATAACAAGTCCAATAATGGGAACCTGAAGATTTGAAGAAGAAATAAATCATATACAATCTTGTTAATACATAAGAGACAGGGAGAAGAGAGAATTGAGTTATATTATTATTATTAACCAAGATACATGAATTTATAGTGACAGACCAAGAAGAGAAAACAAAGTAGAATCAATTTATATTAATTACCCAATCAATCACCTAGCAAATTACAACAATCAATGGCTGATTGACACTCTAATTGTAGCTAATTGACATTTAGACTCAACACTCCCCCTGGAGTATAGATATTCCTAATGCCCATATTGGAACATAGATGAAAAAAAACCTTAAATGGTAATCAAACATATAATAATTCCTTCCGAGTTTCTTTAACATCCCCCCACAAACTCAAAAGACTAGAATTAAAACCAACAGCTCAAAAACAAAATTAAAACATTGCAGCACATGCCCCACCAGTTAGGTCAAGCATATCTTGTCAAGATTTCCTTAGTCACTTCACTAGAGTAATTCATTGATCACAAAGAATTACTTCTTACACCAAAACAAATCATCTAAGATAAAACCTCATATACTCGATAAATGACTAGTCAAATTTACCATATCATTAAGTTTATCACAGAAAACAGTAGGAAAATCAATTCATTCTTATTTGCAGTTCAATTAGTAGTTTAGTACGCTGTCTTACGGCATAATTTATTGACATAAGCATCATATAAAGTTCTTATCCTATGACATACACGGCTTACTTGAGAATGGACAGTTATTTGGAAAATACGAGCCACATCAGTAATATCCGAGGCAGTTGTCGCAATCTTCACTATGTCAGCTCCAGTTGCTTGTATTTTTGCCACAAGATTGCCAAGAGCTTCAACAGATGGAGTGCTCTGATAGTTGTGAGAAGAAACTATAACTTTGCACTTTTCAGGCTTCTTTCCATTTATGGAACTGTAAAACTCACGAGCAACCTAGACACACAGAAAATGAAAGTTACAGAAGGAAATCCAATTTCTAACTAGCCCATGAAAACATAATGTGGACCAATGATGTTTTAACTAGTAAATTTGATATCTGGAAGTTTCCTATTGAGCAATGAAGAATACATGAGAAGATTAATGTCTTTAAGATGAATAGTTCATATAACTTTACAATGAGAAATGCTATATACTGTATTAAATCAGTCCTGAACTAGTGCAATCAACTTCATGATACACAAAGTTAATAATATGATATTATGCAGCTCACATTATAGTATTATACTGAAACTTACAAGCCTACTAGCTTTCAACACCCAAGTACAGATTTACAAACTGAATATTCTGTACAAGTAATATATGGAACTATATTAAATATCCAACCACCATAACTTTTTATACACAAGAAAAACATAACTTGTTTGTACCATGAGAATATTTTAACCATCTTTAAGACAACGATGACAAACATAAATGGTTGGGAAAGAAACCTGAAGCTCGACATCAATATAATCAGCTCCCAACTCCATTGCTAATTGAAGCACATCCAATCGCTCATTTTCATCACCATCATATTGACCACCTTCCCATTTTGGTCTAGATAGAGAAACACATAAAATCAGAGAGGTGAGAGGTCCAATCCAAGCTTAGTGAATCTTTTTATGTAAATTAATAATATACCTTAGAAATGGTTCAACAAGAGCAAGGAAACATTTTTGCTAGCAATGGTAAAACAACTCAGAAACCCCAAAAATTGGATGGTCTTAGAAACATTCCTTTGGCACAAATAATATCACGAGACATGACGATACATTATCATAGGACCAATGTAGTAAATTTAGTAAATTGAATGATGTGCAAAAAAGTGTTGGATGGTGTCAATTCACAAACCTGTAGGTGAACAAAGTGGGCATAGGAGAATGTGTGATTAGAGCTTGGAGATCCTCACGAGGACTGAAACCATTCAAACAATCTAACCGAATTTCGACAAGGTCAGCACCACTGGCCTTGGCCTTATTCATATCAACAACCATCTTCTCCACCGATTCCGCCATTATAGGAACACAAATAAGGGTTGGATTCTTCCCCGTTTGTACTCTTCCAACGTTTGCCCCAGATGAAGCAAGCTATACAAACAATTAAAAATGATGTTGATAGCTAATAACAAACAATAAAGAGCCTGGTTACTTCATTTCATACTTTGGATTCAATTTTCATAATTCTACTTTAAAATTTACTCAATCACAAACACTAAAAATACTTTTTTTTTTTTTTTTTAAATGAAAAGCAAAGGGTAGAGAAAGACTTGCCAAAACATTGCCGGTCTCCATGTCAGGTCAGACACTCGTGCAGAGAGAGAGAGAGAATTGTTGGGGGATGTGTGTGATTGGTCGGAGAAGAAAGCGAAGAGGGTTGGTGAAACTTTCTGTTAAAGTTGATCCAATTTGACGTGAGTGAAGAGAGTTGTTGGGGGATGTGTGCGATTGGTTTGTAAAAGTTCAGAGGAAATTGCATCCAACCTCCCTTAGGTTTGCTACAATTAGAATCAACTTTTCCATTTATTGACAATCGTCTCCCCTCCGGTATCAAATTTGTAAAATGATTCAATTACCCTTGAGTCAGTTGTCACTTGTCAACATTTACTTTGACTTATGGAATAAGAAAAGAAATTATTAAAATAGACCTTATCGTAGGTGGGTAAGTCTGGATCGTAGGTGGGTAAGTCTGGATGTGGATGAATGAATGAATATTTTTTTTGTTTTTAATGAATAAAAATATTCTTCATGTTTTCATAAATTCTAGAATCTAAGGTTGAATTAACAAAATTCAACAAAATAATAATAATTAAAATTGTGTTATAATAAAATTAAAATAACAATAGATAATATGGTAGAAACAAGATGAAGAAGAAACGAGATAATAAGTGCATGAGATAAATAAATAAGAATAGAAATGAGATGAAGAAGAAGAAATAAGATGAAGAAACAAGAGAGAGATATTGAGAGAATATATAATTGCCTTCTTTGTTTGATTTCAAGTGAGTATCAGATGGGTAACAACAACCCCAAATATTTACAAGGCATGACCTTTATATAGGCAAACATATACAATGGAATGATGACACATAGAGGAGTGTGTGTCACAGAAAATGGAACCCACGTGTTGCTCTTCACATGCAAAGAATAGTGTAGAAGGCTTGAGAATTTGGTGGAAAGCCACCAACTAATTACAACACTCCCCATTGGATTTCTACCATTTATATTTTAGTTTGCTAGGAAAAACCCAGTGGGATTAAAACCTTAGCAAAAGCATATACATTGATCTTCTGGATCAAGTGGTGTGGATGTGTTTAGAACTGCCTCATTAAAACCTTTCCAGTAAAACCCAGTGGGATAAAATCCGGTAGAATGAAAAAGAGTACAGTACACATATGTACATTTTAAATTTTGCTCCCCCTGGTTGAACGCTCCCCCTGAATGAAACTTCAATATCAATCCTGTAATTTGGAGAGTCGACACATGCCAATCCCATATACCAGTTTCTCAAAAGTTGATGTAGGCAATGTTTTGGTAAACAGATCTGCAAGATTATCTGTAGACCGTATTTGTTTAACATCAATCTATCGGTTCTGTTGAAGTTCATGAGTATAGAAGAATTTAGGAGAAATATGTTTGGTTCTATCTCCTTTGATATATCCTCCTCTAACTTGAGCAATACAAGCCGCATTATCTTCAAATATTGGTGTTGGCACCCTTGTAGATAATGAAAATCCACATGTATTTTGAATATGATAAATAACTAACCTTAGCCACACACATTCTCGGCTTGTTTCATGAAGTGCAAGGATCTCATAATGATTAGAGGATGTAGCAACAAGAGTTTGCTTTGTGGAGCGTCAGGAGATTGCTGTGCTATTATAGGTAAAAATATATCTCGTTTGTGAACGAGATTTATGGGGATCAGATAGATACCCGGCATCAGCATAACCAAGTAAACCTGAAAAGTTGTTAGATTTTGAATAATATAATCCTAAATCTTTCATTCCACTAAAATAACGAAAAAGATATTTAATCCCATTCCAATGTCTTCGAGTTGGTGCTGAACTGAATCTAGCAAGTAAATTTACTAAAAAATACGATATCTGGTCTAGTACATTGAGCCAGATATAATAAAGCACCAATTGTATTCAGATATGATACTTCAGGACCAAGTATCTTTTTACCATCTTCAAGTAGCCGGAATAGATCATTCTTAGGATCAAGATTTCTAACAATCATAGGGGTACTTAATGGGTGAGCATTATGCATATTAATCTTTTCAGAATCTTTTCAACATATGTTGATTGATGGATAAACATTCCATTTGATCTATGCTTAATCTTCAGGTCGAGACAATATTTTCTCTTTCATGTCTATCATTTAAAATTCATTTTATCAAATATTCAGCAGTTTCTAAGAGCTCTTCAGGAGTTCCAAATCAACATAAACTGTGAATATAGCAAATCCAGATTCTAATTTCTCTATGAAGACACATGAGTATATTATATCTTTATTTTATCGGATATTCACTAAGACGGTTATACCATATCCGTCTAGATTATCCATATAAGAATTTTGTAGGTTCATCAAATACAGATTACAAGATCTCGATTTATATGCTTCTGGCATTTTAAATCCTTCAGGGATTATAAATATCTGTATTGAGTGAACCATATTGATAAATGATTACTACGTCTAGAGGACGTGTTTCAAGCCTTTCAAAGGCAGTCAAATTTATCACAAATTCAGAACGTAATCGTATTCATCAGTAGTGAATACTAAGTTTCTGTGAGAAACCTTGTACTACGAGTCGTGCCTCATATCTTACGATCTCATTTTTCTCATTACGTTTCCGTATAAAGACCTTTTAGTATCCAACTAGTTTGACATCTTCAGGTGTCTGGAGAACTATTGGTCTAAATACTTTATGTTTGGCTTATGGAGTCAATTCTTTTTGAATTTCTTCTTTTCATTTAGGCCAATCATGCATTTGTCTACAATCATCGATACTATGAGTTTCATAATCATCATTTCAGTAGCTACTGTATTTGAAAATGTATCACTGATGATTGTTTCTTCACTATTCCACATTTCTCATGTATGATTTATAGAAATTTATTAATTCTTAAATTCTTATATTCTTGTATCTCTATAGAGATTTCTTCCATTTCACCTTTTTACCTCGTCTTAACTTCCAAGGCTGATTGAAAATTCTTCTTTGATCCCTGCCATTTTTGGCGGTTAACAGAAGTCCCCCCTGACTTGAACACCGGTATCTTGTTGGGGTTAGAGTCAGAATTTCTAGTCCGCTTGAAGGATTTTCCATCCTGTCTGCCTGACTAGTCTCTTCTGGCTGGTTTCCATTACTTGGAAGGAGATCTTCCTTGGATTCAATGGCATTTAATGCACGGTCCAGGTGCTGGATGACGATTGCCTTTAGATTTTAAATGGGACATTTTGGTGCGACTCCCTCAAAACCGTCACGATACATTTCCGGTTACATTTCTTCTTCTATCTCGGTAACTGACCTCCTCTGCCTATAAATACACTGTCTCTTCTTCTTTCATACGCTCACGCTTACTTGCATTTCTTTAAAGAGTAAAATTTTTCTTCTCTCTCAAGTCTTCCTTCTTCAAGAATTCTCACTTTCTTCTTTCCTTTATTGAAATGGCCTTACCATCGAAGCTCCCAGCCTCTGCTCCAGCCCTTCCCACCTCGAATCTCCCATTGGATTTGCTAAACCCTCAACCTACCTTATTAAATCCTCCTAATAGCCTCGACGAACTGTTAAATATGGAGCGGGTAAAGTCAGGGGAGAGTTCCCCGACATCCAAAGGGAAGAAACGTGGTCGGGACGAGGGCGAGAGCGATGCTGCCGGTGATAGCACTCCGCTTAAGCATCATCGTTTGATGGGAATTTTGGAACCGGGTCGAGTTTCAATAGCAGACTCGAGGGCTTGCTTCAAATAGCTGACGAAGAAGACGAGGAGGACGTCGATGATGAGGAGGGGGAAGGGAACTTTTTGGCTATCGACTTAGCAGGGGTTCAAACTGGTCCTCTGTCTTATTTTCATAACTACCGGATTATCTCGGATTCGGTTTGTATGGCTGACACCCTCATTCGATTGAGGTGGGTTTATAGGATCTCTCTTCCACATCGGGGTTATGACGTCTATACCCCTTCTACAAGCCGTCTACTAATTCATGTGACCGCCTTTGAGTGCGGGGTCCGGCTCCCTCTTCACCCCTCACTTCGCAGACTACTCGTAGCCCTGGAGTTGGCCCCTCTCCAAATTTCTCCTGGGTTCTAGAAAAACCTAACGGGATTCTTAGTGCTCCGGAAAGAGCAATGTGAAAAGGATAACTTGCAGAGGGAACTGGGTCTTAACGAGATTCGCTATATCTATCAGGTGGCCAACTTAGTACCCCGGGGTCAATTTTACTTGAGGCCCAGCAACAAAATGAAGTTCATTGTACCCGAGGCGAATGTGAAGTACAACTAATACTGGAAGGATGAATGGGTCGTGGTTGAAGGAGATTGCGGTCACTCGGTGCATATCGGAGAGACTAAGTATCCGGTCCCCACCTAATTATCTCCCAAAGATAAATGGAGTGTAGGGGTTTTTTCTTCAGAATCCAGGGGGATCTTGAAGAAGATCTAAGATCGGGGTTATATGAACATGAAGTACCCCTTCTACGACCCCTTCGAAGGAGCCCAACTAGAGAGATATCTAAGGATATCTGTTGCCGATCCGGGTAGGTGACTGCACTTCAATAATATTGTTATTGTATACTTATATATATATATATATATATATATATATATATATATATATATTAACACTTCTTCTCTTATGCAGTTTCGGCCACTCCCCTCTTATCATCTTCTCTTGCCTCCTCAGGACCGGTATTTCTAGATTCCTTTGCATCCCGCTCCCCCGTTCCTTCTCTTCCAGGTGTCAAGGGTGCATCCGGGTCTCATCCTCTCGCGCCAACTCCTTCCCCTGCTTTGACGGGCTTGCTAACCCATTCTCCAGTTTCTTCTCCTGTGAAGATCGCGGCACATCCATCTTTGAGCGAGATGTTGGCAGGAGCTGCCAAAGTCAAGGTCTCTCCAATCCCCGATCCGAAATCGGCTACTAAGGGGGTTACTCACAAGCCTGCAATTGTGGTCTCTCCTCCTCCTCCTTCAGCTTCATCAATCAAGCGTCTTGCCAGGGTAGAGAAGGATAAATCTACTAGGGTGGAAAAAGAAAAGTCTGCCACTACCAAGGCTGCTCCTCCCACCGTCCTTCCTTCTGGATAGAGGTCACCAGATGACGGCCAGGATGAAGTTATCAACAAGTTCATCGCCGCGTGTCCAGGTGGGAGCCTACAGTCGATGTCCTCCCTACCTACTGAGGTCTTGGCTACCAAGGGAGCTTCTCTGCTTGCTGAAGTATGAGCCTTGTCCATTTAGTTTGTTAGGTATAACTTTCTTTTAGGTATTTTATCTTCTTTCTTTCCTTCTACAGGGTTTTAAATTCGCCTTGGCTATGGGGCAGCAAGTGACAGCCCTGAAGGGAGCCAACTTGGCACTTCAGGTTAAGTTGGAGGAGGTCGAAGTCGATCTAGCCCAGGCTGAAGAAAATGTTACCTCCCTGGCTTAAGCCGCTTTTGAGTCTGAATCTAGGAGGCAGGCTACCCTGGTAGAACTGGAGAGAATGATGCGTGCTTTCGATACCAAGGCCATCATTTCAACTCACCGTAAAGCTGAGAGAGAATCTGTCAAGGCAGAGAAGGCCGTCCTTCTGAATGAAAACTGGTTTCTACAAGGTACCGTGAAGATTCTTGAATCTCGAGTGAACTCTTCCTTCGCGGATGGATATTTTACCGCCTCATACGAGGTTGCCAAGGCTTTTCCTCCCCCTTTCAACTTGCTAACCCCCCTTGGTTGGGACCAGGACTATATTATGGCTAGGGCTGCCACGATTTCAGACGCTAATCCTGACCAAGGAGGCCCTTCATAGGCTGTTGATTTTTCGGATTCATCTTCTCATCAGCCTATTGCTGGTTCAGGAAGTATTATTGAGGCAGAAGCTCAGGATCCTCCGTCTGCTCAAGAAGATCTGGGGCAGGATTCTGTTCAACCCACTAAGGCGGTAGATCCTCCTACTGAGTTGGTGTGCCTGGAGCTGAAGAAGTTTTGGCTGCTGTTGGGGACCAAGGCACGGAGGGAGTGGATAAGACTAGGTTGGAGGAGTCAGTAGGAGAAGGGCAGGATGCATGATTTTGTCTGTTGTCTTTTTATTTTTTTTATTTTTTATTTTTTATTTTTTTGTAGCCCGTAAAAGGGGATTAGGCACCCTGATTGATTTATATGAAACTCTTCTTGCAATCACTCTATTTTGCTTTCCTCATATTCCTGTTTGTAGAACTTGTATCTCGGTATAAAACGATACTTGTATGCTTGAGTGTGATCCAAGTAAGGCTTACCCGGGCTATTATAACACTTAGCTTCAATCTTGTTTGGCTGGCAATAGAAAAATCCACACTTGTCTTATCTTCTGGAAGCAATTTTTGGACGATAGTCCCCTTAGCATAAGTTGGCGGTGTTTTTGGCTAAGTAAATTTGTCTAAGTATGGAACCATCTTGATCAGAATAATCTGACCAGGGTGTGAAGCCAAGGTTGCCTAGATATCCAGATCTGAACACTATAAGTCCAGAAACCTAATGAAATGGTGACCTGACTCCTTGGTGCCTTGTCCTGGTAAGCATTTAAAGTCATTTTAGTAACAGGACTTTGTATGTTGATATGGAGAAGTGCGATATCAAGTATCCACACTTTAATGATTTGTCCTAGTACGCAACTAAGGCCACTTTAGCACCAGGTTCTTTATGAAGATACGGCGATATAATGAAGCGAGGTATCAACTACCCTGATAAGGTGTCTTGATCCTTTGGCGATCTGTCCTGGTAGGCAACCAATGCCACTTTTACACCAGGTTTCTCCTAGAGAGGGGGATTCCCCATCTGAGGCTTTAGGAGGTCCATATGGGTCTTCCTGGTCTTAAGAATGTAGAGTCTAGCAGGCGACTATGCCTCTTATGCATTTATGCACCAGATCCTTCCTAGAGGAAGGTATACCCCGACCAAGGCAGCAGGAATGCCGTATGGCCTTTCCTGGTCTTGAGGCGATCAAAAATGGCGAAATTTGCTAGGTTAACTCAGGAGAATCATGTAGGAGAATAAAACTGACTTTATTGAATTTCTCAAAAGCAAATACAAAGCAAAGTCGGGGTATATATATATCAGAAGTATACCAACCGAGATAACATTCCTCTTCAAGCTCTAAAGGTAAAACCTTTTAAGGTGATCAGCATTCCAAGTGTGATCTACCGGGTAGCCATCCGTGTCTTCTAACTTGTATGCCCCCCTACGAACCACTACCTTTATCAAGTAAGGACTTTCCCAATTAGGGGCCAGTACCCCGTCAGACCTCTTCCGGGTATTCTAGGTTACCTTCCTGAAGACTAAATCCCCTTCTTTAAAACTATAAGCCTTCACCTTTTTATTGAAGCATCGGGCTATCTTGCTTTGGTAGGCTGCTACCCGTTCTGCAACTCTATCTTGCTTCTCTTCAAGGAGGTCTAGATTGGCTCTTAACTTCATTTCATTTTCTTCTAACTCAAAATGCTGGAACCTAAAGGATGTTAGCCTATGCTCGATAGGTGAGACTGCCTCTGTTCCAAAAGCAAACGAGTAAGGGGTTTCTCCAGTAGCAGTCCTCTTGGTAGTCCGATATGCCCAGAGAACATTTGGAAGCTCCTCAACCCATCCCCCTTTCTTCTGTTGGAGCTTATTCTTGAGGAGTTTCTTGATAATCTTATTAGTAGCTTCCACTAGTCCATTAGACTGAGGATGAGCCACCGAGGCCAAAGGAAGGTCGATACCCCGCTCTTCACAGAAAAACCTAAAGTTGGCATTGTCAAACTGCTTACCAAGATCGGTGATTATGGCCATCGGGGTACCAAATTTGCAGATGATGTTTTCCTTGACGAAGCTCGTGGTATTGGCTTCAGTTATCTAGACCAGAGACTTTGCCTCCACCCACTACAGCGTGCTTGGTTTGACCAGTGGGAAGCAGCCCGATCAGGTCCAGTCCCCAGATAGCAAATGGATAAGGTGTGCTGATTGAGGCGAGCCTTTCTAGTGGTAGATGGTGAAGGTTTGCAGTCTTCTGGCAAGGTTCACAGGATTGTGCAAACTTTTTAGCGTCTTGATGAATAGTAGACCAGTAATACCCCATCCAGAGAACCTGGTATGCCAAAGTCTCTCCTGAAACATGGTTGCCACAGTCCCCTGCATGTACCTCGTCTAACGCCCATTGAGCATCATCCAAGTGTAGACATCTTAGCAATGGGAGTGATCTTCCTTTGCGATAGAGGCGCCCTTCTACTAGGCAATACCGAGCGGCAATTCTCTTGAGCTTGCGTGCTTGATCCAGGTCCTCTGGAAGGGTGTCATTTTGGAGGTAGTCAGCAATGGGATCTATCCAGCAAGGCAGCCGATTGACTGGGTTCACTTCTAGCCCCGTGGCCGTGCTAGGTAGGGGTATTAACTGAAGCGGTGTTCCTTTAGGTAATGTTCGTCTTTCAGTCACAGCTATCTTAGCCAGGACATCTGCTCGGTGATTCTTCTCCCGGGGGATCTATTCCATCTTCATACCCTTAAACTTCGTAGCAACTTCTTGGACTTTTCTAAGCTATGCGATCATGTTGTCACCTCTTGCTTGATATGCCCCGGATACCTGGTTAATTACCAGCTGGGAGTCACTTCTAACTAGAAGGTAATCAGCACCCAACTCTGTAGCAACCTTCATTCCTGCTAACAAGGATTCATACTCTGCTTCGTTATTAGTAAATTTAAACTCAAACCTGAAACAGTGACTACAGTTAATCCCTTCAGGATCAATAAGGATGATCCTGGCCCCGCAGCCAGCTTGATTTGAGGCCCCATCTGTATACAGGATCCAAGTCTCGCAATCATCGGGCCATCCCGAGGGTTTCGGATCTGAGCTCGGGGTTACAGAGGTATCCGGATGGGGGATCATGTTGAACTCTACTACAAAGTCGGCTAGGGCCTGAGCCTTGATTGTCGTCCTTGCCTTGTATTTTATGTCACATTGAGTAAGCTCTAAGGCCCATAAAACCAGCCTGCCTGAAACCTCTGGCCTCTGAAGGAACTGTCTTAGGGGTTGGTCTGTCACCACTACAACTGCGTGAGCTTGAAAATAAGGCCGAAGCTTTCTAGTCGTGGTTACCAGTGCATAGGCGAGCTTCTCCAGGATGTTATAATTCTTCTCAGATTTCGTCGGAGCATGACTTACGTAATAGATTGGTCTTTGGGCTCCATCACTACATTCCTTCACTAGGGCTCCACTTGTCACAGTTTATGACACTGCCAAGTAAAGTTGTAGTTCCTCTCCTGGGAGGGGTTTTACCAGTAGTGGCGGACTGGCTAGGTACTCCTTCAATGCTTGAAACGCCTGCTCACTTTCTTGATCCCACTTCATCTTCATACCTTGTTTGATGATTTTAAAGAAAGGTAAGCACTTATCTGTAGATCGGGATATGAACCAGTTTAACACTGCTATCCTACCAGTCAACCCTTGTGCTTGTTGGAGTGTAGTAGGAGATTTCAGATCCATGATGGCCTTGATCTTCTCAGGATTGGCCTCGATTCCTCTCTCATGCACCATGAAGCCAAGGAACTTTCCTACTACTACCCCGAAAGCACACTTAGCTGGATTTAGTCTCATATGATTCTTTCTTATCACTTGGAAAGTCTGGCGTAAGTCTTCAGGGTATTGGTTGGCCATCTGAGACTTGGTGATCATGTCGTCTATGTACACTTCCATAGACCTTCCTATCTGCTGTTTGAATAACTTGTTCGCCAAACATTGGTAAGTAGCTCCAGCATTTTTTAGGCCAAACGGCATGACCTTATAGCAGTAAAGACCTTGTCCAGTGATGAAGCTAATCTTGTCTTGATCGGCGGGGTACATCATGATCTGGTTGTATCCCGAGAAAGCATTCATAAAGCTTAGAAGCTTGTTACCTGCAGTATAATCAATCAGCTGGTCGATCTTTGGAAAAGGGAAATTGTCCTTTGGGCAAGCCCGGTTGAGGTCAGTATAGTCCACACACATAAGCCACTTCCCGTTAGCTTTGGTTACCATGACCATATTGGCAATCCATTCGGGGTAGCGGGATTCCCTAATAAATCTGGCTTTCAAGAGTTTATTCACCTCTTCTTGTACCACGACATTCCGCTCGGCGTTGAAGTGTCTCCGCTTCTGTTTAACTGGCTTGAATGTAGCATCAACAGCCAACCGATGAACTGCTAGGTTGAGAGGGATACTGGGTATTTCGTCATGACTCCAGGCGAAAATATCGTTATACTCTACAAGAAGGTTTACCAAATTCCCTCTGACCTTGCAATCCGGTGCACCTCCTACCTTCACTACTTTAGTTGGATCTCCCTTTCTAATCTGGATTTCTTCTAACTGCTCCGCGGGGTGTCTTCCAATCCATCCCTGCTCTTCCTCTTCTATAATCATGTCTAGCACCTCTCCTTCTTCCAAGATATAGTAATCCAACTCTGGAATCCCGTGGCCCGATTCACTGGTAACATGGACGCAATGTTTGGCTAAAGCGGTAGGATTAGTGGACACTGTATAACAGGTGCGGGCTGTTGCTGATCTCCCCTGACTTCTCCTACCTTGGTTCCAACCGGGAACTTCAGTATGTTTTGATAAATGGATAGGACTCATTTGATTCCCGATAGGAAAGGTCTTCCCAGGATTGCATTGTAGGCAGACGGGGTATCAACCACTATGAATTCCATCATGATATTCTACTAGAGGGGGGCTTCTCCGATTATCACCAGTAAAATGTGTGTTCCCACTGGCATCACAGAATCTCCTGTAAAACCATACAAAGGTGTGTTGTAGCTGTTGTAACAAGGGTTCTTGAGGTTGAGCTTCTCCAACGCTCCTTTGAACAAAATATCCACACTACTCCCGGTATCTATCAGGATGCGGTGAACCCGGCAGTTGGCAATCTATACCGTGATCACCATTGGATCATCATGGGGCTGTACTATGTTGTAGGCATCATCCTCGGTGAAAATGATCTAAGCAGAGCGAGGATATTCTCGTGATCCTCTGGAGACCCAGAGTACATCCTGGCCAGCGATGAGCCTTAGGATCTTCCTAGCATGGTTCTTCCTTGAATTGTTAGAAGTCCCTACTAAGGTTAAGCCCCCGATGATAGTATGAATGACCTGAATTTGCTGCATCAAATCGTTTCCTTCATCCTTCCTTCTCTCTTCTGCATTTTGCATTTCCTCTTGTACCTCCTTTCCTGCCTTAATGCTATCCCGTACCTGTTGCAAAAATTCAACCAAAAGCCCTCCTCTTACCAATCCTTCGATCTGGTTGCAGAGGCTGTAGCACTCGGATGTGTTGTGCCCGACATCCTCATGGAAATCGCAGAATTTGTAACAATTTCTTTGATCATATGGGACATTCATTGTACTAGGCTTTCTAAGCAAGCCCTTATCGCGAATAGTCAGGTATATGGTTTCTCGGGAAGCATTGAGAGGAGTGTAGTGGTTGTACCTGAAACAAATAATATGTGTGTTCTAATATATTAATCTAGATGAAGGGTGAATAGATTTTATTCGATTTTACCCAATTTTCGCATGTATGTCAATTTTACGAAAATGCCCCTAATAGTCAATATAATAAAGCAAGGGTAATATGATGCGGAATGTAAATAACACTTGATATTTATATGGAAACCCTCACAGGAAAAACCACGAGCTAGTAAGTGCGCCACACTTGAACCTCGAATCCACTAAATGTGTTAACGATTACAACCTAATCCCAGTATATAATCACACACCTACCTAATCCCGGTATAAGTGGACCTAGTCCAATTGCTTGCGATTTAAGCAACCTAATCCTGGTCACAACACAAGACTTAGTTCTCTAAGAAGAGATCATACAATTTATGTGAATATATATATATATATATATATATATATATATGAATATTCAAAATGCAAAGTAGAGCTAGGGAACCCTATATGCTTATCTAGGATAATAATATGTCAATTAAAAATAATCCTAGATATTAAGAGCTAAATGACATATCATAAAGCTTAGCTAATCAAAGATTAAACAACCTAGATATAGCTATCAAAATACAACACTCAATCATGTCAACACAACAATCTCTATTTTGTATCTAGAATATATTCTAAGAACATACAAATCATATAAGAGATGTCAATGATAAATAAAACACTAATTATATATGATAATAGTGAAGAACTTACCAAAGAATGTGTGTTGACCAAAACCCATGCAAGCAAGTATCCTAACTATACTAGAAAATGCTAGATGATATTTTGATGCATATGAGAATGGTTTTTTAGTGTTAAAAAAGTGTTCTCGATTTGATTTTCTCTCAAATGTCTCTCTTTGAAGTTTAGGGTTCTTAGAGTTAAAGAACATTAATTTAGAAAATGAGAAAGTGTGATATTTATAGACATCAAGAACAGGGCATGTGAAAAGAAAAATTTGCCCATGAAAACGCACGATCAATGGTTTCAATTGATGGCCAGGCCGCTGTTCTCAACCGTCGAATTGAGCCCGAGAAGAACAGAGCATCAACGGCGGTTTCGAAACCGTCGATTAAACCGCAGAATCAAACCTGAGATAAAAATCAATCAGGTATGAAATGACGGTTTCGTTCGGCGACGAGGCCACTGATCAAACCACTGATTCACCAAAAATGGTGAAACCAAAGGAGAAGCCAAGGGCATTCTCCGTAGGCAGTCTTCGCGCTAAACAAATCACACATTTGTGCAAGCGCGGACATTTTCGAACATATTCGGGAAACGAATTACAAGACACAAAAACACACAACAAGATATACCAATCAAAGTGCTAGTGTGTAAAGTGACATGTGAAGAGTATGCACACAAATGCAAGTATGCTAAGTGTGTGTGTGCAATCTAAATCTCTTCAAAGAAAAACTAAGCACTAGAGATTATACCTTTGGCGTGCTTGTCAACCTTGAGGACTTGAGAGGGACTTTGAGCTTGATTATGAATCACCTAAGCTACCCTTACATTCAATCCCCAATATGTGGTTTGTCCACAAAATAAGCCAATCAAGATATGGGAATCCTTACAATCTCCCCCTTTGGCTATTTCGTGACAAAACCACCACTCACATTGATCCTCACAACATAATTGAATATACGGGATAACAAAAGATATTCTACATAACAAAGAGATATAAAAATAATAAAAAAACTTCAAGTCTTCAATCTCTTGTAGAACTATCAACCCTTCAAAACAAAAGATTATACTTTCCAAAGCAAGAGTATGTGAGATGATCAAGTGAGAATAAAACAAGCATTTGCATTTAAGAATTTAAACACAACATCATGTAATGTATGTGTATGCAATGCTCCCCCTCAACGGGTTACTCTCCCTCAATGTATATTCTCCCCAACATGCACAATTGCTACTACAATTTGCAACTCCCCTTACCACATTCTACTCCCCCTTTTTGTCATGATATAGGCAAAGGAGTAGTCCCCAAATGGATCACTTCTAGTAAAGAGAGATAGTAGTATACAAGATATTTGCATAATCATATAAGTCACTTTATGCATCTCAATTAATTGGAGAGAAACAAGGAGATTTATTTAAAGAAAATGTGTGAATCAAACATGCTTTGTATACAAGACATGTAGCATTCAAGTCCAAAATACAATGGTATTTGGCAAAGCAAATGACAAAGGTTTCTAATAAGAATTCAAACCAATTTCACCATTGTCATGGGAGAAGCAAGGATATAGAGATTTTATTGATTTCAATTTAAGAACAACTATATCCAATTTTATAAGTGAAACATGGCATGAGCGACTTTGCACCCTATTTGATTTTTCCGGGAATGATACCTGTATGATAGTAACCATGTTCAACTAATAAAGAAAGATAGACATTTGGAATTTAAATTCTTTTGAACGAATACAAGATCATTTATTCATTTTGGTCTCATAAGCTTTTTCACACAAGTTTTGCATTTTAAGAATATGCAATTATCAATTCATGCTTTTTCATTTGAGCATGTTATATGAATTTCATGATTTTTCATTTGACATTAGCATGTTATAAAAGAATTATCATGTCATGAAGATAACTATAGGTCATTCAAATCATACTTCCTATGTAAATCTCCTAGTCCAAAAATGCATGTTTGAACATAAATATGACATGGATTGTAAACAAGCATGGTTCACACTTAATGAATTGAAAACATATATACATATGTGCAACCAAGCTTACTCAAGCAATTAAAAAAGAAGCATAAGATATTTCAAATTTTTGCAAGTGACAAATATGCAAAATAGCTTTCTTTGCTTGAGTTCCCCATATGAGGTCAATCACCATCCTTCATCAATGAAGGTCATGAGGTCATATGGACCTACTAAGTCCATTGGACTTAGTTGAACCTATTAGAGACATATTTGTCTCATAGCAAACGGGTTCATCTTTTCTAATCCACTTAGGTGAAGCAATTTTCTTCCTAGTGGTCAAAGGTTCTAGAGATCTAGATGTCATAGGATCATGTAAATGAATTCCTATAAGCATGCATTCTAGCTCTAGCCTTCTTCTTCTCAATCATGCTTTTAACTCTACATATTTTAATGTAATGAAAGCATTTTGGTCTAATATGACCATCAATACCACAAAAATGACATTTAGGGATAAAGTTAGGAATCATACCATGTCCTTGTGCATGCATAAGAGCCTTCCTATGTCTTTGTGGTTGTCTTGGTAGTTGGATAGGATCTCTCCTTCTTTGTTGTTGACCAAGACTTAGTTGCTTCCTCGGTTGATTTTGCATGATTGGTCTCTTCCCTTGATGGAGTTGAGGTTGAGGGAAGTTAGCATGAGGAACTTTTTGAGCTTAAGGTTGTCTTCTTGAAGCTACCTTCATTTGTGCACTATGAGAGCATTGTCCTAGATCAATCTTCTTCCTAGGAGTTTGCACCGGTGAAGCCTCTTTCTTGCCTAAGCTCTTGACAAACACGGTCTTATTAGGAGTGGGAATCTCCTTGTCATCTTCAAAGCCAAGACCTCTCTTGTCACAAGGGTTCTTTCCAACACCAAGCATGTGGTCAAGCTTCTTGGTGCTTGAAGCCATCCTAGTCAATGACTCTTTAGCTTCATCAAGCTTTCTCTTCAAACCCTCTTCATTCCTCTTAGACAAAGCTAGCTCATCTCTTAGCTTGTCTTCAATCTTCTTGGATCTTTCCACTTGTTCACTTAAGTGGTCAATATGAGCTGAAAGGTCTAGATTCTCTTCTCCCAATCTTCGAATTTCTTTCTTATTCTTTAATCTAGAACTCTCAAACTTGACTATATAGTCTTGAAGATCCAATTTCTCCACATTTCCATTTGTGGAGTTAGATGAGGAGTCATCATCACTTGAGTCATTTTCATCTTAACTCTTTTTCTCTTCTTCATGGTAAGAGATTGGAAAGGCAAAATAATTATTCTCACAATCATTCAAGCTTGAGGGACTTTCTTCAACTATTTTCACTTTGTTGTCCCGTTTGTGAGAGCTAGCAAGCGCCAAAAATTTGGCCACAACCTCTTCATCACTTGAAGAGTCATTTGAAGTGGCGACCATTTCCTTTCCTATTCTACCATTCTCCAAGTTTGCACATTCCTTAGAGATATGCCCGAATCCTCCACATTCGTAGCATTGAATCTTCTCTCTTTAAGACATCTCATTGTTTGGCTTAACATTCTTGATGGTGGTCTTCTTCTTTTTGAAGTCATCCCCCTTTCACCCATAACCACTTTTTTGTAGATTCAAGAACTTCTTGAATCCCTTGGCAATGAGTGCCATGTCTTCATTTGAGTCATCCTCCTCCTCTTCCACCTTGGAAGTTTTCAATGCTAGATTCTTTTTCTTTTTCTTTTTAAGAGGTGAGGTGGTAGCCTTTCTTGATTCATAGGCTAGAAGTCTTCCAATGACTTCACTCGGCTTCATTTCCTTGTAGGTGTCATTTTCTTCTAAAGCCATCACTTTGGGTTCGAACCTCTCGGGAAGTGATCGCATGATCTTTTGATTTATTCTTCTATCCGAGTAAGGATCACCGAGTTGGTGACTTTGGTTCACAATATCCATTAGCCTCACTTGGAAGTCATTGAATTGCTCATGCTCTTCCATCCTAATGGTCTTAAACCGAGTTTGGAGGACTTGGAGCTTGGAGTCCTTAACTACCTCGGTTCCTTCATGTGCAACTTCTAGGATGTCCCATGCCTCTTTGGCAATCCTAGTAATTTGAATCAGTTTGTACTGATTTTCACTCACTGCACATCAGATGGCATGTATAGCTTTGTTGTTCCACATAGAGTCAACAAACTCTTGAGGACTCCACTATGCCTTAGGCTTGAGAACCTCTTCTCCTCCATCCATCGGAGTCATCATAGGTGGAGCATATCCATCTTCAACCACCATCCCTGCCCTATCATGGATTTGGCATAAGTATGCTTCCATCTTCCCCTTCCATGAGGAGTAATTATCGCCGGTGAGCAATGGTGGCCACACGCTCGATGCTCCCTCTTTGCTCATTCCAAAATTACTCATAGTATTTGGATGAATGCAAATAAGATGAATGCAAAATGTATGAAGAAATCAAACAATCACACAATATGCAAAACACACCAAAAATGAGCAAGGATCACCTAAGTATATCTAGGAACCCGCTTTGATACCAATTGAAACAAATAATAGGTGTGTTCTAATATATTAATCTAGAGGGGGGGTGAATAGATTTTATTCGATTTTACCCAATTTTCGCATGTATGTCAATTTTACGAAAAAGCCCATAATAGTCAATATAATATAGCAAGTGTAATATGATACGGAATGTAAATAACACTTGATATTTACGTGGAAACCCTCACGGGAAAAACCACGAACTAGTAAGTGCACCACACTCGAACCTCGAATCCACTAAATATGTTAACGATTATAACCTAATCCCAGTATATAATCACACACCTACCTAATCCCGGTATAAGTGGACCTAGTCCAATTGCTTGCGATTTAAGCAACCTAATCCCGATCACAACACAATCACAACACAAGACTTAGTTCTCTAAGAAGAGATCATACAACCTATGTGAATATATATGAATATTCAAAATGCAAAGTAGAGCTAGGGAACCCTAATGCTTATCTAGGATATTAATATGTCAATTAAAAATAATCCTAGATATTAAGAGCTAAATGACATGTCATAAAGCTTAGCTAATCAAAGATTAAACAACCTAGATATAGCTATCAAAATACAACACTCAATCATGTCAACACAACAATCTCTATTTTGTACCTAGAATATATTCTAAGAACATACAAATCATATAAGAGATGTCAATGATAAATAAAACACTAATTATATATGATAATAGTGAAGAACTTACCAAAGAATGTGTGTTGACCAAAACTCATGCAAGCAAGCATCCTAACTATGCTAGAAAATGCTAGATGATATTTTGATGCATATGAGAATGGTTTTTAAGTGTTAAAAAGGTGTTCTTGATTTGATTTTCTCTCAAATGTCTCTCTTTGAAGTTTAGGGTTCTTAGAGTTAAAGAACATTAATTCAGAAAATGAGAAAGTATGATATTTATAGACATCAAGAACAGGGCATGTGAAAAGATAAATTTGCCCATGAAAACGCACGATCGGCGGTTTCAATCGGCGGCCAGGCCACCATTCTCAACCGTCGAATTGAGCCCGAGAAGAACAGAGCATCAACGGCAGTTTCGAAACCGCCGATTAAACCGTAGAACAAACCCGAGATAAAAATCAATCAGGTATGAAACATCGGTTTCATTCGGTGGCGAGGCCGCCGATCAAACCGCCGATTCACCAAAAATGGTGAAACCAAAGGAGAAGCCAAGGGCATTCTCCGTAGGCGGTCTTCGTGCTAAACTAAGCACACATTTGTGCAAGCGCGGATGTTTCTGAACATATTTGGGAAACGAATTACAAGACACAAAAACACACAACAAGATATATCAATAAAAGTGCTAGTGTGTAAAGTGACATGTGAAGAGTATGCACACAAATGCAAGTATGCTAAGTGTGTGTGTGCAATCTTGAAAGTCCTAGAGGCGTGTTCAATATAAAGCTAGAGGGGGGTGAATAGATTTTATCTAATTGTTACCCAATTTTCGCATGCAAGTCAATTTTACGAAAATACCCCTAGCAAGTCAACAAAACATACAAGTGTAATAAGATGCGGAAATAGTAAATGACACTTGATGTATACGTGGAAAACCCAACCACTGGGAAAAACCACGGGCTGTTAAGTGCGCCACACTCGGACCTCGAAATCCACTATATGAAAAGACGGTTACACCCTCAAGTGATTCTCGGACTCTCACCCTAGATAACCTCAGGCTATGGACACTACCAATCGCCACTCTTGGTTCAATCCCTAGTGATATCCCCTGATACACTACTCTTGGCGTGAGCACCCTCTAATCTACCACGCGGGCCTTTTACAGCGGCTCTAGTCCAATTTGCTTGCGTTCTAAGCAACCTAATCCCGGATGCTACACACAAGACTTACTTTCTCTTTGAAGAGAATACAACCCTATGTGAATATATATGAATATTCAATAAATGCAATAAGAGCTAGGGTACTCTAAATGCTTATCTAGGATGATGATATATTCAATTTAAATCAACCCTAGATATCAATTGCTAAATGACATGTCAAATAGCATAGATGATCATAGATTATAAAAACCTAGATATCTATCAAAAACAACACTCAATTAATTCATCACAAATAATCTCTTTTCTTGTATTTAACATATGATCTAAAACATACAAGTAATTTAAAAGAGATGGCTTGGTATTTAAAATACTATAATAAGATGAAATTAATCAAAATCTTACCAAGCAAGTTGTGATGATGCAAACCCATACATGGATGCACTCTATATAGACATAGGAGATGCAATATGAAATTTGATGCAAAAGGGGTTTGATTTGAGTGGTTAAAGATGAGTTCTTGATTTGATTTTCTCTCAAAATCTATCTTTGAAGATTAGGGTTCTTAAGAGTCAAAGAACTGATTCAGATAATGAGAAAGTGTGATATTTATAGACATCAAGAACAGGGCAAGTGAAAAGACAATTTTACCCCTGAAACGCACCGTTCGGCGGTTTCAATCGGCGGCCAGGCCGCCGATGACAACCGCCGAATTGAGCTCGTGAAGAACAGAGCATTAACGGCGGTTTCATTCGGCGGTTTCGTGACCGCCGATACAACCAAAGTGCTAGTGTGTAAAGTGACATGTGAAGAGATGCACATAAAAATAAGCAAGTATGCAATCATAGCAAGAATGCTAAGTGTGTGTGTGCTACTAAATCTCTTCAAAGAAAAACAAGCACAAGAGATTATACCTTTGGCGTGCTTGTATCTTGAGGTCATGGAAGGGCCTTTGATCTTCAACACTAAACACTTAGACTACCCTTACATTCAAAACCCCAACATGTGGTTTGACCACGAAATAAGCCAATCAACAAAACGGGAATCCTTACAAATCTAAATCTCTTCAACGAAAAACTAAGCACTAAAAATTATACCTTTGGCGTGCTTGTCAACCTTGAGGACTTGAGAGGGTCTTTGAGCTTGATCATGAATCACCTAAGCTACCCTTACATTCAATCCCCAATATGTGGTTTGTCCACGAAATAAGCCAATCAAGATATGAGAATCCTTACAGTACCAGACTTCCTCGCTTGCTACCCGGGCTACTTCTCTTAGAGGAGGGGTTGCTCGGGGAGGAGTCCTTCTGACCGGGTGTCTTTCCCAGTATAGGGGATGAGGTGGCCTGTAAGTCAATCGGTTTGGAGGATGGTTCTGAAACTTCTTAGCAGATGTCGGTTTTTGAGACTTCTTCTTAGGTCACTTAATTGTTCGGGCTTCATCATGTTCAATGTTGAATCGGAGTTGCTCATCTATATCCACCTACTCCAGTGCCCTGTCATAGGCCTCCTGGTAGGTCTCAGGTAGATGCTTGGCAAATGACCGAAACAATTTGCCAGCCAACAAGTTCCTTCTGAAATTGGCCAAGGTCTCTTTCTCAGCAAACACTCTCATCTGGATGACTTCCTTGTGGAACTTCTCTACGTAGGACCTTAACGTTTCACCTCACTCCTAGATTACATACTGCAGTAAGACGGGGTCCTTGGGGCGAGGCTTGATCCCTTGAAACTGAGCACAAAAATCTGTAGTAAGCTTTGTAAAGGAATCCACACTACCTAGAGGTAATTTTCTGAACCAAGTCTTCGCACAGTCAGTCAAAGTGGAAGGGAACATTCTGCACATAGCTGACTGGGTGGCATTCTGGATCTCCATTTGGTGGACAAAGCTCTCCATATGACTCACGGGATCCTCTGATCCAGAATACTTCTCGGTGAGCATCTTGAATTTGGGGGGTAATTTTGTTTCTCTAATCCTTCTAGAGAATGGTGCATTCATCTCCCTCAAGGGATTCTTCCGGGTACCCCCGGTGTTTCCCCTTCCTTAACTCCTCGAGTTCTTTTACCATCTTAGCCATCTGATCCTCAAGGCGTTTGGATCCGTCATGCCTGGATCGGGCTACTGAACCTTCGTTGTCTGAAATTTCTGACTCCACCGTCAGCTCCTTGTGCTCCTCCTTCAGAGGCTAGGTATCCCGCTGGTTCCTCCTAGGTCCAGTACTGCTACCTGCATCGGGCTGAGGATTCTTCCTTCCTACTGCCGGTCTAGTTGTTGGCTGGATCCTTCTGGGCAGGATGTCGAATGCTGATTTCACCTGTCGAGGTCTAAGATCTCCAGAATGATCCGGCACTGGTAATGGTAGCCCGAGTCTGTCAAAGACCGTTACCCGGGTACTTGGTCCCACTCCTTCTGCAAGTCTAGGTGCTTCAAAAGGTATTTCTTGGACAATCATTCGAAGACGGATGCTCTCCACATAAGCGGCAGCATGTTATTACATGGCATCTTGATTTACCTCTAGGACCATGGGGTTCTGTGGCACGGAGCCGGCGTTAGCTGGTGGAATCGGTGCCGGGATCTAGCTTCTTGTTCCCTTCATCTTCCCTTGATTTCTTTAGGTGGAAGCGACGAAATGGGGCCCTCAGGTGGCGGGCTGCCCCTGAGAGGATCGAAGCCTCATCTTCTACTTTCTTCTGGGTAGAGCTTGGTAGTTTTATTAAAGGTGGGGAGTTGTTCCCCACAGACGGCGCCAAAAGTGTTAACCGAAAATTGTCACTAGGGTGATTTTTCCAAATAACAATTCAAGGGGGACCAGGATCGAGATAGATCTTGGTCGGAGAGGTATCAGGTAGTTCGATACCTTTAGTTTCCTAGAGATTCAACAAGAATGATAGATGATAGTAGTGAGAAAAAAGATTCAAGAAAACAATAGAATCAATATGCAACTCATTTTATTGAATACATGGTGTGGTTACAATGAATCTTTATCATAGCTAAGGTTATGTGATAAAAAGCAAACTTAATGGGCGATGGCGATAGAGCTCTCGTGCATGTAGATAAGTGGAAAAGTATCAATTCCGGGTACCTTCTCTCTTTTTTTTCTGTGATTATATGATGAATATATAGGTCCATTTCTTGCCATGCACTCCTAGAATTTCGGTCTAGGGTTTTAGCAATTTACGGGTCTTTCCTTGGCAATCAACGAATTCGTCAGGGAATTGATCCCTAAAATCAAGTGATTCCTTTTAGAACTGAAAGAGTTGACTCCACTTTTGAATGGGACTCTTGAATGGCAGGAAGGCATGTGACATTCCATCTCAAACGATGGCGATTAATGCTTGTCTTTCTTCTCGGTTTGCTGTTCGGGGTACCTGCTTCTTGCTTTAGGCAGGGTCGGAGCACTGGGATTTTCGTATAAACACGTAATTTATTCACCAGGTGCCTACCTCTAGCTTTTAGTGGATCGGGATACTCAAGTACCTCGCCTTATTCTTGTTTTTTTCTCGAATTATGCTCAACCGTATCGGGGTACCGGGGTATCGGGATATCGGGGTACTTGGAGGCAGACAGGTACTAAGATCTTGCGATAGTGGAGTCCTTGTCTTCGGGGTTTCCTAGTACTTTCTGGGTTCTTGAAGCCTTAGACTTGATCGTGGTAGATAGAAGTCCGTACCCTGGTCACCTTTATAGATAGGCGGGGTATCAAGATATCTCTCCCATGGTTCCTTTTTACCCCGTCTTAACTTCCAAGGCCGATGGAAAATTCTTCTTTGATCCCTGCCATTTTTTGCGGTTAACACTTATTTAATCCATTAAAACCCCTATTATACCCGAGAAACTAGCACAAAAGATAGGAAAATGGAGCGTTAAATGTGAACAGTTGGAGCGTGATCACTTTAGCTAACATCTCGCTTATGGTAGGACGCAATGGGACCAAAGCAGGAAGTAGGATAAGAAGACTCGGAGACGACCCTGCCGAAGTTGAAGAAATAGTCGATGCAGGCTGATCATGCTTAGGAAAGACACCAGTGTTAGCACCAGCGCCAATATCAAGATAGTGGATAGGAGAATCAATAGGAGAATTGGCAAACGAAGCATCTTGAATCTCTGGACCTACAAGAGTGGGAAAGGAAGGCACAAGGGGAACAACGGATACTGTTAGACAAGAAATCAACGTTAGACCAAAGAATAACAGAACAAAAGAAAAGGGGAATATAAAGACAAAAAATTACGTACCCGGATGAGCTAGAGAGATTTTTAAATACCGGTTTACCTGGGCGCTATCAAAGGAATCAAAGGTGGGATACTTCACGTTTGTGTAAAATCGGGCCATGATTCTCTTCAAAATGCCCAGCGATTCCTTGGAAATTTTTCCCTTACCCCATTTATCTTGACCGTTGAACTGGGTAGGAACCAAATAGTCAACCCCGTCAACCAAAACCGAATTTCCCCAATCACCACTTACTACGACCCACTCTTCACGCCAAGGGCAGAGGTATTTCTCAGCAGCTCCAAGGATGACGAACTTCAGAGAGTTCTTCGCTCTCAAATAAAAATAGCCATTGGGTTCCCTTTGATGGCCGCCACTTAGAAGATATACTAGAATTCATCAAATCCAGGCTCCTTCTCTGTATTGCCCATCTCGCATTACTCCATCCAAAGCACTAAAAACCCAACCAGGTGCTTCCAGAATCCTGGTGAGATCTGTAAGGGAGCAAGACCCAGGGTGACCAGTATCCTACGGAGAGTAGGATGAAGAGGTAATCTTAACCCACACTCAAAGGCCGCCACATGAATAGGGACTTCACCTTTGGTTGGGTAATACACATCATAATCTCCAGGTGGGAGAACAAGAGTGAGGTCATCAGGAACCTGGTACTCCCTCCTCAAACGAGTTATAATGTCTGCCGTGCAGACAGAATTAGGAACAATCCGAAATGTAGGAGGGAAGGCAAGAGCGCTGCCAGTCGGAATTCCAATAGGGATTCCCTCCTCATCATCATCCTCGTCATCTCCCTCCGCACCCTCAGCAACGACTTTGATCGGAGCGCCAGACTTACTTGTAAGATCCAGCTTCATCCCAGGATTCCTATCAAAACCACGGCAATAAAGTAGAGCTACCAGCCGTATCCTGTTCTTCCCGATCCCTTTTCTTCCTCAGATTTAAGAGGTTGCTCTCAATTGAAACGTCCCCTTCCATGTCAAAAAGGGCGTCAAGGCTGTTAGCGGGGGTGGGTAGCGATGCCATTATAGCAGAAGCAAGAAGAAGAAAAGAAAGATTTGAGAGCAAGAAAAAGATTGGCTTTTGACTTTGAGAATACAAGTAAGCATGAGCAAGTGAGAGAGAGAGAGAGAGAGAGAGAGGGTTATTTATAGATAGAGATGGTCGGTTACCGGAATAGAAAAGAAAATATGGAGTAATGATCGAAGACGTGTTAGAGGCGGTTTCGAGAAAATCACGCCAAAAACGGCTCATTTAAATCGGCGGAGCAATCATCGTCTGACGCGTGGATTGTTCATTAAATTCTATCGTATCCAATGAAGATTTCCTCCTTGATACTGGAAGCCAGCTAGACAAGGGTACGTAAGTAGGCAAGATAAAAAATCCTTCAAGTGGACCATGAATCCTAACTCCAACCCCAGCAAGATACCAGTGTTCAAGTCAGAGGGGACTTCTGTTAACCACCAAAATCGGTGAAGGGTCAAAGAAAATTTTTTTCATCCAGATTCAAGGTTGAAAGAGTTACCAAGGCAGAATCTAGCTACCTCCTATAAAGAGTCCAAATCAAAGTACGTAGGCACACCTCTGGACTATCCAGACTGAGATCAAGGGCGACGGGATTCCTAAGTAGCAGGCAACACAAAAAACAGGGTCCTAAAGTACCCAGCTACCACATAGACCAAGTATCCCACTACCACCCAGTCCAGGTATCCTGCTTCCACGTAAATCAAGTACCCCACTACCACATAGACCAAGTATCCCGATACTTGTTCGTTTTGACACCGCACTACAGCATCAGCCGATGTCCCGATACTTCGATCCATCCCTAGAAACCGGTTGGCCAAATTAATTAAAGCACTAGGATGAACAGATCGTAAAGGTAAGTCTAAGCATGCTCAAAAGACAGCTTAAAGCAATAATAAAACGCCACCGTTCAAGACAAATAAAGAGTTATGCTCATTCCTGCCACTAAGAGTCCTATTTGAAATACAAGTCAACTCCATCAGAATTCTGCAAATAAGGGATCTCTCAATTCCTGGAAGGGAAGAAACGATCTTCTCGTCAATCGCTACGGAATGCCCCGAAAAACTCTAGGTCACAAAGATTGAATTTAGAGAAGCGCTGAGTAAGAATTGATACGTATATATACATCATATTATCAATGAGAAATGGGGGGCAACTTGAGTACTTAACCCTATTAGAGATTTTTTCCACTTATCGACATGCACGAGAGTTCCATAGCCATAGCCAATTGAGGGTTTTTATCCCATCACCATAGCTATCTAAAATCTCTGTTGTATTCCTATCATGATTTCATTATCAATAAAAAAGTGTTACGTGTAAACCTTTATTACATTAATTTTTGTCTACCATTATCATTGCTTTTTATAGATTTTATTAGGAAGCTAAGGGTATCGAACTACTTAATATCCCGCCGACTAAGATCTACCTTGATTTTAGTCATATTGAATTGTTAACTGGAAAAATCACCCCAGTGACAATTTTCAATTAATTATTATAAACACCATTGCAATTAGTGGATTCGAGGTTCGTGTGTGGCGCACATAACAGCCCGTGGTTTTTCCTTGTTGAAGGTTTCTACGTAAAAATTGAGTGTCTTTTAAATTCCGCATTATTACACTTGGAATATTGACTAATCAAGAATTTGGTAATATAACTTGATTAAAATCTATTTACACCCCCTCCCCCCTAGATAATATTAGCACGCCATAATTAGTTTCAATTGGTATCAGAGCCTTCTCATCAATAAGGCCATGTCTTCGTCCGAATCATCATTCTCCTCCTTTTCCACTTTGGAGGCTTTCAAAGCAATTCCATTTTGCTTTTTAGGAGGTGTAGAGATAGGACCTTTCCTAGACTCATATGCTAGAAGTCTCTCAATTACCTCACTCGGCTTCATATCCGTGTAACCGCTATACTCCTCTAAAGCTGTTACCTTGGACTCAAACCTCTCGGGAAGCGATCTCATTATCTTTTGCTTGATCCTTCTATCCAAGTAAGGGTCACCAAGTTGATGACTTTGGTTGACTATGTCTATCAACTTGATCTCGAAGTCGTTGAAGCACTCGTTCTCCTCCATCCTAAGCATCTCGAATTGAGTTTGGAGAACTTGAAGCTTGGAGTCCTTCATTGTTTCAAGGTCTCAATTTGGTTTTTGAGCTGGAAACACTTACAGGTTTCATGCCCGTTTTCTTTGTGGAACCGATAATACTTCGTAGTATCCCTACGAGCAAAGTGTGATTGCCTAAGAGGTTCCTTTGACATGTTCTTTTCTTCTAGGATCGCAAAGACTTCCTCTTGCTTTTTCTTCAAGGGAGTGTAGTTTGTGTACTTCCCCTGGAACCTCTCTCTTGCCTGATCAGTTTTTTGATCATAATTCCGATTACCATGCCGACCATCTCGAACCTTGTTCTTCTGTTTATCTCCTTTCTGGTTATGAGTCATAGGCACGTTATCCTTGGCTTTAGGCTCATCGAGACGTCCGCCATGCACGAAGTACTCACCTGTTGCAATCTTTTTATCTTCGGCTAGCGCGTACCCCCCTACCATGTCCATCATATCCGTATTTTTGGTCAAGCGGGCTCTTCTTAGATTGAAAGACAGTTGGCCATTCTGGAAGTTATTGATGAATGTTATGATGATGGCTTCGTCATTTGCACTTCCAATCTCTGACACTTGCTGGTTGAATCTTCCCAGATACTTTTTAAGTGATTCATCATTCCCTTGTTTGAGCTAGGAGAGGTGGGCCATCGACTTCTTTCTGTGCATGTTCCTAAGGAATTTTCTTGAGAAAGCCCTACTTAGCTCGCTAAAACTTCTTATGCTTGTAGTGGGTAATCTCCCAAATCACCGAGAGCCCAAGTCCCCAAGTGTCCAAGGGAAATTAAGGCATAACAGGGCATTATTCTGAACGTACTGGGCTATGGCACTCTTATACCGCCTGACATGCTCATTTGGGTCCGTGTTCTTCTTGAACTGTTCCACATGCGGCATCCTAAATCTTTCCAGGAAGGGCATTCGGAGGATGTCGCTAGCGAAAGGGCTATCTGACTCATCATCTGATAACTCGTTGCGTCCATAACGCCTAATCAAGGCATCCATCTACCACCTGCTATTCATAACTTCTCGGGTCAAACTCTGTATGAGTATGTCCTTTTCCGAAGACAGTGATCGACATCGTCGTCGGAGACATCAGAGGGGAACAGTCAAACTGCATGGGCTTAACCGACAAGACCAGGAGTGAGACCTAGAAAGACCCAAGCCAGGTTTGACAATTAGCTAAAGTTTCAATCCTAATAGAGAACTAGAAGGTGAAAGCATCGAGTGATTCCTTCGACGAGTGCGCTTACCAGGTCTGTCCTGATCCTAGCCGGTTGGATCGCAACCGTGTCTTCCGTGGGGGTACCCATCTTCTTTATACCCTCCACTGATCCGGATCCGTTCCCCCAACAAATCTTTGGGCCTGTCAGCAGGGTTCCGGCTCACTCTTGTTACATTTGACGTTAGACCGATCACTACAGAATGTAACCTGCCTTGCTGATAGTCCAAGGCATGTAGGTTGTAGGGTGAAGTTAGCCCTTCAGTGGTGGAAAGGGTAACTCCGTGCTTAGCCACATTAGACACGAGTTGCTGTAGGGATTCCTGAAAACGTTGGACGATCTCCTTGTTGGTCGGAGAAAACCGTTGGATACCAGCTACAACCGTCGATTGGTTTCCGGCTGTCATAGTGGCATCCAGAGAACCTGCAATATTGAGAGCGGTATCGACTCTCCTCTTGCCGCCTGGCAAGTTCTAGTTACTTCTGGAACCGTTACCATCTCCATCATCGGCCATTGTTTCACAAGGGATCTCCGAGTTTAGCTCTAAACACGCCCCTCCATCTAGCACCAGTTGTTGACGGTGATTTCTTGATGGTCACCCGGTCAACAATTTTGGTTAATGAAACCTACAAAGTAAGCGTAACAAAAGCAAGAATAATAAAGATAACAATATACGTGATAAAACTCCGGTAATCGGAGAAACGTCCACAGGTCGTCGCTCGTCGCTTTAGCGACTGAGAAGCCAATCCAATATTTTGTAAGTTAATAATACACGTTCTGGTCTCTCCCTCGCAAGATGTTCACACCCTTTACAATGTCTTTTACAGGTGTATGTATACTAGTTGAATTATAATTCTCCATTTTGGCTGAATTGCCTTATGTATTTGTTACATGGAATGTTCTGCTCGTGATGAGCGGATTGTCCATGTGCTATTTGACCAACCCTTTGACTTTTTCTACGTGGTACGACCGGTTCAAGGACCACGTTCCATGAATATTTGTGTGACGTATCTTTCCAATAAATATTACGCACAACAACACTTAATTCAACACAAGTACAGATTGTGCTCATTGATGAACAAGAGTCGTGTATTTATGATGAAAAGCGTGATACTTATGAGATCTAAAGCATCATACTTATGATCGACAGATTTCTGATCTGCAGATGCTAAAAGGAGTATGACGGGGGTGCAAGAACACATAGCCAAAGAAGTTGCTCTTATCTGAAAAAGAGTGATGGAGATTGATATGGAATCAAAGAAAGCACTAGAAGCGAACAAAAATATTGCTTGTTTAGCAGCAAACTCTGAAAGATTCCAACGAGAAGCATGTCAGGACCGCAAGACAATGATGCATGCTATGATGGAAGGTAAAAATATAGATTTCTTTTTTCTTGTTGCCTTTTTTTAATGCATTTGTGAAAAATACATCAAATGTAGTATTTTTTTTTTTTTTTTTGGAATGTGATATATTTCTCATACTATAAGGCCCAACCACGTTTTGTTATATCTCTCACACACAAGGCTTGATATCGATTTTTTTTTTTTTTGTTAGTGCAGTAAGTCAATTCATGAACAATTCGACCGAGGAGCACATAAATGCAGTATATGGATTCTATGCTACCTAGGCAAGGGTCTCTATTTCAAGAAGAAATTGAGTAGAGACTAAAAATATCTCTATTTCAAGAAGAAATTGAGTAGAGACTAAAATATTTTCATGCTGATTGGACTGGTTCAGCAACAGATCAAAGATCGACCTCATGATATTGTACCTAGCACAGACAAGCGCATAAGCTAAGTTTAGAGTTAAGGCACTTGACATATGTTAAGGAATATGGCGAAAACATTGTTAGTGGAGCTAAAAGTCCCTATTGTTCTGTCTATGAAGATGTTATATATAACAATCAGACTGTCATAAGCATTTCTAAGATTCATGTTCATCATGACATAACAAAGCATATGGAGATAGTCATTTCATCAAAGAAAAAAAAAATAGAGGAATGAATATAAAACACAACACTCCAACAACTCTCCAGACAAGACATTCTCACTAAGGGCACTTCCTATAACTAATTTTGAACTTTGAAGACTTGAGAGTTTCAAGCTGGTCATGATTAACATCTAATTGTAAGTAAGCAGATTCCTTATTTTGTGGCGGATGTGTTGCTGCCTCTACCTATATGCTATATATATGTTTTTGTAATTCCTCCTTGGGAAAAATAATAAGAAAATTCTTAATTTCTCTCATAATTCTTTAGAGTATAATGGCCATCATTTTAGACAATTAATCCTACACTAAATCATGAAACAATATCTAGAAATTAGATCCTAATTTACTGTAGAATTACAAGCTGTACAATCTTGGTTTAAAGGGGAAAAAAAATCCCTTGGTTCGTTAACACTGACATTGCCACGACTCATATCTGAGCAAATAAACACCCTTCCTCACCAAATCATATTGAATGGTAACAATAACCCTTCACCACCAAACCATATTGGACTGTTATAATAATACAATATTTTGGAAATTAGGAAAATCTGAAAGAAATTATGGCTATGCCTAAATATTTCTGACATGACAACTTAGCGAAATATTTATTTCATTCTTCGACAGAATAAGTTGATGCCAAAAGGCAGTGAGGAAGAATAAATTTATATATATATATTTACGATAAATATTCCAAGCATATGGATTATAGACTTGTTCTAATGAAACGGAAAGCAGCCACCACAGGCTGAGTTCATAACAAAATCAAGAAAGTTCATCTAAAGTCTACTACTACATGGCGGCTCTTCCCAGATCATCCATGATCACATCTCTCATCTGCTGCATCTTGGACGGTGGACCTGAAGAAGCAGAGGACATTTATCAGTTAAATTGACCAAACAATAATCTATGCTGCACACTCTGCAAGATGATTCGCTTTATCATTTGAGGAAACAAGACATTTAACTAGTTGAGTATAAGTCACATTGATAATATAAACTAGTTTGGCAAGAGAATTCGCACACTTTGTATAGAACATGGATATCAGTAGTAGAATGATCGATCTCCCATAGAATTCCAACCAAAAAGAGGAGAGAACTCAGGGTGCCATAAGGCAAATTTTATGTAATATAGTAAATATGGGGGATAATTAAAGATCAACAGTTTCTGGAAAACGCCAACAACTTACATCACAATAAAATATCATATTTGGGATTGGGTGAGGTACCGTTTTGCTAGCATCAACTCTCAGTGCAGAAAACTTTTGACTCTCCCTTTACAGTAGTATCATCTGCACACTTTCTCCAGTCTCAGGTCCTGTTTCAGTCATCCCATTATATGATTGCAGAGATTGAAAACAAAAATGCATTAATCCTCAACTTTTTCTTCCTCCAATGCCAGGGAAGATGAAGACTCATCTAAGTCATCTGAAATATTTTCTGGCACAGCCCCACCACCCTGAGAAACAACAGTTTGATCACCTACTTCAGCTGCAGACTCTTTTAAATCTTCCAGTGAAACTAAACTGCCAACTGGATCCTTCTCAGAGCAGCCCTCTATCTTTTCTTCCTCCATCGCCAAAGAGGATGAAGGCAGACCCAGGTTCTCTGGCATGACTCCACCGCGATCCATTTTATCATCGGCCTCAGTTACACATTCTTTCGAATCCACCACTGCCACTAAGATTTTAACCGGATCCTTCTCAGACAAGCCATCTGTTTTTTCTTCCTCCATCGCCGAAGAGGATGAAGGCAGATCCAAGTTCTCTGGCAATGCTCCACCCTGATCCAATTTATCATCGGCCACAGTTACACATTCTTTTGAATCCACCAGTGCCACTAAGTTGTTAACCGGATCCTTCTCAGAGCAGCCATCTGCTGTTTCTTCCTCAATCGCCAAAGAGGATGAAGGAAGATCCAAGCTCTCTGGCAATGCTCTACCCTGATCCAATTTATCATCAGTCTCAGTTACACATTCTTTTGAATCCACCAGTGCCACTGAGTTGTTAACCGGATCCTTCTCAGACCAGCCATCTGTTGTTTCTTCCTCCATCGCCGAAGAGGATGAAGGCAGATCCAAGTTCTCTTGCAATGCTCCACCCTGATCCATTTTATCATCAGCCTCATTTACACATTCTTTTGAATCCACCAGTGCCACTAAGTTGTTCACCGGATCCTTCTCAGAGCAGCCATCTATTGTTTCTTCCTCCATCACCGAAGAGGATGAAGGCAGATCCAAGTTCTCTTGCAATGCTCCACCCTGATCCATTTTATCATCGGCCTCATTTACACATTCTTTTGAATCCACCAGTGCCACTAAGTTGTTAACCGGATCCTTCTCAGAGCAGCCATCTATTGTTTCTTCCTCCATCACTGAAGAGGATGAAGGCAGATCCAAGTTCTCTTGCAATGCTCCACCCTGAGAAACATTCATTTTATCATCAGCTTCAACTGCACATTCTTTTGAATCCACCAGTGCCACTAAGTTGTTAACGGGATCCTTCTCAGAGCAGCAATCTGTTGTTTCTTCCTCCATCGCCGAAGAGGATGAAGGCAGATCCAAGTTCTCTGGCAATGCTCCACCCTGAGAAACATTAGTTTTATCATCAGCTTCAACCACACATTCTTTTGAATCCTCCAATGCCACTAAGTTGCAAACAGGATCCTTCTCAGAACATCTCTCTATTGTTTCTTCCTCCATCACCGAAGAGGATGAAAGCAGGCCCAAGTTCTCTGGCATGACTCTACCCTGAGAAACATCCACTTTATCATCAGCTTCAACAGCACATTGTTTTGAATCCTCCAGTGGCACTAAGTTGCTAACAGGATCCTTCTCAGAGCAGCCCTCTATGGGTCCTTCCTCCATCTCCAAAGAGGATGAGGGCAGACCCAAGTTCTCTGGCATGACTCCACCTTGAGAAACATCTGCTTTATCATCAGATTCAACAACACATTCTTTTGAATCATCCAGTGCCGCTAAGTTGCTAACTGGATCCTTCTCAGAGCAGCCCTCGATTTTTTCTTCCTTGGGCGTCAAGGAGGATGAAGGCAAACCCAAGTCCTCGGATAAGTTAACCGGCATGACCCCACCGCCATGAGAAACATCCATTTGATCACCTTGTTTACCTATACACCTTTTTAAATCCTCCAGTGCCGCTATGGTTTTAACTGGATCCATCTCAGAGGAACCCTCAATCTTTTCTTCCTTAGTTTCCAAAGAGGATGAAGGCAGACCTAATTCCTCAGATATGTTCTCTGGCATAACCCCACCAACCTGAGAAACATCCATTCTGTTATCAGCTTCAGCTACAGATGCTTTTGAATCTTCAAGTACCATTGAGCTGCCAATAGGATCCTTGATAGAAGAGTCTTCAATCTTGTCCTCCTCCACTCCCAATAAAGATGAAGGCCTATCCAAGTCTTCAGACATGATCCCACCATCATGACAAACATCCATTTTATCATCCACCACCATTGAACTGTCAATTGGATCCTTCTGAGACAAGCCCTCAATCTTTTCCTCGGTCATTAAAGACGACAAAGGCAGACTTGAATCTTCCGGTAAAGTTTTTGGCATGGCATCACCAACCTGAGACACATCCATTTGAATTTCCACTTCAACAACAGAACCTTTTGAATCCTCCAATCCAACTGAGCAGCAAATTGGATCCTCCCTAGATGATCCATCTACCTCCTCTTCCACCATGGCCAAGGAAGAAGATTGTGTACCTAGATCTTCAAGAGAATTTAGTATGTTATTCCCACTACCGAAAGAAACATCCATCTGATCACCCACCTCAACTTCAGGACCTGTTAAATCACTCAGAGACACTGTACTGGTAACCAGACCCTCATCTACCTTATCAGGTGACACTACAACCATCTCTCCATTATTTTCAGTTTCAAATGCTTTGGAATCATGCAGTACTAACAAGCTCCCAACTGGATCCTTGTCAGTTGAAACTAAAAACTTCTCTCCCTTATTTTCTGACATATATTCTGCCACAATCTCATCACTAGGAGACAATTCTGATTGATTGCTCATTCCAGCTTCAGGCCATACTGATATCTCCAGTGCCACTGAACAGCCAGTTGAAGCATTCTTAAATGTGCCTTCAACCTTTTCCTCTATCCTTTGGGAAGATGAAGACAAAACTTTGTTCCCTGAAGGAAACTGCTCTACATTGCCAGATTCTGTAGGGACAACTTTCATCAAAGATGCTTGTGCTGCCGATGGGTTTGCTTCCGTCCTACAAAAATCAACAGAATCACCCTCTTCAAAGTCAACTCCAGGCTGCAGCCGAGTATCACAACAATCCATTTGAATGAGCTCTGTATTAGAAAAATCAGCAATAGCAACTGTTGGCAAAGATGCTTGTGTTTCCATAACCTCAGGATGACCACTATCAGTACGTTCAACCCCCTGAAGCAATTGAATATTACCATGATCTTCTTGAACAACCTCTCTGCTTGATGATTCAGTGATGGTCTCTTTTGGTGATGATGCTTGTGTATTGGATGGGTCAATTTCCATGTTGCAAGCCTCAATAACATTACCATCCCTTTTTTTAACAATCAAAAGCAGTTGAGCCTCTTTATGGTCTCTTGGGACAAGCTCCACATTAGCAGATTCAGCAGCAAATGAACAAACAGGTTCCATTATGTCTGCTTTATCTCCACTCCCACAAGATGGAGATCCCACAATGCCCTTGTCGAGGGTGATGGTCTGTTTTGGTGAAGATGCTTGTGTATTGGATGGGTCTACTTCCATGTTGCAAGCCTCAATAACATCACCATCCCTTCTTTCTACAATCAAAGGAAGTTGCACCTCATTATGGTCACTTGGGAAAAGCTCCACGTTAGCAGATTCAGCAGCAAGTGAACAAACAGGTTCCACTATAGGGTCTGCTTTATTTCCAATCCCACGAGATGGAGCTCCCACATTGCTCTTGTCAAGTGAGTCATGTGAAGAGGAATTCTTATGGTCTGAAGCTGCCTCAGTTAGTTCAAGAGAAACTTCAGTATTACTGGCTTTTCGGGGAACTTGTTGACTTTCAATAATAGCCTCAGTAGAGTACTCAGAAGCTTTAGTTTCAGTTGGAAGTATGTCTGAACTATCAGAAAATTTGACATCAACATTTAGAGAACCTGGATGATCTGGACTTGAAGCAATAACCCAAGTCTCTTGAGGATGAACTCCAACATCAGATTTTATGGAAATTATGGGACATTCTATGCTTTCAGCAAGATGAGAACTTAATTTCAGAGAATCATTCATAGAAGGATCTATTCTGTCTTGGACATTGGAATCAGTCGTACCAGGAGGCTCCACTACATTAGAATCAATTGGAAATGCAGAACTGAGGGCAGTTCTCCTAGAATGATCACAGACGCCATCAGCTTCTGTGGAAACTTCAGGTCCTTCAGAGTTTCTGATACTAAGAGGAGCTTCCTGGGAATTTTTCAGAGAAAACTCTGAAATGTTTTCACAAACAGTCCCAACCATATCAGGCAGGCCAACCACATCCGACTGATCTGAACTCCCAGGAACTAGTAAGGTCTCTTTAGAATGATCACCAACACAGTCAGCTTTTACTGGAATTGAGAAACCTTCAGGGTTGCTGATATCAAGATGAGAAGATTTTATAACTTCTGAGGAAGGCTCTGAAATGTTCCCAGAACTAAACTCAATTATGCAAGGATGATCTACCATGCTAGAAACAGGTGGGCTTGCTCTGTGCGGATCACCAGAATCATCAGCACTTGTAGAAATTGTTAGATAATCAACATGGCTAATACCAGGGGCTGATGATCTTGGAGAACTGTTAGAAGAAGGTATGGTTCTGTTCCCAACATTATTCTCAGTTGTAGGAGGAAGCTCCACCAAACTCAGAACCTGACTACTGGAGACCCCTGGATTAGAACCAGTAAGATCACAGTCAGGAGCTGTACAAATGATCGGTGTGGTTAAATTTTCACTGGAAAAAGCAAGACCCTCACCAGACAAAGGAGAGATGTTGCTTTTAATTCTTGCATCACTTGCAGTTCCAGGTTGCTCTTTATGCTTGTTAATTGGAGTCTCGAAACCTGGAGGTGCAGTTTCCAAAGTTGACATCACTGCACATGTGTTATCCTCTGAATTTTGTTTTTTGGACACCTCTGCAACCGTATTACTGGATACAGCTAATATAGGAGCATCCCTACCTTCATTCCCAGATGAGTCACCAGTTTTAGTTTTTGATGAACACGTTCCAGAGAAAATCTCCTTAATAACACGAGCAACATCATTTATATCAGCAGTCTGAATTCGTGGGTTTGCAAAAGGTTCTCTTTGTCTTAGATCCTGACCAGCTAAACCACCAGGAGACTGGACTTCAGATGCATTTGCCTGGACAACAGTATTCATTTCCTTAGCATCAGTCTCTTGCTTATTTCTTAGAGGAATAGTTCTGTTCTGCAATTGCTGGATTAGTTTTGGATCCAGAGTAGCTGAGCCATCAGAAATCACAGGTAATCCTGGACCCTGTTTCCTTCCCCTTCGCCTTGGTGCTTCTACCCTGCTTGGAGTCTTACGCCCTTGCCTTTTCACTGGAATAGATTCAGAGGCCTGAGAAGAGTTAGATTGAGAAGCTGGAGGAACAGAAAGGTTAGGAGGAATTGACTGAGAATTTTGAGCAACATTATGTGTTATTTTACTCATGCCTTCTATAGGAGTCGAACCAGGAAAAGGATCAGCTATAGGACCGACTGATACAGTAATATCCTTTTTTTCTACAGAACTTTGTTTCTTGATCACCTCAACAGTTTTACATGATACAGGTGTGGCTGGAAAAACCCCACCTTTTAGAGAGCAAGTTTCAGAAACCTCCCGTGTCCCTGAAGCAACATCATGTAAATTAGCACTCTGAACTTGATCCAAAAAGGAACCTGCAAAAGTTAGAAATTCTATCAATTTCAGCAGGCAATACCACACCCTTCAGTTTTAGCAGGGCATCAATTTCATTAAAAGTTAAGTATGCATTGTTCTTACCAGAGGATATGCCTGCACTGTCATGCATTGCTGATGTTATTGTTAGCTGCTGGGATTGGAATACATCTGATTGCTGAACAGATTTTTGGTTCAGACCAGCAACACCAGCAGGGGCAGTGATACTGCATGGTTGCACCTGGACAGCATTTGTGAACTCCTCAGAAACAATTTCCTCTTGTTTACTTTTCATTGAATCAGCTTTACTTCCTAACAAATCTCCCGAGTTATTCTCTGATTGAAGATTTGATCTTAAATGCTGACCAGCAGAAACATCAGTAACCGTGGGTGATAATGACAACTGTCTCTTTCCTCTACGTCGGGGTGTCACCCCTCCGCTTTGATTCTTCCTGGTTGGTCCTTTATTTTGCACCGGTACCACAGGGCAGGAAGGGGAAGGTTGTGGGGTGGTCAGAACAGACGCTAAATGTGTGGTTGGCTCAGAATTCAAAGCAGTCCCTACAACAGGAGAATGAATAGTTGCTGTGAGACCATTTACAGAACCTGGCAAAGAATCAGAAACAGGGACTGTAGGAATGCTAGAACCAGTTCCACCTGTGGCAATAACTTGACTCCCTGTTGGATTCATGGATTCACTCTGAGGTTGCTCAATAGTTTTCGGATCAGAACCAGGACTAAGTAAAACTTCTGGAGCAGCAGGTGATACAGAATCATGTTTTTTTCCCCTACGCCGGGGTGCTTGTACTCCACTCTGAATCTTCCGGCCTCGGCCTTTTGATTGAATGGGTATGGAAGAACGAGCAGGGACGGATTGAGACGCGGGGGTAACAGAAAGGGCAGGGGCAGACGGCTGAGAGCTAGGAGCAATCCCTACGCCTAAATGTTGCACAGATCCACTAACACCACTTCCAGTGGTAGATCCAGCCAATGAATCATAAACCGAAGTTGATGATTGGCTAGTCATGGGTTCTTTTTGTAACCCTGTTTCCGGTTTGTCTGTTCTGGATGGTGCGGGGAGAAACATTGCAACCTGAGATTTATCTGCTCTTCTTGGCCTTCCACGGCCCCGTTTAGATGGTGGTGTTACCTCTTTGCTTTGCTGTGGTTTTGGAGGATCCAGAGAAGGGGGTGGTGGAGGAGGTGGAGGTGGAGGTGGAGGTGGAGGTGGTGGAGAGATTGGACGGGGTGGAGGGGTTAGAGGAGGAAGTTCCTTCCTATCAACAGCCACTATGGAGCCACTGGCAACTGTTGACAAGTTCTTTTCTGTTCCTTCATCCTTCGATTTAGGGGAGTCAGGGGAGTCAGCCTGACACAACTTTTCAAATTCCTCTTCTGTCCATTGCTCTTCATAGGATCGCACCTAAAAAAGTATAAAAGAAAAAACAATTTAAAACTAAAAGAAGTGAAATGAAATAGAAATTACAAACTAAATAGGTTGGAGTTTTAAGCTACAAGAATCAACAAACCTCTCTCGCTCTTTTGCCCCTTCCGTAGTGCTTAGTATCAAGGACCCCAAGATACTCACTATTTCTCTTAACTCCAACATTAGGTGATACCCCATCCTTTGGTACATCAAATATCTTCATTGCTTCATAGAATGCTTTTAAATCGTCATCTGTAACTAGACGAGAGGGCAAGGGAGGTACAGGCTCAGAACTGTCCATCCCCTGTCTCCACACCAAACTTTTCCATTTTTCCTGAAGATTTTAAAAGCTCAATTACAATCTATTAGAGAAGCAGCAAGTACACATTAATATATTCATTAAATGTGGCCCAGAACCAAAATAGCCCTGCGGAAAAAAACTTCTACACATACCATTTCCTCTTCCCGCCTTTGTTTGTCAATAGATTCAAATATGTCAATCTCCGACTCACTGCCAACAGAGGAGACAACAGTGAATAACTAACTTAACAACTAAATACTGCAAAGAAAGCCAATGTAACACAGATCACAACAAAAACAGACACCACTTTTCATACTATATTAGTTCACTGGGGATTAAGTGAGTTCTACAAATTTAATTAAATCAAAAAAATGCCTTTTAGTGCAGATATTCTCAAGGTTTAAAAAGGCGAAAGGCAAGGCAAGGTGGCCGCCTCAACTTGAAATTGATAAAAAATGAAATAAAATTAAAAATATATATATAGTAAATAGAAAACAATCCATAACATTTAATAAATGAGTCATAATCAAACATTACTAAAATAAATATTCCAAACAAATGCAAAATAACAAAAAATAAAAGCACTTCATCCTAATGGTAAATACTATATATCAAATAGGCTATAATTTCATTTGTTCTATTTCCGGGTTTAAAGAACTAAAGGTTGAAAATCGGCATATATATATATATATATATATATGGAAAAACGGCAGTTTTTTTTTATAAAAAAAAATTCGATAGCCTTGCGATCGCCTCAAACCACCTCGCCTCAAGGCGGCCGCCTCAGCCGCGAGGCAGCTGCCTCAAATTGCCTTTTTAAACGCTGGAAATTCTAAACCATACAATGTGCTACATAAAAGAATGGAAGAATGCCACTTAAAGTGGCATGGCACTTTTCTTTAGGCCATAGACAGAGCAGAATGGTAAAAAACAGAACCTTGTAGAGGCAAGGATCTTTTACCTAATGAACTTAAAGGTTACATACACATTTGGAGAGCTTCATTCATTTATTTGATGTTTCAGGAATCAGGCCACACCTACAGTATCATCATTTAAGATCATGGTGTAGGGATACTGCCTTCTGGTGAAGTCAACTGTCTCATTGCCAATTACCACTTGACCCAAAAGCTTAAGCTAATAGCAATAGTATTTAAACACTCTAGCACACCCCTCCCGTGCACAACCGACAGGCATGCAAATTCAATCATGTGGGGGGACTCAGACCTAAGACTCCCTAGTAACATACCATGTCAGTTACCACTAGACCTAAAAGCTTATGCCGATAGGAAATGGCCCAACATAATAATTAAGCACTCTAATACACTCATGGCTGACCAATCACAACATAGCATATGCAGAGAACTGATGATAGCAAACATGAAAAAATATTTACCTGCGAGCTAGGATATCATTTAGAGCATCATCATCCAACACAGGAGCAGCTTCCTCTTTCTTACACTCCCGCAGAAGAGATTCCAAGTACTCTCTACGATCTTCAGCACTGGAATAAAATTAAGAAATTTCCTTAGAACATATATCAGAAGAACACTAAAGCTGCTCGCACATTTCATGCAGAAAAATTTAACTAAATAAATATTTTGTTTCACCTTGTATTATTGTCAAAGAAACCAGCAGTAATGCTCTGATTAGCAACTCCCAGTTTGTGCTCGGCTGAAGCTCTAACTTGTTCCTCCACAGTTTGAACCTTATTACAAAAATGCAGCGCATGATAATTTGCAAATACAAATTCAAGGAGAATATATGACTTATATTTTTAAAGAAAATAGAAGTACAATATATTTTATCCCACACAAACTTCCAAACTAAGGGATTTGGCATACCAACAAAAATATTAAGAGCTTCGTCTGATGATTAATTTGGCATTCAAAATTGTATAAGCCTTTCAAATTAGGTTCTTAATCAGCATACATTTGAACTTTGCCAATCCTTCATTTGTCCCAATTATTGTCTACTTTACTTAACATTCATTAGAAGCATAAAAAAATAAAAATAAAAAAACACCGAATTTGTTTCTCAGCCACTCAATAGGCATTGATCTTCCATTATAGTCCAGACTCCAGACATATTTGTTGACCGTCCATTGACTTCAGATGCAACTGAAGCTAAAGATAAAGGATACTGGTGAAACAGGATGAACCTTTACTTTTACTACTATTTTTCTTTTCTTTTCTTTTTTTTCCTTTTCTTTTTCCTTGAAGAAAACCTTCTCTTCTGTTTTTTTACAATAGACAATTATTTTAGGTTGCTTCCAATTTGGAAAATGTACTATAATATAGCAACTGAAAAAGTAAAGAATAATAAGTCACTACTCTGCCAATCAGATGAAAGAGTGCAATTATTCTCCCCTAAAACATATAAATAATGATATAAGTTTAACTACGGAATTCCAATTTTGTGTCTAGTGGACAACATAGACCAGAAGAATGAATAACACATAAAGTAAAAGCTCAGTATACTCAACATAATGCTAAAGGATTTAAATATATTTCGCAAAAAGGTTGCAAATAGATCAACCCCTGCAAAAAATGTTTTTACACAAGGCTAACTTAATAGCTAAAAGTCCAAAAATAAACAGGAGGAATAAATCTCTCCTGACTTCAAAAAATGTCAGTGATCCACTCTGAGGAGCTTTATTATAAGATCGTTTTAGTTATCATTGGGATAAGAACAGCCATTACCAAGGCGGCAAAATGACATCTCAACGTGTTCCCTTATTCTTTAGTGAAACTGGGAAAAACAAATGCCAACAAGAACATGAAATAAGGCTCTCATAAAAATCCACAAAATGAGGTTGAAACAGTGAAAATTTGATATAATTATCTTACTAAAATTGTTATATGTTTCATTAAGTCCATGACATAAAACTAAAACACATTGGCTAATTCAAAGCTCAAAAAGATTTGAGTAAAGAATTTCAAGAAAAAAAAAATGTTGTTAAAAGAGAGAAGAAATACAGCTCTTTAGCAATCAGGAGAATCTGCAAGCCTGAAACAAAATTCATTTAAACAGGAAACTACACTTTGCCATCGGTCCTAGAACATGAAACATAAAGTGTGGTTGCAGCAATTCATAGAGTTTTTTCTATAACTGCAGTGTCTAAAAATTTGGAATCTGCCATTCAAAAATTAGTTAATTACCAGGAAGCAACTAAATTTAATTTCATAGATCCTTAAAAGGAGAAGAGGGTTGCGTTTTCTATGAATTCGAGGTCCTTGTGTCTAAATCAAGTCAGTAGAGACTGACAATCTGACATTGCTACATAGTCAGCAAACATTTAAAATATATATTCCAATAACAATCACAGTCCTAGAATCCAATTTCTGCTGGTAGTATAAAGCTCACGATATTGCAAAAACTGTGAGTGCTTAACAAAACCTCATGTGCTATCACTCCCAGTATCCAATTTTAGATCTAAAGGCAATTGCTGTAAACACAGCCATGGGACTGATACTCACCGTTTCAAATCTAAGGACAAGCACGTCCCTCTTCTGGCCAATCCTATGAGCCCTTGCCTGTGCTTGCAGATCAACCTGAAATAGAGCAACAGTGAACCACATTAGCTCTAGATTGAGAATAAATATACAAATCAGGGAACCGTAATTTATATATTACCTGAGGATTCCAGTCTGTGTCGAATATAATCACGGTATCAGCAGCTTGAAGATTAACTCCAACGCCGCCAGCTCGAATGCTAACACCATAAAATATGCCAACACCTTATAAACTAATTTAACAAGACAATGCAAACACAAACTCATACTAACACATGCACCACACATCTGGAATTCTTTAATTTTATTCTTATTTACGGTAACACTGGCAAGCTATTACAAAAGTTTATCAACATTGAAAATAGATAGTCCAACTATATGCTAGAAGCTTTAGGTGTTGTGTTTTTTGGCTCATCAAAACCCAAGTCAAGGCTTAAGAAGGAATCCTATTTGGATTAGGAGAAAATAAAGTGTGCACATAATTTCCTATTGGGATTAGGAAATTATATTTTCTCAAGAATCCCAAATCAACTAGGATTAGGAAATAAGTTAGCTTTTCTTATTTTAAGAGGATTTAGGAGTCCTATTCTAGCAAGGAATGTAACCCAAGTCCTATATCTATAAATAGGGCTGTTGGGAGCTTATTTTTAACACAGAAAAACAGCAAGCATACAAGGGGTAGAGAGCAAGAGTGATAGAGAGGTTCTAGCAAGGTTTTTGGGGAATTAGCTAAGGGGTTTCAATAAGTATCTTGTAACCAAGCGTTTTAGCATTTTTCTTCATAGTGCTAGTGATTTCTCAAGAGAGATCACACGAGGACGTAGGCAAAGTTAGCCGAACCTCGGTAAATTCTTGTGTTGTGTGTGTGGCATGTTTTCTTTATTGTTCATATTTTATTCCGCATATTCGCATATCATTATCCTATAAGTTTATCACCGTAGTCTATCGAGAAAACATGATCAATAAGGGAGTTTAAAATCAACATTTGGAACCTCATTGGTAAATCAACAGTAAATCAGGGCCTAAGTTCGCAAGCATGCAATGTGTCTAATGAAGGCTCTCAAATGTACCAAATGGATATCACAACATTAACTCTTACTCCCTCCCCTGTTCGAATGTCAGGACTCACAACACAAACTTCCCATTCAAAAAAACAAAACGAAAATTGGACAGGTGGCCAGGGACTTGGTAAACATCACAAAAGAAAACCCCTCCGCTTAAATCCCCTATAAGAACAACTTCCTCGGTTCAAAGGAAAATACCTAAGATTCATTGAATCTCCCATCATCTTTGTGTCTCTACTGTCCTAATAACCAACTATAACACTTCAAATATAGTAACAGGAAAATAGATCCCCAAATATAAGAACAGGAAAATAGATCCAGAAATCAAAATGACCAAAATATTACTTGAACATGGTATCACAATTACCTAAGCAAAAATATAAAAAAGGGTGAATCTTGTCGGTTGAAGTTATCAATTAGGGCACCTCTGTCACCCCCAGATGTGTGCCCATCTAACCTAAGGTACCGGTACTGCTTCCAAGTGAGATAGTCCTCCATAACGTCAAGCAGCCGAGTCATTGTTGAAAAGAAAAGAACCTGAAATTATTTAAACCCACAATTAAAACACTAATAACCATTGAAGTAATACAATATCAGACTCACAAGTTGAAATATATATATATATATATATATATATTAAAAATAAGGAAGAGGAAGAACAAAAAAAAGAAGGAATTAATCATTAATCAAACTAAGCACCACTGCACAAAAAGATCATTACACCTGAATCTTATGAAATAACATGAACAGAAATGGACAGCAATAAACAGGGCAAAAAAGCCTAATTGAAAACTATACTTCACGTGTTACTAGCTTCCAATATTTCTTTACAAGAATAATCACCACAAAATGCCAAACTTAACACCAATCCCTTATAGAATTACAATAATATAATGAACATCAACTGCTCCCAGACTTGTCTCTCAACATGGGCACAAACATATAAATGCATCAACATACCCGATGATCAGTTTCCTTCAGTTTCGGTAGTAGCCTATCTAACATTTCAAGCTTCCCACAAAGCCTAATAATAGGTGGCAGATAATGTTTAGGTATGAAAGTATCAACCTACAAAAAAATGTCATCATATATCGATAGCATTATTAGAAGAGCACGAGCAATATCAGTAAACAATATAGAGAGAAACATTGAGCTCTGTGCAAAAAGGAAGACAAGAAATCAAAAAGAGTTTGAGAAAGCTTAATAAAAAGTATTTCCTTTTATTATCCTTCAACAACATTTAACAAGAGAAAGCCTCAATATGTAGGAAAAGTGCTTGCCTCCTCTGCATGAAGCTGGCTGAGATATGGATGATTGCATATATTTCGAAGCTCCATAACAGAGTTGTGAACCGACCGAGCCTGGAGAAATTGTACAAACGGTTTATTATTTGAGTTTAAAACACATCATAATAATTGCCTGAAACATACAATATTTTGGGAAGTCTTCACATGATATCAAAGACTGAAATGAGAATAACATCTATAACAAAGAACCTTTGAATTTCCAATTGCGCCAAGATTGTCTTCAACCCTCTTCATTAAGAGCTTCTGATATGCAGAAGCCTCACATCTTATAAGTCTCTCTATCTTTTCAGGCAATTGATTTTCGACCTTCAAAGAAGAAATTTGATAATGCAAGAATACATAAGAACAAATTTCAAAAACTCAATTTTAACGAAACGATAGATGAAAAAGTCCATAATCACAAAAATTCACTATACTCTTGATAAGTGAAACTTTTATCTTATGTTCCCTCATAGAAATGTAAAATGCTAATCAGATTCACGATTTATATAAACTGGACCTGTAATGCTAAACAAACATAATTTCTAAATTGATGAGAATATATCAAGCAAGGACCTTGTGTTTCAGCCTCCGAAGAACAAATGGTCGTAGAACTTGGTGCAAACGGTTTATGATCAACAGATTCTCTTCCTCAGAGAGTAAAGCCTTGTCACAAAGAACCACAACAATTGTTATTTAAATAACTCAAATTTGGAAAAGGCAATAGTACAATATCAATGTCACAAATAAGAACAAAGCTTACTTGATCAGCTGAATTGTCACCATTACTCTCAAATGGTTTGTTGAACCATTGAGAAAAATCCTCTGAGGAATTAAATATATTAGGCAACAAGAAGTTGAGTAGTGCCCAAAGTTCTTCAAGATTGTTCTACACAGAAGAGTTTAACAAGACTTAGTGAACTGCATCACAGCCAGGAAGTAAAAACCAAGACATCACAAAGCCTATGTTTAAAGAAAAAAAATTAAAGGTTTGCTCGTTTGAGTTTGAGTTTGACGAATGCATTTTCTGTTTTTCAAAATGAAGAACAGTGTAAAACGTGTTTGTTAATCATGATTTTTTTTTTTTAAAAAAAACAAGAATGGAAAACGCGTTTTTCACTTTTATTGAACAAAAAGTGGAAACGTCATTTTGACGTTTGCTATTGTTTTACACTTTTTTGCTTTTGATTTTTACTAGTTGAGTTAGCAGCCTGCGTGACCTCCTAAATGAATGTCTCTATTTTTATTTTTTTTTATTATTAAAGCTTTTAGAGATCAAAGCTATATATATTATTTATATATTATTTATATATGGATTATATTTACTGTTTTTATTATTACCAAATATATTTTGCATAAGATTAATATATATTTTTTATCAAAATTTGTTTCTGAAAAGACACCGATCAAAAATTAACTTCAATTATTTTTCTTAATTAAAAAAATATGAAAAAAGATGTACACACACATGATTTACTATATACTACATTGCTTTTAATCTTACAATAAGTTGAAAATATGTTTTCAAAACAATTTCACCAAATGCATAATATTATTACTTTTTTTTTTCCAGAATATTGGTTTTAGTTATTGCAACCAGACACGATTTCGGATCTTAAAAATATATAAATTCAATATCTTTTTTTCAAATGAAAATTGATAAATCGAAAAATATTACCTATCAGACCCTAAATTCCTCAGAAGTTCAATTACTACTCCCTCCATCCTAGAAATTTAGCAATGTTTCCTTTGTTGACAGTCCCAAAGTTTTTACATAGTATGGTAAGTTGATTAATATTAAATTATTGATTAACTTTCCCATCATTTCCCTTATTACAATTTAAAATGCAGGACAGACAAAATAGTTGATGTACAATCAGGGACAAATATGTAAAACTAAATTGTTTGGCTGCATTAACAGAAGCTTGCTTCAACGATTTTGCATTATCCATGCAGGACTAAAATTTCATGATAAAGGGATTAAGTGGTGCAACCTGTAATGGTGTTCCAGTTAACAGCAATCTGTGAAAGCTCTGGTAGTGCTTCAAGTCTGCATTCAACTTGCAAGATGCATTTTTTATGCGATGGCCTTCATCAATTATAATATAATGCCATTGTACCTTGCTGAGTTTTGGTCTATCATGCTTATTCATTAGATATTCATATGTTGTCAAAAGGACATTGAATTTCTGTTGTACAATTTTTTCCCTGGAATAAAAATAACAGCCAAGGTTACACATGCAGCAAAAAAGTAAGAAATTGAAATTGCTTTATGCTAATGTTCTTACTTAAATAATTTGCGCCTCTCCTCTGGAGGCCCAGAATACACAATTTTAAGTATTCCGGGGGCCCAAAAATTAATTTCTGATTCCCACCCAGGTAGAACTGAAGATGGGACAACCACTAAAAAGGGTCCTCTATCATTTTTGGTTTCCATAAGGTAGCAAATCAGAGAAATAACCTACAAAAGCAGACATAATTAGATTCTTGACAGGAACAAATACAAAAGGTAGAGCATGCAACAACAAACTATAAATTTTTTATTTTTGATAAAACAACAAACTACAAATTAGACTGCAAATAGAGAAAGAGAAATTCAGAAACAATACCTGGACAGTTTTTCCAAGGCCCATTTCATCTGCAAGAATCCCGTTCAAATGATTGTTGTACAGGGAAACCAACCATCGTAGACCATTCATTTGGTACCTGAAGGTCAAGTAACTTCAAATGTGAAAACTGTATACCACAACTTGTAGGGAAAAAAAAAATCTTTAAACAAAACAAGAATATGGAAGACCATAACCTCCTACATACATACATACATACATACATACATTATATATTGAAGAAGTTCAGGCAGATTCTACTTACTCCCTCAATTTTCCACCCTGAAGACAAGTTGGCTGCTCAGAAATGCTTTCTTTTATACTGCAGAAAACAATGGTAGCATTAAATATCTGACAGCAGCTATAGCTCAATATTAATCATGAAAAGTAACTCCATGATCAATGGCCTCAAGGCATCTCAAGTCTAATTCTCAAATTATGACATCTTAACTCATTGCAAGTATTAAACTTTCTAGAAAGAAAAAGGAGATAGAAGGCTATTCTCAGCCACTACTCCAAATTACAAACACAATATATCAACTTTGGCACTAAGCACTGTGGCAGCACCTCATAAATAAGATAAAGAAAAGATAGTTCATACCTATGGGCCATCAAATAGTACTTTTCGTTGCTTTCCAAGTAATGCTGCAAGAAGATGAAAGATAAGACAAACTGAAATCAAAGCAAACTAGATAAGAGCATAAAAACCATCTTGCCTTTGCCTCATCTTCATTTTCTACAGAAGGTTCATACTTCTCAATAACACTGGGAGTTCGTATCTCATCCATATCATGTTCAAAACGACTGGCCATTGACTTTGCCTCCTGCAGCTTCGATCCAAGCTTTTGAAGATATTTCTCAGTCTCTTTGAGGAGTTGCATAACACGATCTGATTTCGCATCCTATATATTACAATGAAAAAATATTATAAAAATAATAATAAAGTAGAATCTGATCAATTTAATGGCATCATCTAGTAGGCCAAATTCAAACCTGCACCATTCGCAGATATCCCTCCACGTCATTTATCTTTAATAAATTAATCTTCTCACGCTGGATTCTGTCAATCTTGTCACGATGATTACGTTCCTTTCTTTTATGGAACTCCTTCACATATTTATTGAAACCCCTCCAGCGTTCTCTCTTAATTTTAAATACATCATCAAGCCTCTCCCTAGATTACATATCATCAAACAAATTTAGAAGATTGCACAGCTTTCAAAAAGCCATTGATATTATAAGTGACACACTTTAAGAGAAATAAAAGCCTATATCTACTACAATCAGTCAGAAGGCGAAAAGGAGAAAGTGATGGCATGTAAACAGACACAACAGCACATACTTGTGAACTTCTATTTCACTAAAGAACTCCTTCTGCCTTTCCCGGATTCTCTTTTGTCGCTCTTCCTTCATTTTCTGCTCATATTTTTCAAGCTGTTTTATCCTTCTACCATGTCTATGTTTCTTGTACGATTTTAGCCGATCCATATCAGTTGCAATCGGTTTAAAGAAGTCATTCAGAAAATCACTGCACATAAAATAAACAAATGTCAAACCAAGGAATTTTCAAACAAAAATAAAAATGAGGTAAAAAAATCAACTACAGTTTTAATTTTGAAAACGAGGAAGTTAACAACTTGAAAACGACAAGAGGATGCCAAATACCTTCGGAGACGACGTTGAAGTCCCAACAATTGCAGCTTCTTCAGTTCTATGACACTTTTGGTTTTGGCTGATATATCTTCAGATGAGCTCACATTTTCCTGCACAGTAAGCATTAAAAAGGAGAACATAATTCACATTTTGTATTGGATCTTGTTCAATTTATCCTGCATGGAAATAAGAGGCATATAAAATAAAGTACTGCCAAGTTCAATATAAGCCATGAGTGCTAACATATATGGTAGTCAAAAACTCATTACTTCATGGGCCATTGGACAAGGCCACACATAATGCTTCCTTCTTTATTTTCTTTTCTTTCTTT